>BTHU01000014.1:89047230-89559730 GCA_036184795.1 Tokudaia tokunoshimensis
GCTGGCTTCCAAGTCAGAGATCCCCCTGCCTCTGCCTCCTAAGTGCTGTGATCAAAGGCATGTGCCACCACTGCACGGTTTCAGCCTCTGATATAATATGTAAACATGCATTGCTCTATGCTTAGAATTAAACAAATTAGACCTACAGAAAGCAGAATGACTTTTAAAGGAACTGTCATCATTCTGCTCACAGACAATGCAGCAGTCGGACAAGACAGCATTTGCCCTTTCTAAAACAGGACCAGGGAATCAGTACCTTTGCCTGATAACTGCTTAGTGTGCTCCCCTCTGAATCAGGTAGACACAGCCTTGATTTGTTTAATGCATCTTTCCCTGCCATCTCATTAGTGACATGAGCCGCTAATTATGTATCCAGAAGGGCTAATTTCCCTTGTTCCTCTGTCACTTTTTGAGAGGATTCAGGCCTGGGTGTAGAGGCAGGAGAATGGTCATTAAGTCCATGATGCTTCAGTGATGTGGTTACATACTTACAAATGGCAAGTCAAAAGGATAATACTTAAGAGCCTCAACTCTGAGAGCTTCAGTTAAGTGTACCACACTAGACAACTGAGGGCTTTGGGACTTGTGCTGGCCATGTGATCTTTGAAAACACCTTATAAAGATTTGTGCATGATTATTCTATGCCAGAGTGTTTTGCGTGCATGGCGCGCGCGTGCGTGCGTGCGTGCGTGCGTGCGTGCGTGTGTGTGTATGCTTTTGCCACATACATGCTCTGTGCCTGCAGAGTTCAAAAGAGAGCATCAGATCCCCAGGAACTGAATTTACTGATGGTTGTGAACTATGGTGTGGGTGCTGGGAATCAAGCCCTGGTTTTCTTCAAGAGCAACAAGAGCTCTTAACTGCTGAGCCATCTCTCCAGTCCCTGGCTGTATGGTCTTAATGAAAGTGTCTGAATTCTTCAAGCCTCACTTCCTTGTCTACAAACCAAGGAAAACCAACCTGGTGGCAAGCAAATGAGGCAATCTATGAAAAATACATCAGATGCAGGTCTTGATGTGCTAGGAAAAGATATGACTAATTAACTGTGGTAAAGGTGTTTTAACCCTATATTTAATTTTTTTATAATTTTTTTTAATTTTATTTTCTTTTCTAAGTTTTTTTTTATTTACATTCCAAATCATTTCCCCTTTCCCGTTTCCTCCCTCCCTGAAAGTCCCATAAGCCCCCTTCCCTCCCTCTTTTCCCCATTCAACCCCCTCTCGTTTCTCTGTCCTGGCATTTCCCTACATCCTTTCCAGGACCAGGGGTCTCTCCTTCCATCTTCTTGGAAATCTATTGATATGCGAATTGTGTCTAGGGTATTCTGAGATTCTGGGTTAATATCCCCTTATCAGTGACTGCATACCATGTGTGTTCTTTTGTGATTGGGTTACCTCACTAAGGATGATATTTTCAAGTTCTGACCATTTGCCTAGGAATTTCGTGAATTCATTGTTTTTAATTGCAGAGTAGTATTCCATTGTGTAAATATACCACATCTTCTGAATCCATTCCTCCGTTGAGGGACATCTGGGTTCTTTCCAGCTTCTGGCTATTATAAATAAAGTTGCTATGAAGATAGTGGAGCATGTGTCCTTATTGCATGCCGGTAAAGCCTCTGGGTATATGCCCAGGAGTGGTATAGCCGGATCCTCCGGGAGTGTCATGCCCAGTTTTCGGAGGAACCACCAGACTGCTTTCCAGAGTGGTTGTACCAGCTTGCAATCCCACCAGCAGTGGAGAAGTGGTCCTCTTTCTCCACATCCTCGCCAACAACTGCTGTCTCCTGTGTTTTTGATCTTAGCCATTCTGACTGGTGTGAGATGGAATCTCAGGGTTGTTTTGATTTGTATTTCCCTAATGACTAAGGATGATGAACATCTCTTTAGGTGCTTCTCAGTCATCAGATATTCTTCGGGTAAGAACTCTTTGTTTAGCTCTGTACCCCATTTTTTAATAGGGTTACTTGCCTCTCTGGGGTTTAACTTCTTGAGTTCTTTGCATATATTGGATATTAGCCCTCTGTCGGACGTAGGGTTGGTAAAGTATAATTTTCTCTATCTAGACAAACTCACTTCCAGACTCTAGGGGAGGCTCTCCGTCAGGCTGTTAGTGTGCCAATGCAGAACCATACACAGAAGGAAGGGCCAGGCTATCTTTAGGACTTGCCATTACTGTCATGCAATGATGTGTACCAGAATCTCAGCTGGGCACAGAGGCATGTGCCAGCACTCATGAGGCTGAGGACAGATGACAGAACTACAGAGAAACACCATGTCTCCAAAAAACAAAAGAAAAAGAAAGCAAAGCATTCTCTGCAACAGACCACTGGGTCTGTAGGAAGGAACATGTTTATCCTGTTCTATTTTTCTTCTCCATGCTTTAGACTCAACTCTGACTCCTCCTGAATACATTTGAGCCTCACAGAGGTGATTAAATAATGTATTCTTACCAAAAAGAGTGTAGAAGAGAAAACACTGAAAGCCTGAGGTGTGTAAGAGGTAAAGTCATAAAAAAGATGTGGTAAGGCTTCAGAGAGATGAGTCAGGATGCTCCGGTGGCCTTCAGGGGTCACACACAAACACACACACACACACACACACACACACACACACACACACTCCTGGGGCTGCCTTCATCACAATCTGGGACTGACTAAGGTACTGAGAAAATTATCCAAACCATGAGGATTCTGGGGAGCAGTGAGTCGTGCCTCAGGACTATTCAAGGTGGGAAGCCTGATCTGGCTCCCTAGACTTGGAGATTGAGAGTCTTTGTTTTTTGGTGGCTAGAAGTCAGAATCAGTCATGCAACTGCCTTCCTCGACAAAGGATAAATGCCACATTTGGCAGAAGACTATGCTCTCAAGAGAGGGTAGCAAAGAATTCTTTGGCCTGGGCACCAGTGACAACTCATCTTTGAATACCAAGCAAACTCCATCACAACTAAAAACACACCTTTGCAAATGAAGGATTTGGAATTATTTCAGTCCCAGTGCATTTATAATATGAGCCTATCAGTAGGTATAATTAATACATTTTTTTGGATGTCTGGTTGGAGAGCAAATGCTCTCACATTTTTCCTTTTCATTTTAGCCCTTTCAAGCAAAATCGTTTTATTGTTGATGATGTTGTTGTCTTAGAAAGGTTCAGATAAATATATAAAGAAGAAAATGGAAGATGAACCAGTGAGATAGCTCGGTGGGTAATGATGCCTGTGCCAAGCCTGGGGACTTGAATTTGATCTCCCATACACATGGTGAAAGGAGACAACCCATTCCAAAAAGTTGGAGAGAGAGAGAGAGACAGAGACAGAGACAGAGACACAGAGAGAAAGAGAGACCAAGATAGAGGCAGAAAACTAAGGAGAAAAATGCATATTGTGTAGAAGTTTCACAAGACCTGTAGCATATTTTTATTCTGTATCTCACACCAAAATTCCGCAAATAGTCCTTATTCTAAAATACAGAAAATCCTATCATTTTGACGATGCCAATAATGAGCTCAACTACTACATCCATATATTTTGTTTAATGGCTTCATTTATTTTAATAATAAAGAGAAACTAGATTTCACAGATGAAAGCTTTTTTATTTTAAGGCTCCAGTGCAACTGGGATTTTTTAAAGAATCTGTGATGTTAACCAGTATGTAGTAATGGATGCTCTCAGGGGCCCTATTTTAGACATTAAGCCCACCCTGAGTGACTATCGCCAAAGAATTCACCCTTGTTTTAAGAAGACCCAACTAGGGGTAAGTATACAAGGGCCCCAGCAATGGCTCCAGGTGTCTTTTCTCACCGTGGATGGAGGGTGATATGTTAGCTGTGGAAATGCCGGAGCAGCAGGCTTAGCTCACTAAAGATAAGATCTCAAGGATAAGGAAATAATTGCATAGATTTCCTTTCCCTTTGTTCAGAATTCTGCCTACAGCGTTTAATATTTTGTTGAGAATTGAAAAAATAAATCACAGTTAGTAAGTTCGGTTTAATTCTAGCTTGATTTCCTTACTACGCCACCTCTGTATGGCGAATCAGGAAGCCAGAAACTCATCAAAATGAATTTCCATAGGAACAAAGGACACAGCACCTCAGAACTTCTCTTTCATCCATGACGCCCCCATTTATTCAGAATATAGAGCTAGTAGAAGAAAAATAAAAAAGGAACACATGGGAAGGACATGTTGCCCACTGAAAAGTCTGCAGGGGAAATAGTCAAAGTCCAAGATGCAGTTTTGGGTTTTATTTTTACCACAAGCAACCCGCGCGGCCACGCAGAGCGAATTTTGCAGATACCATCTATACTGAAGGTGGCTGTTCCTGATCAATGGCTGTGTCATTCTTGTCCTTCTGCAGCTGGCCTGGGGTCTGATCCTGGCACCAGGGCCTGTGTCCTCAGCCAATCCGCAGATGTAAGCACCCAGGCCCTGTCAGGTTGACATATCATTCTTTCCACAGTGTCACCGAGTATTAATGTTCAATTATGTGTCCTAGAAATGACCGTCATTTTTATGCTTTGTCTAGGCAGCATTGTGGTAAGCTCAAAGACAAGGGCAGAAATATCCAGTAAATGAGCTATCAACACTCAGCTTCCCAGCACCCCCATGGAACTGCTGCGGAGTGCCAAATAGCAGACCAATGTTTACTTTTTTCCTCTGATAGATGTTTGAGGGACAGTCAAGTCATTCATTCATTCCCTCACTCATTCACTCATTTTGTATTAGCGAGCTTGTGCATCAGTAGTCTTATCTGTTTACAGAAGTCACATGCATCATCCCACGATATCATGACCACATTGAGCCAAGTATGCTTTATATAAGGCAGTGAAAAGATCATTAAGTGCAAGGTGTCTTTTTATTTCACGAAGCCAGGTGTATGTCACCTACTATCAAACCACAATGACAATGGTAGACTCCTCTGGACGAATGTCAGGATCAATTCAGTCTCAACTTGTAAAGTTAAGGGGCTCCGTCCAAGTCCAGAATCATCCTTTCCCAGTGCTCAAATCGAGCTTCTGGCAGAGGCATGATTTCAGAAGCATACCTGGGATTCTATGCATCGGGCCACACAGTAGCTTAGATATCTTCTAAATACTGTTTGTGTCTGTTCTCATTAAAATTAACCCCCCTTTTCTCTCAGATATTATGGCGAGGCACAAAAAAAATTATCTGAACAGAGAAAAAAATATCTAAACAATTAGCTACATCTTTGTGGTTTTCACTGAATGAACATGCAAAGGTTATCAATAGCAAACTTCTCATAGAACCCACACTGAGCGATCATATACAGTAATAACATGGTAACCTCCTACAAAAGTGAGATAAAGCCTTTAATGCAGTCTCAAGTTCATCAGCCTCGACATTACAATATAAGCTTAAGTTGCTCAGGCTGGAGCTCAATGGATTTTCTCCACGGCAGTAATTTTTTAAGAGACAGAAAACAAAAATTAATTAATTAATTCCAGCAAAGCAATTATTTTCTGGGGGAAAAGTATTAGGTAAAAAAAAAAATAATCATTTCACTTTCATTTTAACATTTGAAGAAAGATGATTTTGTGTTCTGCTTGTTATGAGTCCTGGGTCACGGGGGTGGGGCATTTCATGCTATTCCACCACTGTTGTCAACTGCCCTGGGAAAGTCCTTTTTATCTTCTCCTGCATTTCCTTTTTCTTTGTTCTGCCTACAACATTCCCAACAACCTTCTCCTGTGATTTCCTTCTCCTCCAGCTCCAGTCCTGTTTCCCAGACACTTTCCTCTGTTCGCTGAAAGATCTAGACAGGGAACACTGTGAAAGAACGCTGCCCTTCTCCCTTCCTCGGAAGCCCCACCTCTTTCTCCCTTTCTTGGTTCCTACCTATTACTAGATTCTCTGCCTGAAATGCCATTCTATTGACGGATTGCATGGTGCAATTGTGTCCCTTGGCCTTGCCAGTTACCCAGTGATCTTCACCTTATTCACCTGTCCCTCTTGACTTTTATCTCCAGAGACTCATCTGTTGCCAGATGAGACTACACATCCAAAAGCTACATGCAAACGGTAGCAATTTCATGAAAACGGCCGTTTTATTCCAAGCATAACTGTGTTCAAATTTCCCTTCTCTTCAATATTAAAAATGGAAAATCAGGGTGTGATGTGGTGGCCCATGCTTATAATCCTAGCATTTAGTAGGTTGAGGCAGGAAGATTTTGAGTGACCCTGGGCAAGGCTAGCAGTCTGGATTATAAAGCTAGACCATGTCTCAAAACAAGCAAAAGCCCAAGAAACAAAACCTGGCTTGTTGCCATTGCTTGAAATTTCTGCCCAAACCACATCCAAAACTCAGCTGCTTCTGGCTTCCTCAAAGACCACATCATCCTGATGTACCACAAGGCAATATCACCCTCCAGATGACTGAATAGTTCCTTCAGTGGTCGCTGATGGCATTTTAGTCCCTATATTACGATGATTTTCAACCCTTCAATCTTCCTAAAACTCTCAGAGTTTGATTGATACTGTTTTCAGATTTTATTCATTTATTTGGGGGGGGTGCAAAAACAAAAACAAAAACACTAAGCACCTACTATGAAAATCCAAGGCTGAACTTCTGGGTAGGGAAGCAGCTCACACACAAAGATAACAACTCTGTGGGTTCTCAGCAAGGCCCTCCGTGTCTGGTGGCAGGAGTTATTTCTGCTTTCCTGTGGAGGACTAGGAAGGACTTCCCCTTTCAGTGACAGCCAAGATAAGATGAAAAGGATGTGGAAAAAGTGTCAAGGGGAGGAGGGACCATGGAGGTGACACATACCAGGCATGGAAGCAGCCAAGTCAGGTGCAGAGTACAGGGCCCTGTAGCACCTGTGGGAAAGTGCAAGACTTGGGCCCTGGCTTCACAAGATGTGGGGACCATGTGTGGGAAGGGCAAGAGAGGCCTACAGGCTCTAATCCAGCTAGCCTGGAATGCTCAGCTCATATCTGAAGGGCAACAGAGAAATACTAAAAAATTTAAGTGGAAGAAGACTTGGCCAAGTTTTGCTTCACAAAAAAAATGTCTTTAATGGGAAAATGAGGGGTCAATGTTATAGGTGGGGTAACTGAAGAGACAGAGAAAACTCAGAAGCTTGACATAGCCATGATAGTGACTAGAAGAAGTGCTTAGAAGGAAGAATCAGCAGCCATGAAGAGAGGAAGACAGGGAAATGCCAGCAGAATTCCAGAATCCCGTGGTGACTCCATCCGTGGTGACTCCATCAACATGGGGGAGGGTGTGATGAGGATGGAACCAGTGCAGATTAAACGTAAGGAATGGAGTCTTTGGCTCTTGCCTTGTGCCTTTCTTCTTCTCTTGGACTATTGGTGCTGGAAAGGACCCCAGAAACCAGTTCACTCACATCTCCACCTTTGACCTCTGACGCCCATTACAGCTCCTTTGCCTCTTTCTGTACGTTTTTCGCTCCACTGAGTCTCTTTTGATTTTTGTTTTTATTTTTTTTATATTTTTTATTAGCTATTTTCTTTATTTACATTTCAAATGTTATCCCGTTTCCTCGTTTAATGGAGTACTACTCGGCTATTAAAAACAATGAATTCATGACATTCGTAGGAAAATGGATGAAACTAGAAAATATCACCCTGAGTGAGGTAACCCAATCACAAAAGAACACACATGGCATGCACTCACTGATAAGTGGATGTTAGCCCAGAAGCTCGGAATACCCAAGATACAATTCACAGACCACATGAAGATCAAGAAGAAGGAAGACCAAAGTGTGGATACTTCCGTCCTTCTTAAAAGGGGGAGCAAAATGCCCATGGGAGGAGAGACAGAGACAAAGAAACTGAACAGAAACTGAAGGAAAGGCCATCCAGAGACTACCCCACCTGGGGATCCATCCCATATACAGTTACCAAACTCAGACACTATTGTGGATGCCAACAAGTGCTTGATGACAGGAGCCTGATATAGCTGTCTCCTGAGAGCCTCTGCCAGTGCCTGACAAGTACAGAGGTAGATGCTCTCAGTCAACCATTGGACTGAGCACAGAGTCCCCAATGGTGGATCTAGAGAAAAGTCCCAATGAGCTGAGGGATACTTTAAGTTCCATGTAAAGGGCCACAGGTCTGGCAACCATCCAACCATGGTGTTCATGCTTTAGTGACTGTGGCAAAGCCAGGGCCCCAGTGAGGTCATAGGGATGCCTGTCTCCACGTTCATCCATCAAGTGTGTATTCGAGGCAATTTTGAGAACAAAAACAAGTCATAACTTTAAATGTCAGGGCATGGAAGTAGAGAGCTCCAGGAAGTTGGAAGTTATGGCCCCTGCTTCACTGTATACAGAGATCTCTATTAGCTATCTAACCCTTCTGGCCTTTTCTTTCATCTATAAAATGGGGATACAATTATTCATTGTATCACATGCAAATTAACTAGTCAACAATAATCTGTTTTAGATCAAATTGGATGCTTGCTAATAGCTTGATGTTTAAAAATTCAAATATATGTCATTTCATGCATGTGTGTCTGACCTTTACTTTCCTTAGAAATTCAGTCCAACATTTCCTCGGTCTCTTTTGAACACTCAAGTGATGAATGTTGCTGAGTGCTTACAGTTCCTAGTAAAATACGAATAACTTTCAGAGACTAAGTACTGGGTGCCTGTCATCATGGTAATTGATGGTGTTTTCACTTCAGGGTGTGGGCCTGATACTCATAGGGCTCAATGGGGAAAGAAAATGAACTGACTGGACAAAATCTCTTGCCTAGTACTTCTGCTACTCATAATTCATTACTGCCAAGTGGTCTCACTCTTAGCAAGAGGGAATAGCTACACACACACACACACACACACACACACACACACACACACACAGTGGATAAGTTGATTCCCTGATCTTTATTTTCTGTTAATAAATTAAAATGTGTGACTGTGTGGCTTATCATTACAATTCTTTAAGAAGGCCGGGTCTTCACTAATTCCATGAGGAAAGATAAATGCTTACACCTAAACAAAGGATAATTTGCATTGCCATGAAATGCAAGTGTCTCTCTCCCTGTTGTCAATGTCTAGATCCCACGCTGCAGCTTGCAGGGGCACAGGCATACTGTATTTCAAATGGAGATTTTATGTAAGCTTATTTTTATAGTGATTCCAAGAGTAGCTGCTCTGCTTTTTATCTATGCAAACTGGAAATAAAGTAGGCACCCTGCCATGTCCATGACAGCAGGCCAGGCCCAGGCTACCACGGGTGACTCATACAATGACATCTAAAGGGTCCAGAAAAGAACCCTGACTAATGGCTTTTGGATTCTATGTGACCTTTGATCCTCAATGCCTTCGACTAAAATAAATGACCCAATTTCAAGAAACTCCATCCAGTATGTGACCCTAATGAGTGAAAATTTACCTGCTCCACAGTGATTAATAGGTACTTGCTACTTACCATAATTCCTTAAATCTTAGCCAAACTAGGGCAAATTGACTTTTCAGATGTTCATACTTGCAACTCCCTTACCAGGTTGGTGCAAAGTTGACAGCATGTAAATCAGAAGTTCACCACAGAGCAAATGAAAAATATGCATACAATTCTCCCCAAAACATGTCACTGTCTCAGTACCTACTGATGTACTGACTATGGACTGACAAAAGCCATATCTCCAGGGATACTGCAAGACTGTGGGGATGTTCACAAGTACTGGACACTCTTCCCTCACACCACAGTTAACTTCCAGCTAGGACATCATCCCCAGAACACTGAGGCAAGATGGGAAGACAGCTTCATTTGTAACTAGACCTCCATTGCAACCTTTCCACCTGCCTAGAATGTACAAGGACACTGTCAACAAACTAGACAAAACAATTGTGACCTTGGCCAAGCAGAAGCTTTTGGCATGTTTGACATACTCATGAAATCTATTTAATACCCAAAGGGAAGTTGTTATACACTAAAAAAATAATTGAGGATTGCAAAGGAAACACAAAACACCTTGGTCTGACTGATACAATGAAAATGACTAATTGTGTTTTAAAACAAGGTTTAGGGAAGTATGAAAATCAAGAAAAATCACCTTTCTCTTTAAAATTTGTCTTTTGGCATGCGTCCCTGAGATCCTGGCTAGGTAAGGTATCACCAGTGAGTCAAAAAAATGGACATCACCAGAAGCTTGCTAAAAATTCCTATCCTTGAATCAGAATTTGTGGTTTTTAAAAAAGATCCTCAGATAATTTGAATGTCTATTAAAATTTCAAGAATCATTTCTATAAAACTAGGCAAAGAATCTTCAAGTTGGTCATAATTTCTATTTTCTGATGTTTTAGAAAACAACCTTTAACTTTTTAAGGCCATTCTTTATGCTTCCATGACTTCCTGAATGTGCTCAATGTAAAGCCTCATGATACAAATACAAGGGGATGCTGTGATTATAAATTATAAATGATATATGAAATAAAAATCATGTCAGTGTCTTCTATTAAGAATCTAGACAGTTGCTCTGTGTCTCCATTGTGTCACCTCAGTGATTTTATTTAACACAGCATCAACTTTATATATGATGTTTAATACACAGAGGCAGTCTGTACCATGTCTGCCTATTCTAGGTAAAGAAGGAAGAGAAGCACCAACCACTGAGCTGGGGACTGAATAAGAAAAATAAACAGGTAACTGCAAACATGATAGTTGCAGTGTCAAACATGATGTCAACACAACCACACTTGCTAATGAGCCAGTCCACATGAGTCTGCCTCTCATCTTGTCTCCTACCTCCTGCAGTCAGCAAACTTACTATGACACGATATGAATTATCTTGAAGGTGGTAATTGATTTTTTTTTTTTTAGTCTCTCACTATGTAGCTCTGGCTGTCTTGGAATTTGCTAGGTAGACCAGGCTAGCCTTAACAGAGATCTTCCTGCCTCAGCCTCCTGAGTGCTGGGATTAAAGGTGTATGCCACTGCACCTGGCATAATTAATTTTTTCTAAACATGAACAATGACTATGAAAGTGAACAGTTCTGTGTCGAAAACAACAGATATACAACAGGCGTCTGTATAATTCTGGAAGCTGATTCCAGTCTTTAGATTAATTCTAATATTCTACACCCTGTGACAGCCAATCTGTGTAACATGCTACTTGTGCTAGTTCAAATGTAAAAGATAACATTTGTAGCCTAGAAATTAATTGAAGTATGCCATATTTGAGTGTTATTTTCAGGCTTTTTTTTCCAAAGGCTCTGAGTATCTACGCCTTAATTAAATTTAATTTGGTCTTCGAACATAGTGTTAGCATATTCACTTCACTCTACACATCAAAATACATCTTTACACCTTTCAACTGGAGCCCCTTGAAGACATTTCCATGCAGGGATATTCACATCTGATTTATGGAGCTACGGCAACAACCAATCTTCCAGTATCACTACAACACGTAAGAACAGCCTAACTGAAACATATAAATTCCACATACACTTAAAAATATTATTGTCCGTAATTTAATATAACAGAATGTTTCTAAGCTTACAGCCTTGCATGCAGAAGCAATTTTTCAAGCATTAATACTTAAATGGGTCATAGATACCACATCTGTCATTCTGTCCTGAAGTCTATGAGGCAAAACCAAGACTATGCTGGCCTATTGATTTTTCTAGCATTTGCTTTAATTTACTTAACCATTGAGAAATCCATCAGTACATAAAGGGCAACTGTCCATTACTGCCTCATTTGCAGACATTCCTTCCTCTCATTTTTGGTAAATATTTCCCTTCAATCGCTATGTGTTTACAGTGTAAAAATGAATTAGGAAAGTGCACACACCTGTTTCTGTTCAGTAACGGCTGCACTGAGGTATATGTAACGTGCTTAAAGATAGAATAAATATCTAGACAGTATTACATCTGTGTGCAAAGGGTGGTAAATTAGATCCTAATTACATTAACAGGGATTCTGCCTCCCAGCTTAAATTTTACATGAGCACTCTGCGAAGCTGCAAAGGCTCTGCTGTGGTTTCTTTATGAGCTGGTGATTACAGCTACTTCCTATGCGGTCACTAAATATTCTGTTTACAAATAAATGAAGAATCTTTGAGCCAACTTGCCAGGGTAATAATCTATTTTTTTTCTCCCCCTCCCTCCTCGTAACAAACCCTCTCCACACACGCATGGCAACAATCAGGAGCCCTGGCTTCCTCTAATTACTCCATCACGTAATTTCACAAATTGCCATGTCACTAGGGAGCCAAGTGCAAAACACGCTCACAGTGGGAACTCGGGCAGCAGCTCCTATTTACTATGCGTTCCTTGTTACATTAAACACGGAAACACCAGTTGTATGAAAGAAGTCAGAAAGAATGCTTGCAAACGAGCCAGACATGTATAGCTCCTATTTGCCATCTCACCGAATATGTGGCTGGCAACAGACAGAAGGATCCACTTGCCTGGCCTAGTCTTATTCAATAGAGCCACTCCAATACCCCAAAAGGTTGAGAACAAATGGGCTTCTGCAGAGTGTAAACTCCATCATCTACCAGCAGAAACGTGGAAAGACACCTAGGAAAGACGCGTGATATTCTCCAGGCCCACTATTCATTATCCTTTCTGCTACATGAAATGCCTGCCCCTGATCGTCACAGGAGAAAGCGCATTCACAGTAGATAAATGGCTTCTAAGTCCTTTGAAGATATAAACGGCATGCTGCATTTCTATCCTGGCTAGAAAGACAGACTCAGAATCCACTAATCTTTAAAAATCCTCAAAAACAAAGTTCATCAATCAAGTTCGCACAGTATTAGGTGTTTCTCTTTTAAGCGTTAATGCCGCACATGTTTCTGAAACACATCAAGATAAATGCTCCTTCATCCCAGGACAGATGTGGGTAGAAGGAAAGAGTGTGCAGCCAGTGACATTACTAGAGGGAGTGAACCTGAGGTTACGCTCCTGGAAGCTGACATTTTTATATCAACAACTAAACACAGCCACTGGTAATTAAAGGTATCGCTTTGTGACTCAGGAGCCAGCGGGGTCAGGTACCGTTTTCCATCACAAACCGGTCCTTTATGCATGTAGATTTGCCAGCATTATCTGCACAGGGAGAAGCAGACATTAACAGCAGCTGTCTCTCTGCTTTTACACTGAACATTCTATTCATACAGACAGGTGGAGTAATTTAAAAGCCGATGTGGTGCAATTTCAATGTGACTAATGTCACTGCCGACTAAAATGCCACCATTACCACTGTTTATGGAAACATTACTAAAATTACATTTTATTCATAAGAATTTTAGGATTCTGGTTATTACTAGCTTTAAAACGATCAGCCCTCTGTGTCATACCCCAGAGCAGCAGCGTAATTCTCTCGGGTTTAGCAGCCTCCTGTGCTGAGAAACGACAGTCGTGTTGTAGGTCCAAGAGTCATCGGGGCTGCATAAGCAATTCCTTCTATCTCCATAAAGCAAATTAAGGACATAGTTCTTTGGCATCCTGACTGTGCGTCAGGGGAAAAAAGTCTTCCAGGAGCTAAATTCTGTGTTCAGGGGTTACTTGGGATTTGCATGAGGGAAGATTCTTTGCCCTAAAACCACTGTCAGGCATGGGTAAAAATTCGCATGTCTCTAATGGGGAAGGTGAGCAGTTAATCTGTGTTTAGAATCTGAAATTCTAACAATTGTAGATTATGAGGATTATCATAAACTATCAGTGGCTGTGGTCTTGTCTCTTTGTCAGGATAAATATGTGTGGGAAATAATCTAGGAACGAAAGGACCGTTCATGGCTCATAGTTAGCAGGCCTCATCTCATGGTTCACTCAGGAAATCTTGTGCCAAATTCCCTGACTTACTTTTTTTACTTAAAAATATACTAATTAGCTAGTTACGAGATGAAGTTATAATTATACCTTTGAACTCCCACGATGCAACAGCGCAGTTTGATTTGGCTTGTGTTTGAAAGGCAACTGGATGGAAATACATAGAAATTCAAGTCAGGAGACCCTGGTCCAAGCTTAGTGAGTGTTGAGCCTCTAGCCTGAGAGAAATCATCCTGCCCACCTCACAGCACTGACTGAGTCCACTGTGCGTGGAAGAATGTTCCATTACAAATCTCCACAGACATAGATATTAGAATTTATTCAGGCCATTGATCAATTGTTTTTTTTTTCCAGCTGGCAAAATGATCCAATGCCAAAATAATCAATAAAGCAACACCATAAAGGGAAGAGACAATCTTTGTGTGTGTGTGTGTGTGTGTGTGTGTGTGTGTGTGTGTGTGTAGTCATTTTTATGGAGTTCCTCCCCTGTAACATTTGGAATGTAAGAATTATTCCTAAACTTTTGTAAGATGACCTGAAAATGATTATTTGTGATTTTTTTCCCTTAGAGTGAATGTTTACATGAACAGATGACCTTCCTGGCCTCTAGACTTCTGAACTTTCTAAGATATCAAGTTCTCAGGGTCATTTTTGTCCTAGGACAATGGAAGTTCTTGGGTGGTTCAGGGACTCCAGCAACAATAAAATAACAGCTGACCACTAAGATTCTAAGAACCAAACAGCAGATTCCAACAAAGGTTAAGTTGGGATACATTGCCTTCATTCTTTTTCTTTTTAAAGACATAATAACAATGAGACATTCACATCCAAGTAGTTACCAAGGATCTCTATTTAACAATATTTCAGTTAATATAAAAGTGGGTCAATTATATCTCACTTAGCTATCATCTAACTTAGGATGTTAACATTCATATACATCAAGTCATTAAAGGTCTGTCTTTAGATAGTATAGTTTTACTGGAAGCCGTGGCCACTGGGTGGTAATTATTGAGTGAGGGCATTTAGTTGTATCTTCAGAAAGCAACCCTGAAGGGGCTTTGCAATGTCAGAAGGATTCATGACATATCCCCTTTAGGCAGAGAGTTTCTCTACTGGCCTACAAGAAAGAGGAGTCCAGGTGTCCTATCTGAGTTCTTCAGAAATATTTCCTATTTCATTCATAGTATTGCTTTGTGGTTTGGGTAGGGGTTAAGGAATCAGGGAGTGTTGTTACAATGACTTTTGGTTTGATGTTTTTGAAAAGCTGAGGCTTGAACCTAGGCCCTAATCTATTGTCAGCAAATTCCTTAGCACAGAGATCCTTCCCCAGAAGCTGATTTTTTGGAGAACTGGTCTGGCTGTGCAATCCATTTAGACTAGCCCCAAATTCTGTATCTTTCTGACCAACTCTTCAACTACTGGGCTTACAAGCAGGAACCACCATCTCTGGCTCTATTGTACCCTTGACACCCTTAGGTGAGTGCAGGCCTGAGCCTCTACAATCAGAGATGCTTATGTCACAAGCAATCATTTTGGTGGAAAACTAAATAATCATTATCATTACTGAACTGGAGCATCAATAAAATAAAATTTGCAACCTCAAGTTTTTCTGTATAACTCAAATCAGCTTGGGTCATGATCAAGAGGACTTATGACGCAAGAAATAAGCCTTTACAATATCGTCTCCCCCATTTGGTTGGCTACTGGCATGGGTTCTATGATAGTTAATATTGGATGCCAACTTCATATACTTAAGAAGAGGGACTTTCAACTGAAGAATTGCCTCTGCCATAATGCCTGTGGACACATCTGTGGATATTTTCTTGATTGCTCATTAATGTAGAATGGCCCAGCCCACTGCATACCATTCTTATGCAGATACTTTCTGCATACAGCCTGAGCTGTATCAGAAAAGTAACCAGGTATAAGCTTGGGAACAAGTCAGGAAGCAATACTCTTCCGTGGCCTCTGCTTCAGTTCCTGCTCTAACTTCCCTCTGTGCAGAACTGTTGTTAGAATAAACCTTTTCATCCCCAGGTTTCTTGTGGGTTGTGGTAGTTATTCACAGCAATAGATGTGAACAGGCTGACATAATCAGAAATGGAAAAACTAGACAACATGACTAATTTGGAGACTCGAAGCAAATAGGTCACTTTTCCTTATTAAGACTGGCAGAAATGGCAAAGTTTTGAAATTTTATCCTGCAGAAAAATGTACACTCAAAAATATTATTAAAAATAAATGTGTATATCCAGTCATACTTTCATTAGAATGACTGAGGTATGAAAAGGATGTTTCCAATCATGTCAAACAGCATTCTAATTCCATGACATAGAGTTTTACTTCTCTCCAAACAACAAACCAAACCAATCTAAAGCAAACCATATAAAAATTTTACCTCCAGAAAACAAAATCAACCTATTTTTCCCTTAATCAAACTTCCATTCTTTAGGGCAAATACCTTCCAGGAATCTTATCTTTTTTGTTTGGTTAGTCAGATTTTTCTGAGACAGGGCCTCTCTATGTAGTATATACTCTCTAGTAAGCCAAGCTGCCCTCAAACTTTCAAAGTTTCTGCCCATGCCTCTGAAACACCAAAGTCCTGGGATTATGGGTTCTGATACTACTGCTGACTTCTAGGACACTCAGACCCTGATAAAATAACCCATCAGGCTTGTATAACACAGAATTCCTAAAGACCAGATTGAGTTAGTTAGTTGGCAAAAAAGAAGATAGTTTCACATGTGGGCATGTGGTACCCCAATTTTAAGCTAAGTGATAAACTGAGGAGGAGTGGCTGTATGCATATTCATTGACCATGTTTGATATTTTATCTTAGAAAACATTAATTGGAATAAAAGACAGCCACACTGCTGACATGGACTTTGAAGTCTGAATGATGGCTAGAGTTCAGTCATGTGTATAGCCACAAGCAGCCTAATAACATGAGCTCACGTGGACACTTTTGATTTAAACTCAATCTTTATCTAATTAGCCCAATTAAGAGTACATCAGAGGGCTTGGGGGTGTGGCTCAGTGGTAGAGCACTTTCCTGGCATGTGCAGGCCCCAGGTTTGATTCCTAGAATCCAGGACGAAAAGACATATGCCAAGAAACCAAATCTGCTGCATTTCTTTCTTGGCTTGGGAAATGAAAGGAGTTTTCTATTTTGAGCTATTGCTAGCTGTTGCTAACTAGACCCTACAAAAAGTCCCAACGAGAAGGGACCAAGCCTCAGTGAAGTCAGTGAGCCATCTGAGGACAAGCATTCCACTCGCAGCTGGAAATGAGCATGGACCACCGTCCTGTTTGTGAGTCCTGTGTACCTATGTGAAGCTGGGCTTTTGTTTTCACATTTGATTGTTTTCTCTTTTCTGTCTCCTCATCAACAGAGCATAATTACGCCAGGTCAAAGGTGCACAGCTAGGAGTAAGCAAGAAAAAACAGGCAATGGGAAGAGGTGGGGGATATGCTGGGAGAGGGCTCTGCCAGGTCACTAATGGCCTCTGGGGCAAGAACTTGAAGACAGAACTATGCTCCCCTTTGATCTTCTAATTCACAATGGTCATTAGTATTAACTCCAGTTCTTCTGGGTGAGGAAATCCAGCTGTAGCCTTTTCAGTTTACCTGACCTAAGACAATTCATCACCCATCCATTAGGATTTCAATAACTACCTAAGAGAAAAGAAGGCAGCTGCCCTAGAGTCTGTTAGCCCCCCATTCTATCTTCATGACTGAACAGAGTTTATGTGATGCCTATCACAGAATAATTAGGGCATTCCCACCTCTCCAATAATTAAATAATCCATTCCATTTTCCTCCTGAGACAGGTGATTCCCACTTGGATGAGAAGCAGTCAGGGTTCTTATGTAATCAGTGTTGGAAGATACTACCTTTAAAAGCTGCAGCCATTTCTTAAGATTCAAAACGAGCCTGGCTGGCTGAGCCTGAGTTAGTACCAGGATAACCTAGCTATGGGCAGAGAAAGTGTAAGTCCAGGGGGTTGGGGAGAAATGACCACAAAGGAACTCTTCTGTGTTGGAAACAGCTTGTTTTAAATGTGGTCCACAGACATCTGAAAGGAAAAGCTTTCATTCCTCCCTACTAGTGTTTAAGTATAGCAATTTAATATCTACAGATAATGCATGATGATTCATATCTTTAATCCCAGCACATGGGAGGCTGAGGCAGGAGGATTGCTGCAAGTTGTAAAAAATCAAAATTCTGGGTTACAGGTATGTCTTAGTAGTAGAAGGCTGGTTTAGCACACAGCAAAGCCTTGGTTTTCAATCACACACACACACACACACAAACGTGCGTGCACACATGATCACTCACACACGCAATTTACCTGCTCTCATTATAAGTCACTTCCCTTAGCCAGGCACATGAGAATCAAAGTGGTCTGGGGTTGGTTTAGACAGACCATCTTGCTGCACAACTCTGTATCACTCTGACTGACATCTCAAGTAAGATTTCACAAATACAGATGACCTGACGCTCTGCTTTCTAAAATCTGCCCTACTTCTTTCTGAACAGGTAAGACAGGCTAAGAATATTCACTGTTAAGAAATAAAATGTAAGGAGAAAAGAGAATGTCACCAATAGCTCCCTGTGTGGATACTGATGTGCCTTCTGATCCCTCTATTACCTTGATCAACAGAAAAAGCCATTGAGATATCAGTTAGAACCTTCCCATTGCAATAATTGATTGTGGCGTCTAGATGACGATTCTTCCAGAACTGTTAGCATGGCTCTGACATTGAGATCCTCCAATGGATCTTGTTACCAAGATCAGAACCAGAGGACAACATCTGTCTCGTCTAGAGCAATCAATTCCCAGTCCAATTCCATTTGCTCCGTGAGTAGAGCATCAGACCCGCAGGGCGCTTTTCATCTAATAGTGTTTCTATGGAAACACCATTCTAAATCTGGATGATTCTACAAGCCCTCACACTGGCTGTAGCCATGAGAGGAAGGTCTTATAAATCAGATATTGAACCATGAATTTCGCTGCTCATATACGAAAATATTTTCCAGGCTAGATATTCATACACAGAAAAAAAGAAATAAAGGAAACAGGTACACATAGAAAATACATGTATATGTCTCAGAAACAACATTTATAAGGCTTAACCTGAGGGGATTCTCATATCAGTGCAAAGACTGGGAGTCAGGAAGACTGGCAACTAGTTAAAGCCAAGTAATGACCTTTGAATACTTTCTCCACTTGAGTCTGTATCTTGACCTCCAGTCCTCCCAACTTTCAGGATGCCTGGAATTACAGAGGCTCCAAACAGGAGCACACAATCACTGCACATTCTAAAGAAGACCATTAACCAGTTTTCTAGCTAGATTATAGCTTTAAAATGCAATATGATAAGGTAGGGAAACCAAAGACCCTTGCTTTTGAAACATTGTATTTAGTTCTTTTCTTCATTCCAAGTGGCCCAGGAACATATCTTTATAACACACTGCAGTAAAAGATGTGGAATGTGAAATACATCCAGCGGAAGTCCAAAGACGTAGTATGCCATTTACTTTGGGGATAATGCCCAGGAGAAGGGAAAATGCCTGAACTGATTCTGACTCATGAAGATATTAAGTAGCTTGTAATTGTGTGCAATGGTTTGTCTTCAGGCGAACACAAGCATCTCCATGAATAAATGCTTCTATTTCCTTTCCGTTTCTCTCTTATTAACTATCTAAATCATGTCAGCCAGCCTTTTCTCTTGCAGGGAATCGTTTCTTTGAAGAGACTTTCCCTACATGTCAACACTGACAAATGTTCGGGAAGTCTAAGCTGGAGGGATTGACTCGATAATCACCAGAGTCTCAGACTTGTTTCCTTCGCTCCTGTTGTTTTTATTATACATGAGTATGCAGGTTAGATGGTTACAGTCTGAGTCCAAGAAACAGTCTTCAGTTCTCTGGACTAGTGACATGGTTGGCTGATTAAATCTACCTGTGGCTAACTGAATACCAAGGCAGTTTGTTTGGCCTGCAGCTGGCTGCAAAGTCCTTTCTATGCCTTTGACACACAAATGCTTGAAAGCCTTTTCAACTTTTAAACTGAATAAACTCAATAGAAGGATCTGTCCATTTATTTTAAAAGAAAGAAAGAAAGAAAGAAAACTAGCAACTTACTTTCTACAAGGTGTTCCAGCTTTTAGAATATGCCTTTTGGTATTTAAGAAAAACTCATTTATAATTTACCAATAAATGGTTACTGCGATTTTTTAATTAGTCAGAGTTTTCACTGTTCTTTTATGTGGAGCAATATTTCAGAATGGAGTTTCCAGATAAATCACATTAATCACATAGAAATAATGCAATTGTTTTACAATCTGTGACAGTTTTCCTAAGGAAGACGTATGTGTCCCTAGAGAGCTACCAGGACTTGAAGTAAAGTCCCCATACGGTCAGTATTAGCAGGTAGGACTCTCAACAATACTCTTTAAAATCTATTGCTTTTTCCATAGAATTTATTGGAATCAGCTCCTGACTGTAATTCTGCCTAAGTGCCCCAGACATTCTCTAAGTATTGAGAAAAAAAAGTGGGGGCAGGGGGACTCCTTGAAAATAGAAATCCACTTGTTCTTTCAGTACAGGAGGTGGAGTGGATTCTCTTTGGAGAAAGTAGAGGGGTGAAAAAATTCCATGCCCCATAGCTCTACTTTCAAAAATGCTACCAGAGGAAATGACTTGTTGGAAGTCGTTCTCATCACCCATAGTTTTTTATGAGCAGAAAGTGCTGGGGTGGGTGGGGGTGTACCAGTCCCTAATAGAAACTGCAAGGCAACTTCCACAGACATTCATAGAAAGCCCTGGAGGGAGGACTTCTCTTCCAGGGCAGTGACCCACACTAGTGACTGAGGGCAACCAGCCAGGCCTCCAGAAATCAGCTTGTGGGTAATTTCCATTACAATTGTCCCAGTAACACACAGTTCACAAAAGCATTATGCTATAGGTAAAATCATGCCACTAGAAAGGATTTGGTGTCTGTTTGATTTTTCTTTCTTTTAGATGGTATAGATCTCTGAAAGGTTCTTCACAGGGGTACAACCTGGGAAAACTGACAGATGAATAAGATAGCTTGCTCTTATCTCTCTGATGTTGTCCTAATCAATATTTGATGATATTTTATTCAGGCATCTCAGAGTCAAGTCACCCTGAATCTCCTTCTCAGACTGAGAAGGGAGCTGAGGCTATCTATTTCTTCTTTCTGTTAAGATGGGGAATAGCAGTAGTTTGGTGTAAGTTTAGGACCATCCTGATTTGACTCTTACTGCAGAGCAGATCAGCTGATTGGCTCTCAGGCAAACTCATAGCATCCCAGCAGGAGCACCCAGACTGACTGTCACCTCTTCTCTAAATGATACTTTCATCATCTGCCCTGGGTACCGCAGCCCTTCCTTCTCTCCATGTTTGATAATCATCATTGGAAAGTTACACAAGGAGGGCCACAAAACATTCACCTATATGCAACAAATTTTAGACAAGTAATGAAATAGGGCTCCTTTCAAGGAAAGCAAATATGTTGTCAAAATCATGGTGTCTTAAACCAGTAGCTTCCAGTACTAACCATCTCATGAACTTTACTCAAAAACGCTCAACACTGTCTAGACCAAAGGTTCTCAACCTGTGAGTCAGACATCCTGCATATAATATATTTACAGTACAATTCCTAACAGTAGCAAAATGACAGTTTTGAGGTAACAACAAAAATAAGTTTATAGTTGGGGGTCACCCACAACATGAGGAACTGTATTGAAGGGTCATAGCATTGGGAAGGTTGAGAACAACTGGTTTAGACCATGTTTTAAATCATGATGGGAAAAAGAAGAAACTATTGCTTTTAGTTTTTGCACCTGCTCTCAGTTTTTATTTCATTCATCAGGGCTGGAGAAGGTGGATTAATTAATATCCTTGAGTGTTATTGGAGGTTCAGCTCCTATCCAGAGCAACAGAATTAATGTTGCTTTTATATACCACTGAGTATGTTCCTTTAGACCAGAACAACTCTTGAAGAATGTGACTGGAAAACTTGGCAAGCACATGAGAGTCACCAGGCTCTGGGCTTTCATGTTTAGGGGGAAAAGCCTTTAAGTAAAGCAATCTAAGTTTAAAATAGTGAGTCTATTGAAGCCAAAGTCACAATTTTTTAACTTCTATTCATCTATGTACCCCTATTTTAACCTGTATCCATAATATTAAAAATGCCCTGGTCAACAATTTTAAGTCAATTTTAGAATATTATTTTATCCATACATTTTTAGTTTGGCTTCTTTCTTAAATGCCAAAAAGCCCACATACACTTACAAAATAGCTTCCAAAAGATTGCGATTATAAATATTTTGAGCATGAAATTCATTCAGAACAATCAGCAAACTAAACAAATCCCCTATTGGCGTAAAGCCCCAAGTCTCTAGTTTCTCACATCTCCAGAATTCCTGCAGTGAAAAGAGCAGAACTCACACAGACAATATAAACTGCTGCTCTGCTAGAGAAGTCCCATGGGACTGCACAGGAAGAGTTGCCTGTGTATTGCTGTTTTCCTTTACAGCTCTAACTGCAGGGACAACTCTCACTGGGGTGACTCACCGCATTACTGTTGTAATGAAAGGATCTATTCAAGCCACTGTACAGCAAATTACGTGACCATCTTCCATCCAAATATTACAGACGATCTTGGAGAGTACACACTAGGAGGGTCCACTAGAGTGCTCACTCCAGTTGCCATCTACAGGAAAGGTTTTACTTTCCTTTTAGAAAGTTTAGTAACTAGCCATAAGCACTTCAGAGTCATTTTGAAAAGCAATGTCATTAACATACATTCATAAAACCACAAGTACGAATGGACTCCCAAGCCTTGTAACTTATGAAAATTAACACAATTACAATAGTGAACTTCAAATGAAGTTCCGGCTTTAGGGTGTGGGTCTAGAAAATAAGTGCCAACCCTTTGTTAAAAACGGGGAACACAGTGATGTAGGAAGCGCAGAGGGATCGTTTTTTTTTTTCTCTATCAAAACTGGTTCATTGTCCATATTTAGTTTACATATGTCATTTAGAATCCACTTACTGTTAGATGCTGGAACAGCCACGCCCTCATGATATTGGTGGCTACTTTGGGAAAGATGCCACGCTTTTTGTGACGCTTTTTGTCCTTATCAGGGTCATCATCGTCACCTGTGCTGGGGGAAGCTACACTGTTGTCCAAGCCATCACCTGCAAATATAGTGAATCAAATTTTGACTGATGCTACCTTAAAATGCTTTATTCAAATAGAATGCCTTTGGATACAAACAAAACCAAAAGAGCAGTTAAATGATTAGTAGTTTCTTTGGCACTTTTTTAAAATTCCAAGACAAAGAGAAAGAACAAGGTCTCAGCTCAAAAATAATCATGCCTAAAAAAAAAATCTTTCAAAGATCAGTAATAAAGGCAAAAGGACTGGAGGGAAATATCCATCCCTTGAGTGGCTTTGTTGCCATGGTAATTATTCCAGTATATGTAATACCTCTACTGGGGAGTTCAGTGTGGTGGCACAGTTAGTGGGGGTCTCTGCCTGGACATTTGAACTCCATACAAAGTCACTGACGTCAACTGGTGAGAAGATGCATTTAATACAGCAACTGCTGCCACAGGTGATCTATCTTCAGACTGGCTGGGGTGGAGCAGGATGAGAAAATGCAGGCAATCCATCACATAAGCAATTTGTCATGGAATGCTTCAAAGGAGAGATATAATTTTGCTTAGTCTCGCAAGAGCATCACATTCAATAAGGGAAAACCCCTGACATATTTTTTAATTACAAAATAATTGCAATGGAAATAAAATAAAGTAATGCTAGAATTGCATTACACTAATAATCTTGGCAGTTTCTAAATTTTTTTTCTTCAAGGATCATTCACTGAGAGGTCACCTGGTAACATATTCCTAAAGGATCCAATCTTTCTATTGATTTTTGTTATATACACTTGAGTTGCTTATTTTAGGAAAACTTGAGCTCTGTGACTCAGTAAAATGATAATACTGCATTCCTCTAATAATGCCATAAATGACAAGATGATAAAAAATGTTACCCACATAATCACAGAATTATATATATATATATGTATATATATGTATGTATATGTATAAATATTTATGTCAAGATCTACATTAGAAATACCTATTTTTGATCTTCGCACCAAAGTCAAAGGACAAATAACAATGGACTTAGCCCCCTATCCTGATCAGCAGCTGTGCTCTCTCACCAGGGGCCCGTCTCACCTGAGGCCCTCTGCCCTGTCTGTAAGTTTTAACAATGGACTTATTGATCTGGGCCCAGAATGAAGAGCTACAGTAGTCAGGCTTCAAAGTGAGGTAGCCACCACACCCCGGGGCACACCCATCCCATTAAAGTCATTGGGAACCTATGGTCCAAAGAACTTGACACTTGGCTAGTACACTTTGCCTGATGACTACTACCTATTGGAACTCGCATTACACAGCTTTGCTTCCTCTGTTGCTTGTTGCTACTCTAGGTCCTCAGTGTGACAAGGATTGCTAGTTGGATTTTGCTCATTCTAGTCACCTATAGCAGCTACACTGCAAACCTTCAACTGTACCCAACTGTTGTATCAGGAAACTCATGCCCCACCCCCGTGACACGTGAAAAGTGACCCCTGGTGGCTTTCACTTGTCTCGATGTGTCCTGAGATAAACTCCCTCTAGTCAGGAGCAGATGGATTCCAACATTTCAACTGTTAGTAGAGCTACACCACACCATGAGCTTTGGCAGAGTTTCTTGTAATGTAAACTTTTATAAAACTTTTATAAGTTTAGTGCATTTAACATCTGTATAAATCATGAAGGTTTCCCGACTCATAGATTGAGTTCTCTCTAGAAAAAAAATCACGAAGACCCCCAACGCCAAAGCCATCAGCCCATCCAACTAAAGGAGAAAGTCCTGATTTCAGTGTCATGTGTCTGGATATGCTCATGTTGGGCTCCTCGGTGGCCCAGACACCTGAACACCTGAGTCAATGCTGCCTACCCTTTATTTGCATAACTAAGTGTTATGAGAAATCCCCTTGGGTTTGCCTAATAAATTCTTTGAAAGTCCAGTATTTAAAGAAGCTTCTTCTACAGAGAAGCCATTCACTACATAAAACAACAATTCATTAAAGAAACATGAGAAGAGAAAACAGCTCCACAGCATTTAAATTTGCAATAGCTAATCCACCTTCGATATGCAGAAGGTGGCCCAGGAAGAGAAACATACAACTCGCTCAGCGATTAAAAATGAAAAGCGTCTAACCTACAAATACTGTTTGCCCCACCTCTCCATGATAGGTCTCCACCTTCACAAAAATAGCCTTTTTATCCATCTCAAACCCCTTCAGATTAATTTAGCAAGCAATGTCTAGTGCCTGCCTAGAAGAGTATTCATTGATAATTTATGGAAATATCTACCATAATCCAGTGGAGATGACTTTTTTCCAGCTTTGTGCATTAATAGATAATCAAGGCCTTAAAGCAGCCTTAGCTTCCCATTACCTCAGGCAAAAGAATTCCTGAAAGCACGCCTTGAGGGCACCTGAATTATATACTCCATTAGGAGAGGGAGGCTTTCTGCATTCCACGTGTAACACTCCCCAGAACCTTTCCTGTTTATTTCTGCTATATGAAAGCAGAAGCATTAGGAACAGGATTTTTTTAAAGTGAAGACTTATGGAGATACAATGGAGAAGCCTTCCAGGCAGGAGCCAGATCACCCCTTCAGTCCCTGGCAGTGACCTCTCTTGAATAAAAGGTTTCTGTTACATCATTAGCTCAAGCCAAAAACAGCCCAGGCTTAATGCACAGTTTGTTCTTCCTACTGTTTTTAGGCAAATACAGCTACTTTACTCCCATCTGGGAGGGAAATTACACTGCTGGGTTGTAATCTAAGACAAGATTTTCATTGGAAGCAAATGCTTTCAATCCAGTGTAAATACTGGTGCATGTTCGGAAAGCCTAAAACAATAAACCTTGCTCCTTCCCAACACGGTTAGGGAAATGGAGAAGATGGGGGCCGAGAAGAGCATAATAAAACAGAGTATTCTAAAAACAAACACTTTCATAGATTTTAATAAATTGTTTAACCTCTTCCACTCTCTAAAATTGAAAATTGATCTCACAGCGTCTCGACCTCAGAGGAGAGTCTAAATGGTCAATTGTACCTTTAGCATTTCAATTCACTCCGCAATTTGATACAGTCACCTCGATCTGGTCTCGGGAGAATTTATTTCCTATTTTTATTTTTATTTTTTTTTTATTTTTAAGACCACTACACAAACTTGGAGAACCATGGCCGAGCACACAGCAGCAGGCAGAGGCTCTGAAGCCCATTTGTAAAATGTCAGCGGTGACTTCATTCCTGGTGCTGACTTCTCCTGCTGCCAAAATGAAGGCAAACTGAAAAGGTGGAAATAATCATAAAAATGATGCTACTCCATAAACAAGCTCGCGGCCTCATTAGGGTGGCAGTGGGCTCCAGTGGGTGATTTATGCTCGTTTTGCTGATGCTATGAGGAAATGCCACAGGGTGACTTTAGCCAACTGCTAATGGTTTCTGACAGCTTCTTAGCAACTACTGCAAGCAACGTTGTGGCGTTTGCTAGTGACAGAAACCGAAAATGTCATATTATCTGCCCATGTGTCATGAAGTCCGTGTGGCAATTAACTAGTAGGCCAGTGACTGAGAGGCCAGAGGCTCCTGCAAATGGCCTTTGGCTATGCAGAGGCAGCAATGGCTGCCTGCATGCACACTGCTGCATGTATGTAATATTCTAATGCAGAAATCCACTCCCTGCAACTTCCCAGGTTCTGATGAGAGCAGACGAGGCCACTCACATTCCTTTCTTTCCCTCACCTACGTGACTCCTCTCTGGGCACAGGCTCTGATGCTATCAGAGGACTCTAGAGGAGTTTGCCTTGCTATGATTAATTGGCAGTACCTGGCTCTGTGCTTCTGGACACTGGATTCTAAGGTGCCAGCTATTTTTTTCTGCTCTCTCACAAATTAGTCTAAAAGGATTGAAGACCACTGAAGCAGACTCATTGCCAGATTGCAAGAAGCAAAGGAACTCCACACCACAAAAAGATACTAGTCTACCAACAGCAGGCTTCTAACAAGCAGGGAGAGACTCTTGGCCACACTTTCCAGTTTCCAACCTATCAAAACTATGCACTATATGTCAAACTGCCAAACCTTTTAGCGTAGGCCATTTGTCCTTTCAAATAATATTTAAGAATTGTTTTTACAAAATTTTATAGGCCATGGTCTAGTGAATGAGGCCAACCAACAAAGAAAGGGATTTGTACTATGATTCTGCTCTGGTCAGTCTCTAGTGAGACCTGGGCCTGTCCCTGTGGAACAAGGCAGGTGACCTGTGGCAACTCCCAGGCTGCCAGAGAGCTCAGATTTCAAACACACTCAACTCAAACATCCCATGTCGCCTTTTGAAGCATGCCTAGGCATTTAGACTCTGCTATCTCCTGCCTTTCAAGGCAGGATAAAACAGCATTTATTGTATTCAAACCATTCAATAGGGCAGACTGACCAGGTCAGTGGGGATTCCTCTATAGGCAGGTCCAAGCTCTGCCCCCTTTAAACTATCTCCTTCCTTTCTCCCAAGGCTGCTATTCCTCAAAATATATCAGTAGGGAGGCAAAAACAAAACCCTTAAAACGAGCCTAAGATTTACATCACAACTGATAGGAACTCTGCCTGTCAGTGGGCTATCAGGTAAAAATAAAGTGTATGTGTGTCCCAGGGCCTCTGGGTCATAGAGGTAAAACTAATTAAGGAAGTGAACTGAACTTTTAACTGCCAGTGCAAAGGCAAGCACAAGGTTGGAACACCCTTGTTTTGCTGGAAGTTATCAGACAATCATAGATTCAAGAACCTTTTCTTTATGGTTTTGTGTGGAGACTCCCTAGTTCAGGGTCATATCCTACTTTTGACCTTTATTTTTCTTCTTTTGCAGGGTTTCAGAATAACAAACAATACCTTGTCCTTAGCCACAGCTAGATTCAGTAACCCAGACCATTGGTAACTGTAGCTTGCAACCTTGGGAAATTCTATCTTGCCCTGAAATGGTTTAAATGATCATTTCAAAGCCAACTGAAGTCTTCCTGCAAAGAGGATATGTTGTGACTGTGAACATTAAGGGCTTCCTTCTCCTGAATCTTCCACAGCAAATCTATTAGGGTAAATAAGGCCCCTCAGCATGCTGAATCCAGCCTCTCTGGTCACTGGTGCAAATGCCTTATCAATGTGGAAAGTTGGGTGTCTTTGCAGGGGTCTCAGCATGCCCATGCCTGGGAATGTTAGAAAATGTGAAAAAACGCAGCCCAAGCCCACTTCTCTAGATCCCAAACATCCCGTCATTTCCCAAAAGTCAAGTAGAATAAATAATGTTTCTGTATTATGTTAAGAGAATAACTAGCAAGATTTATGGACATCCCTTTCTCAAGAATTTGCTAAACACTTCAAAGACCCTCAAGAGCTGTATAGTCTTCATCTCCAGTGCACAAGAACAATCAGAGTTGTATTCCTGGGGTCCATATCTGATCATGGCACGTCCAGGCCTTCCATCATGCCCCTCTGCCCCGAGAATGGAGGTGGTAACTTGTAGCCTGGCACTGGGGACTTTGACAGACTCTTTCCCAAGTAGGTTTTCAGCAAAGATTTTGCCAAGACTTGATGTGCAACGGTACTTCCCACATCCCTGGTCCCGAGCCTGTGGAAGCTCTCTGCATCAGCAGCTCTCAGTTCTTTGAGACTTCTTGGGCTAGTTCTTTCCCCATAGTGGGCTTCCTTTCCTTTCCTCAGCAGTGTAGCAAGCCCCTTGGTGATCTTTAAGGCTGCGTTCAACTGCTGTCTCCTCTATGAAGCATTTTCTGGACTCTGGCTGGCTTATTCACCCATTGTCACTCCCAGGCAACAACCCAACCCTGGGCGATTTTTTTCCTCTCTCTCTCTCTTTTCACACATCTATTTCCTACCCAACAATACTTCATACTTTCCTAAGACCATCAACTTCTAGACATGTTCTCTTGAGTTCATTACAGCAGGGCCTAAGTCATACCCATGTCTGTTTCTAATCCAGTGCCATCACAATGTAAAGAGAATAATGTGTTTTAGTGAATGGCAAATATAGTTTTCCCACTGCAGAGAAAGCCTAACTTCAACTTCCACCTGTTACTTTTCTTTTCAAGACATATATGAATGAAATGCTTTGAAAAAAATCCTTACTCGTGAAATTTGATAATGCAGACAGCATAAAAGATATGCATTCGCCAGAATTAGAGAGTGTTCTCAGAATCAAGAGCTAACCATGGGCAAACAGCCTAGCAGTCACAGTATCAGATACTCAAGAATGCTTGCCGTGCCCTTCAGAAGCAGGCCAGTACTTCCTGCAATTGTCTCTTACAATGTCTTACCTAACTAAAGAATTTTGAGGTTGGTATAGTTTTCCTGAGTTCAACATTAAAAGATAAAGCAAAGGCTATTTGTTTCCTCTTGCCTTTTTTTATTTCCTAATGAAATATGTGTAGTCTCTATTCATTTACTAGTTTTTCTGTAGCAAAGAAATTCAATTGTCTTTAGGAGACAACATGGTCCTGGGCTTAGACTCCAGACTCACATTGTAAACATCTGTTATAAATCTAAACTCCTTGGGAATCTGGATTTTCTTAGTTTTTCCAATAAATTATACCACTGTTTCCCCCAGCATTCCATACACCTGCCTCAGCTCTATTTCAGCAATGGGTTATCTGAGGACTCATTTCTTGCTACTGTGGTAGAGACAAATGGCATGTCTGATCTCAAGTAACCTAGTGGAAGAATTTTCGGCAGATATGTAAAAGCATATCCCAAAACTTTAAGTCTTAGTATTTTTGTTATTGTCATTGTTTTTTTGTTTAGAGATGTTGTCTTGGTTGTCCTGAAACTTGCTATTTTGACCATTCTAGCCTCAAACTTACAGAGATCCTCCTGCCTCTGTCTTCTGAGTGCTGGAATTAAAACTCTGTACCACCAGGCCAGCTAATGTTTTAAGTAGAAATAACGTACTTTGAGTATCTTCTAATCTGAAGCTAATATTAAAAACAGTTAATGATCAAAACCAATGATTAACTTGTATACTTAATTTTTAACTAGGATTCTGTTAATTTCTGGTCTTCCCTTCTATAGTTCTGCTTTAGCTCAGTTATTTAATGTATTCTTGTTCTTAGTTTAAAGAAATTCCCTGTTGGCCAAGGAGAAACAGTGAAACAAAGGAGATTCTACCACCCATAGCTTTCTTGAAAAGTTCGAGATGATTCTTGTTAAAAACAAGATAAGGAGTTAGTTGTGGACACTTGCTATCCCAGAGCCAAAGTCCAGCATCGTCTTCACAACTGGTGAATGGTACAGACACACCGAGAAGAATGGGAGGAGCCAAGAACGAGGGTCAGTTCTACAGTCAGCCCACTGGCATGCGCTGTAATTACAGCACCTGAAAATGGAGGCAGGAAAGCAAAGCACTCAAGCCCAGCTAGGGTTACATGGTGAGACTCCCTTGAAGCTAAGCAGCAGTAAACAAAGACTAAACCTCCTCTAAATACACATATTCCTGGTACTCAGAAACAGCTCTGATGTTGCTGAAGTTTGGCTCTCCTGAAATTGTCATGAGATGTTGCCTTGCTAGGTGAATTTAAGTGTGTTGAACGGTGACAAGAATGTGTTAGTGGTTAACCACTGTGGACAGAGTTCAATGTTATTACACCCGTTAGCAGACTCATGACAGCTACAGAAAGTTAAGAGAAGACAATGACTCAGCACTTGAAGAAAACACCTCCTCCTCTGTTGTGCTGCCTTCATTTTCCCATTCTAAAGTGATCTCCCAGTTTATAAACCCATCATTCCCAACAGTTCTTACTACCATCGCGACACTGTGACTGGAGTACCATGTCCATGCAGAGCACAAATGGCAAACAAGGCGTCTCAGCCATACCACTCTGAACAAGCCCCAGCTCATCCAATCTTGGAAGCTAAGCAAAACCAGGCATGGTTAATACTCAAATGGTACACAAACTATGAACAGCATGAGAAAGAGTTTTGGTTTCTATTAAGCACTCCAATTGGAGGGCAAAGAAGCTAAGCAACATAATCATAATGATAAATGTAGAGTTGCAAACTCATGTACTTAATCACACACCAATACAACTCCATGAGTGTCTGAAGTAAGATCTGGCCCTAGGCTAGAGGGAACCTGCAGAAAAATCTGAAGAGTAGACAAAAGCAAGAGCAGAGGACAGATGGAAGCGTTCCTGACTACAGGATAGGAAGAGCAGGGCCAGAGGCCTCATGCAGCCATAGAACTTTCTGGAACAGTAGAACCAAGATTCTGGACAGTTGGAGGAACAAGAGCTATATCCTTGTGGACCGACCCCTATGGTTCTGAGAATCCTAATCTGCCAGGGTACATCTGTGAAGCTGTTAGGGCCAGAAGTTATTAGAACCAGAATATTACAAAAATTCCATCAAATAAAGCTTCACTCCGCTGAATCTCTTCCTAGTTCACTTCACATACCCAGCCCCCCACAATTCCAAACTAAGGCTGAAGAATGCAGGGTGGGGTTGGGGAAACGGTTCAGTGAGTGAATGCTCTAGTAGCCAAGGCTAACAGTCCTACTATCCACATAACTGACTCCTAGAAGTTGTCCTCTGACCGCCACATCCCTGCTGTGACATGTGTGCGTGCCTATACAAAAAAACAAAGGGCATGAACTTGTAAAACCTTATAAATTGAAAAGAAAGAAATAAGGACTAGGAAATAGGAAAGCAATAAGTCCATTCAGATGGAGTGCAAACGCTGCACGCTGCACACTAACGGGAATTGATTGGTAGCTAGGCCGAGTTTCTTCAGAGATGCAAGTGAAGATGGTTGTTAGGATCCAAAGTCAGTCAGCCTAGCATTAAGTAAAGCCAACTCCGAGTGGCCTGTGAGTTCAGATTTCAGGAAGCCAACAATGCCAGCCCTCGGAGGAAGTTCATTTCCTTTCACATTTCTGTAAACTGACAAAAGCTAAACATTCCAATCGCCCCTAGCATCTCTTTTTCTGTGCGTTAGTTCCACTGCCTGGCAACCCTTCCCTGGAATTCCCAAGTGCCCCAACACCTGAGGCTCTTCTCCTTCCAGTTACATGTGCTCAGGATTTGCTTCATCCACTCCGATCAGCCCAAATGCTCACCCTTGCATACTTGTGGAGCCAACCAGAGTGTCACTAGAATGCATTCAGAAGTATGATTCAGATGAGAAAGGAACAACCATAAATATTAGCATTTTAAAATTATATTTGTTGCTGGGGTGGTGGACAGGCCAGTGGTCCCAGCATTTGAAAAGTAGAGGTAAAGACTCAGAACCCCAAGGTCATCCTCGGCTACATCATGAAGTCTAGAGTAGCCTAGGATACATGAACTCTCCTCTCAAAGGCCAAAAGAAAAATAAGATGTGTCAGCGCAAGTCAATCTGGTTCATTAAATATAGAATTTGAATTAAAGTAAATAAGGGTTTTAAAACATATAGCTCATGTTGGGAAAGATGGCTTTTTAGAGTCAATCTATACTAGTGTCATGAAAGAGCACAGTGCATTTCAAAGCTGATTATCAGAACTCAACCCCAACCCATACACATACTCCAAATCTACTACCCCCTTTGCCATCTATTCCTCACCATCTTTATGAAACTGCATTTCTGAACATGCCAAGTTTATATAGATACACTGTCATCGCTGTGAATGATCCTGTGGGTGTAACACAGTGAAAATATGAGCCAGAGAATATCCATGTGTATATATAGGTCAGTCTTAATTTGGGTGTTTGAATGTCGGGGATTGCCAGCATGTTGAAATAAATTTGGAATTATTTCTTTGGCATAGATAACACATTCAATTAAGCATCTATCACTTCATGATTCTCCACTGTCAACACAAATAATGTATAAGATGTAATGGGATGAAAAACGTGGAGAGAAACCAATCAAATTATTTAAGATCCAGGATAAAAATGTTTATGAACTTTGGTGATACACACAGACACAAAAACATTCCAAACCCTTAAAATGCATCTGGTGAAATTAAACAAAGTTTTGTAGAGCCCCTACAGGAAAGATGCAAGAGCTGTCCAACGAAGAGCTCACATTTGTACTGAAATTCACTCAAGATTAAGTCACAATGTCATATATTTATATGGGTTAGTGTTCATTGAAGTAAGGCACTATGGACAGATGTACCATAAACTAAGAAATCAACTAGCTTTTCAGTGTTTCCCCCAACCCCTTGAATCACTGTATTTGGTTCTTTTAAGACAAGAATATTTTTTTCTTTTTAAGAAATTAAATATGGTATTTTAACTTTATTCTCCCTTAGAGGAACTGCATCAAATTAGTTGTCTATACAACAGGACAAATAGCAGTGATAGCAAATAGCAATAGATTTTACTTATCTGTTCAGTATTTTTTTTTTACAACTAAACACTATGGAAACGCCTTGTAAAAACTGTAGAACTTCTTAATGGAATGTTAGACACTTGCAGATGTGAGCCTGCTGCAAGCTATCACTGAAATTTGTATATTGACTCTAACAGCAGAACAAAATGGAAAGACCTCCAGTCAAGCACACTTGCCAATGTGAAGGAAAAGCCATGAAAACACGCTCAGAACCACTCATTTAGGGAGTACACCAAGAACCAAGGCCTTGGCAGCTGCATAAACACATCCTAGTAACGCACACCATTTTTTGAAATGGTATCCCAAGAAGTGACTCACCCTGTGTTAATGAATGTCTAGAAGGTTCTCTGCAACCATAACAATATATCTTTAAAGGAAGAAAATGTCATACATGGAATCTTATGGACAGGCAAGCAATGGTCATAATACATGCACATACACATATATATTTTGGTGTTTATCAGAGTGTGCATTAGTGGTGTGTGCATGTGTGTGTGCGTGCATACTTTTCATAGGTAGTTTAGAACTTCCTTATCTAAAGTATATAGAATTCACTTGGAAAGTAAGATAAAAGCCAGTTTCCAAACTTTAGATTGGAAGAAAAAATTTTACAGGTTGGATGCCTAGAAAATGACAAGAGAGTGGGTTTTGTTTGTTGTTGTTTTTTGTTTTGTTTTGTTTTGTATTCCAAGCCCTATTCTTTACAAGCTGTAGACCAAACAAACCAGCATTGTAGAGGATGAGCAAGAGTGATTTTCACACAAGTAAGTCTGTGAAGGACTATGTAAGAACAGAACCAGAGGAGCTATGCTCGCTGCAGAGGGCCTTCTTCAAGCTTGCCCCTCCAGGTCCCTGCCTCACAGTTTGCAGGCTGAAAGCTTTGTGAAAGTGTAACCTGATAACAAGATGAAAGAATAAGAACTAAAGAAGCAGTTACACATGGAAATGCCAGCATAGTGAAAAACAGCCCTCTGTATGCTTCAGGGCTTCATAAAAAGAAACACACACCACAGGACTATAACTCATGTGTCTACTGGCTTCAAATCATATTAAAATACTTGTTATATTCATATGTGACAGTATGTATTATAGTCTTAAAACATTTTCACCAAAAACATCTCTAGAAGTTGTAACATTTTAAAAAGTGCATGCGGGCCACATCATTCTTGAATGACGTGGAGAAGTCAGGTGGCATGCCTGTTTTCTGAGGAGCTTTTCTCCAGGGTGCCCTCTCTTCCCTACGTAGCATGGTAATGTGTTGCAACTCCATCCTCTGACTCCTTAGCTTCCTGGACATCCACTCTCAAGGCACTCCTGGCCACTCATCCTCCCTGCTGCTTTTCATTCTGTTCTTAGTGGTCAGAAGGTCTGAGGGAAGATGTCAGCAGTGGGCAGATAAGACCACAGCTATCTAAGATGGAACCCAGAGAATAGGAGCACAGGAATAAAAAAAAAAAGATCCCAGGGCAAGAAGCTGGGGAAGAGGAAGTGCTCAGGATGGACAGGGAGACAAAAGAGTCCACTCTGTCTAGTTAGATTATTTTAGAGTCAATTGGGGCAAAGCTCTGAGAAATGGAGCAGCATGCATTTAAAGAAGAATTAGGAAATACTAAGTGTGTTAAATATAATTGAGGAAGAAGAAACGGCTAAGAAGAACGTTAAATAAACAATAAAACCTTATGACTCTCTTATTGTAAAACCACCTAACAATTTCAACCATTTTGAAAGCAGAGAACTGTGAGTATGCATCTATGACAGTACCTAAGCTTGTTTCCTTTGGGAGGCTCTAGTTCTTTTGTGGACCTGTAGTGGCACTCATACTAGTGACTCAGTTAATTAGGGACAAGTGCTTGCCTTTCAGAATAAGCACACTGTGCACACTGGCAACTTTAGTGGACACAGTAAAGATAAAAGGAGCTTTCTAGAGAAAACCAGACACTCCAACTTTCTTGTTCAAGTAGGTGTCTTCGATTTTATTAGCTGTAGACATGGACTCAGTGAATTCCTTATGTTACCCCCAGGCCCATAGCTACTGTCCATGGGTGTGAGTCTCTTAACAAGGATCTTCCCATCTGGATGAATAGAGACAGAAATGTGAGGAGTGCGTGTGTGTACCTCCCTCAAGAAAAACCTAGGAACTGGTCTGGCCAATTGAGGTAAGGAAGAGCGGTCCTGCACCAACTGGTTCTGAGTCAGAGCATCACCAAGGTTAACTGATTGACTTGTGGAAGAAGGCAGCTTCAGTCTCATCTCTATTAAGGCCCTCAGGTCTTCAGGCCTGTTACTCTATCGTCCTCCTGCTTTGCAGGCATCATAAGAAAGTAATGTAACTATTCAAATCTGATTGTGAGGCTAAGTAGGGAAGATAGGCAGTGCCTAAGGCCTCAAGCCTCTCTTCTACCCATCTGGAAGCAGTAAATCTAGGAGTTGTATTTGCAGCTTAGACTTGCTGGTCGCATGGGGGAGAATGATAAAAAATGTTTGCCACTTCACCTGGCAGGCAGAGTTTGGCTCCTGGAGTGAGTGCTTCTGTATTTCCCTCTTTGAGCAGGGGACTCTGGTTTAAAGTCTTCTTCTAAAACTTTTTGCTGCCTTTGTCATCTCTCTCTCTCTACTCACATTCCTAGGATTTAAATCTCTCCAAAACATCTACTCTGCTCTCTATCATTGTATGCTTCCTTTTTTTTTCTTTTCCTGTCACCGACCCATCCCCGACCCTTTTCTTAAGGAACCCTGAAGTGAACTTTTTAAGTAAGTGTGCTTCAGAGAAAAGTAAGTAGCCATGCTGCCTAAACAGCCCATCACAAAACCAGGCAGCTGCTGGGCACAGTGATAATGGGAAGAGAAGTTCTCAGTGTTCCCTAATCCTCATAGGCTCCTTTAACAAACCAGCAGCTCCAGGAGCCAGGAACTCCCGAGGCCTCTGTGTGCCCTGTCCTCTCTTCTGCACACATCCTTAAGATGAAACTCAACTTGTAAACCAGACACCAGAAGGGATTAGCAATGACTAGTCATGAAACTAAACAACTATAAACACTAGATCACAATAAAATTTACTTAATAATTATCAACTGCTTATTTCTGGAACTTTCCACCTAATGTTTCTTGGAGTATGGATAACGGAAACTACAGAAAAGGAAAGCACTTATATAAAGGAGAACACAGAACAGGCTCTTAGGTTAATCTATAAGTTGTCCTGTTGTGAAACAGAGGGTTTTGTTTGATTAATATGGACAAAGTTCTCTTTAAGATAGAAAAATGAGATACACTATAGGAAAATGGCTTTTCATCCTCTGGATCATAGTTTCTTAAACTGTGGGTCATGACCCTATGAGATCATGTGACTGAATGTAGGGATTGTTATATATGTATATATATATCACTATATATATATATATATATATATATACATATCACAATATATATATATGTGTGTGTGTGTGATAGTAAAAAATTTCCAAACATTAAATAAATAAAATATTTATTCAAACTTAATGTCAAATGAATCTCAGGTGTGTTTCTGGCAGCACTTGCCTGTGTTGCATTGTGAAACTTCATTGCAGCCTTGGTTTGGACACACAACACATTTAGAAAACACAAAAAGAAAACTCACAAAGAATGAAGCCTAGACTACTCCAGCTGGAACTCAAGATTGCTGTTAAAAATTGCAAAGTTTTCACCCCCCAACACACGTGCACACACACACACAGGAAACACACACATGCACAGACATGTGCATACACATGCACACACATGTACACACATACACAGACATGCACAAACTCGCACACATGCACATGCATTCCCATGCACATACACACTCACACAGCACAGGCATGCACATAAACATATGCATACTCACATGCACACTGCGCATGCACACACATGCACACATGAAGTGCTCTGCTTTTTTAGAAACATAATATTTTAATTATGGAAAATAAAATGTAATATTTTTCCTGTCATCAATGCTCAGCATGCATCAGATTAGCTATCTCTGGATTACATTGTGTTTCATTTTAAAAATTGCTGTTTGAGTGGCTAACTTGATTTCCATTTGAAAAAAAATATTAAATGAGGATCTGCCAGATGGCTCAGTGCTAAGTGCAGGTGACGTCCAGCCTGAAGACCGGAGCTTCCTCTCAGAATTCACGTGGAGGGAGGGAGGGAGCCAACTCTATAAAGCTGTCTTTTGACCTTCACAGACTTGCCTATACACATGCACACACACAACTATAAAAACAAAAATAAAGATTTCTAAAATATCATTTGGGGTTAGGACAGAATTTCCAGCAGTCAGGGATATTTTTGAAATGGCCCTAGACTTCTGCTACTCTCTACTATGTATCTGTATAAAGCAGTGTTCTTGGCATTGACAGTTATAAAGTAAAAATTATCAATCAGCTCTGAAAACTGTTGAAGACTCTGACCCTTGCTATAACTTAATTCTTAATATAAAACTAACCAAGTGCATCCACTTGGAGATTGACCCTACAGCCAAAACATTCTGGGCAATCTCCCTTCCACTGAACCAAACACTAGTCTTGTCCATTTCATGACTATGCAAATTTACTTTCATCTTTAACAAAATGGTACAATTATATGTATACCAAAGAATTGCCTTAGAATAAATTTATGTGATTATTAGCAGTAAATATTCCATTACTATGTCATGTAAAAAATTCTCCAGCAGAAAGGTGTATCTGTGTAAAAAGTGTAAGAAGAGTTGGTCTAGGTAGTCAGAATTTATAGAAAGGCTAAAAGGGAATGGTCCCAGAACACTCACTTGATATCTGATACCAGGCATGGCATTGATCTTAGATAAAATAATACTTGGAAAATTTTAGAACTTATTTCATTCATTTGTTCATGACAAGAAACAATAACAACAAAAACATCCTTTTAAAAAATAATCCTTAAAGCCTGGCATGTGGATTCATAGCTACAGCCCCTGCCCTCAGGTAGAGGCAAGAGAACCACTTGAGTCTAAAGCCAGCATGTGCTCCACAGGAAAACCCTGACTCCTAAAACCAACACCAAAAGACAAACTCAAAATCAAAATTGATTTATTATGGTTTTATGATTTACTAAGTGTCTTAGTAGCTGGCAGAAATAGCCCATTAACTGCAGACTCTGGCTGCACAGAGACTAGAAACCTTCAGGCTTCTCTAGTCCTATCTTACTCTGGGAACAGGCCACAGATAAGGAATACAGGCCTTTGTAGATTTGAACTCAGGTCTGACACCAGGCTAACCTCCTAATCATTCCAGCACCACCCTTTCCTTTTAACCTCCTTAGATAAGATAACACCAAACCTGGCCTTTCTCTGACCTCTAGAAACTCTCGAAGGGTGTCAACAGCCCTTCCCTATTCATTGCTACAAGCCATCACAGTCTTGCAAACTTCCCCCGGGAGTCTTATCTGATTTTCTAGGCAGAGAAGGAAAACAGGCAGGGAGGTGCTTGTGTGCACCTGAGTCGGAGGAAGTGAGCAGGGCCCAGTGTGAAAACCTTGAAACAAAGAAGATGAATGGTGAGTGTTCATGGATCCAGGACGTTCACAAGAATGGGAAGCTACCAGTTTTAGTTCTTTGTAAAGCTGCATTGCAAAACCTTTCAAGAATTTGCCTGAACTTATCTGCAAGCAGCAAGGAGAACATCCTATTTTAAAAACAGACAAAACCCTCCATATTTGAGGTGGAAGCTGAGAAGGGAACCTCCTCATCTAAAGCACACAATCTTCCTATTCTGTCCCCCACCCCCACCCCAGGGAAGCCACTATTGAAATAATCCTGTGTCTGTGCCTGAACTTTCCAGCCCTATTCTAGAGCATCTTCAAGTATCTCTCTACACCAGAAAGCTGAACATCTGCTAATCAGAAAAGCAGCAGTTGCCTTTCCTCATCTGAGACCCTCTGGCTCTGTGATATTAGAACTTCACACCGAGCAGACATGGCAGGCTGGTGAGCATGAGAAGAGGGAAATAGGGGCAGAACGGAAGGTCAAAGGGAATTTAGGGGGTTTCTGTTTTGTTTTAGTTTTCCCCAATATTTTTGTGTCACAAGAGGACACATCTCCCCACCCCTGGGCAGAGGAATACAGAAACACAAACAAGCTAGCTAGCTACCCCTTGAAACACCAACCTAGAGCAGAAGCACAAGTGTGTGCCCCATACCAAGAGACAGTGGTGGTCTCCATGGAACGTTCAGCACAGCCCAAAGGTGTGAGGTGATGGGGCGGGGGGGGGAGGCTTTCAGCAGTAATGTCAAAGGATACCAACTGAAATCTATCTGAAGCAAGAAGGTACAAAAAGCTCAGCTTCAATCAGGATCTAACTGTGACCCTAACACTACCTCAGCTGGGAAAAGGTCCATTCCTGGCCCCTCCCCTACCCCCTTTCACCAGGACTGAGTGAGCAACGTCCATGTCCTCACAAACAGACCTCATAATGCCAACCCCAGGCCTGTCTGACTTCTGAGTTGGCCTGTGGCCTAGAATTCCTTGCCTCTGGCCCCACCTAACAGATGGGGTATGCCAAAGTGCCAGGCCCAGACTTGCTAAACCCTTTGGACACTCTGTCTTGGACCACCCAGCTGTCTGTACAGAGGCCAAGTTCTAGATCCAGGTTAAGCGCTCCAAGGCTGCATTCCTCTTAATATGGGGGTGTTTCTGCTCTGTGGTGCTGGGGTTCTAGTAAGTCCCTGCAAATCCTCACCATCTCCTACCTTCTTCTCACCTGAAACCTAAAACTGGTAAATTGTGCCAAGTCTGTCCCAATCCAGGTAGTCTGTGAGAGAATTATTTCCATACTGAATACCAAAGGTAGGAATGGAAAATACAGCCATCCTCCTTGGTCCTCACTCTTATACAAAGAATTCTCTTTCAGAAGCATGGAAGAAGAAAGGCCCTATAAGTTCAGCATCTCTACAAACAGCTGCCTCGAGTCTCCTCTTGTGTGATCCAGGCAATGCAAGAAGAGCTGCCTGATCCCAGTCAGTTACTAGCAAGTTGGATAGTGGATCTCTGCTGTTCTAAAGCTGGCTATGTTTCTTTTAAAGCTGAAAGACCTGAGTATGGGCTTATTAAAAAATATCCAATTTTTAAGAGTCATGCAGTAGGAAGATAAAGGAAAGCCAGAGAAGCTTAAACAGTTTGAAAGGATAAAACGAGATTCTTCTCATTTTAAAATTTAAATTATTGTGGGTGTATAGGATGTCAGGGGTGGGCAGTTACATATGCCACTGGTTGCATGTGAGGGGCAGAGGACACCTTTGTGGAGGCAGTTCTTTCTGTCTACCTTTATGTGCATTCTGGGCGTCCAATTCAGGTCACTACCTTTTCCACTGTCTACTTTTCCCATTCTTGTGAACTTCTTATTTTAAATGAAATTATGGAGCTGTTCTAAGCAGCCATACTCATGGCCCCTCTTCTATACTTGCTTGTTATTGTTATAATAATAATACATTGTTTTTAGAAAAGGATTATGGATGTTCTGTAGTAGCAGGCTGTTGGGATTCGGGATGGTGGTTCCAGTTCAGGCTTTCTGGAAGTGATCAATGAATCAAGGGCAAATTCCTAAGTGGTCAAACAGTAATGTCACCACATTGGGCTCCTGTTGGTCATCCTTATAATACCCCAACTTCTCCAAATACATGAGTTTTTGTCTAAACTACAGGTCACAGCTGGGATTGAAGTAATGTGTCTGCTACTACCTCCTACAACATCTTTCTGAAGTGCCTCAATTCTGCTGAGACTCTCTTCCTTGGTCAGCAAAAAAGTTGCTGGTGAGAAGGGTCTAGCTCATTCATAATACTTGTGTGAGAGCCAGCAACAGTAAGGTCATGGAAACTCGGGAGGGAATACATGTCATGCTGTAAAGTGTCCCTTTCTGTGCACATGCCACCAGTGTTCTCTAAGACAAGGATAGGTTCATTTCCATGTGCTGGTATTACACTCTATCCATGGCCTGTTTATGTGCAACCATGCCCACTGTATTCCTCACAGCCTGACACTAGTAAGCAATCAGTGTTGGATAAAAGAATGGCAAACCGAAGACAAAACTACTTAGATATTTCTAGGATTATTTGAAGTAGTTTGCAGGAGATGGGAGCCATGGGAAAGTGCTATTACCTTTTAAAGACTTTTTTCTCTACAGAAAAGACTTATAATTTCTTACCTCCCTTTTGTTCCATTTGTCACACGCACATACACACACGTATGTATGTATGTATGCATGCATGCATATGCCATATATATACATGCATATATACATACATATAAGCATATATACATACATATATACATACTATGAAAATCAGAACTCATCAGAAAAATTAGCAAGAATTTGGTCATATATTCTAGGAGTTTCTAAAGTCCTCATTTGAACATGGGAAACAGTGAATTGCTTGGTTGACTCAGCTGACTGAGAGCAGAAGAAATCTGGAGAGCACAGTCTGCCATTTGTCTTCACCACCAATGTTTGCCGCTCACCTGGTTAAACCTGTATGTCATGCAGCTTAAGGCATCACCACCTACATAGGGTGAAGATAATGTGTTTTCCAGGAACTTCTAAACTTCCATTTATGTTGCCTCCAAATGAACATAAAGTCCTCTCTCTCTCTCTCTCTCTCTCTCTCTCTCTCTCTCTGACTTAGTACAGCATGGGCCACTCAAATTAAAATGACCATTTTACATTTAATGAAGAATCTTGGTAATTTTAATAGCTCTGTGTGTATCAGCTGTATTAGAGAGAATGATGACAGCAGACTGTATAGCAGCAAAGGTATATTCAGTCATAAATATTTTGTTTCTGTTTACTTGTAATGGCAGAGGGTATTTGTTTAAATGACTCCAGAGAATCCATGAAAAGTCATTATAACCCCTTGATATTAAGATAGTGGTGAGAGAAAAATCGACATCTTTTGAAGACAGAGATGAGAGAGGAATTGTTTCTAAGAAAACCACTACAGGAAGAACAATAAGATGGGAATTGCCCAGTCCTTAAGGTGACTTGAAGTCTAACCCATAACTGGAAAACAAGATGCAAAAATCACAGCTTGGAAGCTAACAAGACCCATGATAAGCTAGAAGGTGAGGAGTTGGAACAGAACTGCACTGCATAGATCCTGTCCAGATGTTAATCCCACCTCTGGAAGAGTTCTACGGGAGAAGAGCAGAGGCTCGGGCAGCAAATGCAGTCCAAATTTATGCCTTCAAGATTAGATAATGGAAAAGGAAATATCAGTCTTTCCAACAATCATGGCTGCGTCAGAGTGTTGAAGGACAGCAGTTGCTCATGCAGTTAGTCTGCATTTCATGGGTTATATACTGATGATGCCTCTACTACATCAGTCATTGCCAGCAAGGACCTCAATGTACCCACAAGTTTAAAGACCATCTGGTGCAGTATTGGCTTCCTCTGACTCTACATTATGAAGATGGGAGGTGGTCTGTGGGCATGGGTCAGGTTGTAGCAACAGACTCTCAGTGTACTCAGCAGTACAACTAAGATGCAATTCTAATTCAGGCAATGAGGCAAGATTTTAGTCACACTTCACTAGCACCTACACGCAACACCTTAATATCAAAATGAGATCTACACGGTCTCCCAAGATGTTCTCAATGGCCTCGGTCCAGACGTCTCCAGGAACATGTGGAGAGTAGTTTGGGATGCCCAAATAAAATAGCTGAGGACTTGCATGCAGGAGTGGTAGAAGCCTTGTAGCTTAGTTGTTCAAGAGACAGCTTTCCAGGGCAGGATAGTGAAATGCAACCTAGTAATTCAGCCACCTGTGTGCTGCATGGAACTCAGGAAAACAAGTTGTACTAGGGACTGAGATCTCAGCATCCAACCATAGTCCCACTTGAGAAACCTACCAAGGAGGTCTGCTTCCTGTGCTCCTATGCTCAAACCACTTGCAGGCATGTGCCATTCTTTGATGCCTACAGAACACATGGGATTTTGTCTGTATAGACCAGTTAGAGAGACTGAAAGTGTTAGAGATTCATGACAAGCTGAATGTCTCCTCTGTTTTCATGGGATTAATACCTTCCTCATATGTGCACACTAGAGTGCCCCTGAAGCCACCCTCTTCTTGACTCTTTTCCCTTACACTCCCATATTAACACACACACACACACACACACACACACACACACACACACACACACACATTCTCATTGCTTTTGTGTTTTAATCAGCTTTTTTCCCTTTCATACTTAATTCACTGTACAACTAGCAATTTATGACAGATTTGTAATCAAATATCCACAATAAACTCCACTTTCACAATGCCATCCACATCTTAGCAGTATGGAAATTTCTTTGAAAACTGTGGCTCTGGTGGTGTGGCTTTTTGCATATCAGGCAATGCACAGGAGAATCAGATCCAAATGAACCACTTCCTCATGGGATTAAAAGGATATAGTAAGTCCCAAACACCCCGTGATTATTGAGCCAGCATTTTAAATGGCTGTCAAGTACATTTTGAAAGCCAGAATTTGGTAACTCCCAACCATGCATTCTGATGGCATTGCTTGGCCTAACTTGATAGATTGGTTCTGAAAACATACACTAATTTTTTAAAATTCAAAACAGATCCACTTGTTTTAGGGCCTGCACAAACAGAGGGTTAGGAAAGTGGAAACAGCATAAACAACGTTGTTTATATCCAAGCCTGAGAAAACCTCCCCACTCTCCTCCGAAACTGCAGGAAGCCTCAGAGTGAGTCTTACCCATTGAGGTGGACTAAGATGTACCTTCTACAAGATGCACACTATTATTTTCAGACATAGTGACATGAAAGGACCCCACAGTGAGCAAACGTAATGAAACACAAGTCCTTTTCTGACTCGCAATTGAAAAGGGCAGAAATGTCCAGCCACAAACAAGGTCCAAAACCCAACGACATGAAGACAACACTAGGGAGACAAGAGGAACACTGGACATGTCGCAGTCCTGCTTCACCTCTGACCTCAAGAGAAGGCCTGGACAGGGTCGGACAGCTGTGTTCCATAGAAGGCCACTAGTGAGTCCAGAGCTGCTGGTCCTGTACTTCTGAGCAATGCTTTACAGCCACATTGGACTAAACCTGTTTTTTTCTTCTCTATCTCACCCTGACCCCCCGCCCCCCCAGGTTGGCTTCCTTAATGCGTTTTTTTCTTGTTGTTGTAAGAAAACTATATTTAAAAGCAACAGGAAGCTTTTACTTGGGAAGTTGAGGTTTAAGCACTCAGCAGGCAAACAATGACCCGAGAGATAAAGATGCAACGTAAATGGTAGGGAACAGACCTCTGCTAGTTTCCTGCCCAAGTTGACTTGCAAGCATGTGTGAGGCCGCGATATGACGAACAGTGCTATTTTGCTTTTATTTACTCCAATTTATTTGTTCCTGTGAGAACCTCTATAAAAATAAAGTGTGGGGACAAACAATGGAAGCTTGCTCAGCTCCTCCTTTCCAGGGCTTTTATTTTACACACTATCACATATTTCCATCAGTGGCCCTCAGCCCATTCATTCAACTCTGAATCATACCCCAGATCATATTGCTAGGGAATGGGAGAGACACCTGTGCATGGCCACTGTCATCGAAGGAAACAGAGATAGAGACAGACAGAAAAAGCTGAAGAGGGGCGACCCATTGGCCACCAGGTCTCCCCACAGACATGTGGACTAAAACTTTAAGAAAGTCAGCTTTCACATCTATAACCTCATTTTATAGTGGTGGCCTCTTTTGGTCCTCTTCGGTGTTAGAGGAGAGCTCTTGAGTTGGGGGTTTGTTTGACCTAGGTCACTGGGAGGTCAAGCTTTTCACCAGTTGTTAACACAAAGCTGTCAGCCTCAAAACGCTGTGCGCTCTGTTCTCATCTGCAAATGTGCTGTGCTCATTGGATTTTTCTCAGGTTTTCTGGAGCTAAGAATTCCTTTACTGTGAAGTGGTCTCAGTGACAAATAAGTAGGCCAAGCTCTCTTCAGTGAAACTGTAGACCTGGGATCTACCAAACGTGGAAAGGTGATGGAGTTTGACTTTTTCATCTATAAAGGGGCTTTTTAAAGGATTATTTTAAACCAGTTGAACAGATCACTTTATTCCTTTATTGGACTTCAAGGAATGCTGTCTTTTAAGCAGTTTTGTGCAGTCCAAACTATATATTTTTGCCACTCTGAAAGAGATCAATATTTATTCAGATTGATTTGTAAGATTTACATGTGAAAAAATAGATAGAATTGGATCAAATATAAAACCAAAACTAATTCTGTCAACTCCCATGAAAGTCAATAAAACCAAAATAAATTTAGCAGATTTCATCTACCTACATTTGAGAATTGTTTTACTTCATTATTTCTTATAAACCTACTGAGCAGAAATTTGCTTAACTCTTACCCAGGCTTCCCTAACTGAGACAATAAGACTCTCTATGGAATATTTTGCACTTGAATATTATCACCAGGACAGCATATGGCAGTTTATCTTCATCCTCTTTGTAGGCTAAAATTAGCACAATGCTCTGGCAACACTCTGCTCTTGACTGGGACCACAGTGAAATTCACGGCAATGCCATTGCGTGCTCCGAATCTTGCCAGTTTCCAACATTTAAGCAAAATTGGCTGAGAGTTTAGATTAACAACTGCAGATACATCTTAGTGCAATACAACCCCCTAAGAGACGCCAGCCCGAGGAATCAGCATAAAAATCCTTCTTTCATGTGCCTAAGCTTCAAAACAGTTCAAATCTTTACACAGGTTGCTGCACCAAGTGGGATATTCACAAGCTTCAAAAGGCAAGACACTTGCTTCCCTAGACAGCTGAGGCTTGCTCTGTTACCTGTGCACTAGAGTTGGTTTGGTAAGAACCCTTTGCTGTAACAATTAAATAGCTGTTTTCCGAGGACCAAATGGACAGGGCTGCCGATAGTATAGTGTATTCTCTAGGCAGGCAAGTGGGCACTGGCTAGATCTTTAAAAGGATTACACCACAAACAATGAGTCTTTAGAACAATGAAATGCCTTCAAATAATACATCCCTTTTAGCAGGGCTGTGGTGGTGTAATCTTCTCAAATAGAAAAAAACCATCAGGAAGAATTAACTTTGGAAACATGACTTTGGCAGGTAGACTCTGTTCACTTTAGGAAAACGAAGCCTCTGCATGTCTCTCCCACTCTCGTACTGATTAAGGCAGATGTTACACCAGCAAGGTTTTGTAGCAGTATTTACTAACCAAAACCAGACTGAACTTTCTCTCACTCCTGTGTACTAAGATTTATTGAGTTGCTACCAGTAGATTAATTCCAAAACAACAAACAATTATGGCATTGCCAACTGACTTTTATCAATAAGCAAATAATCATTTATAAAATAGATTTAAAATTTTTTCTTTTGTTTTCCCAGAGCTGGAGTCTGGGCTCAAAGTCTTAGGGAATGCTGTTAGGAAAATGAGTGCTGCCCCAGCCCATTTTAATTTTATTATTTTTTTTTTTTAAGGAAAACACTTTGCAGTCCGGGTCCTTTATTTCTGTTTTGTATATTAGGCCATGAATTCGTATGGAATGGGCTCCAACAGCTCAGGCTCCTTTCCATTAGTCCTCACAAAGTACTTCTCTGGGTGACGCAGGCTGGCACATCAGCTGAACCCAGGTGACCCTCTCTTCGGCTTCCCTTTTCTTCTGACCGTTCTCCTTCACCCGCTCCAGGAAGCTGTCTCTGCTCTTCAAGTGCTTGGTGTGCTCAGTCCGCACATTGATCCTCTTGGCCAGAATCTTGCCCTTAACTTGCTTGTTTACAATGATGCCCACTGCATGCTGGGTGACATTGTAGACTCTTCCGGTTTTGCTGTGGTAACACTTATGGGGCATTCCATTTTGAACAGCGCTCATTCCCTTGATGTCTAAAATATCACCCTTCTTGTAGATTCACATGTATGTGGCCAAAGGAACAACTCCATGTTTCCTAAAAGGCCTAGAGAACATATACCGGCTGGCTCTCCTCTTTCCCTTTGTGTTCGTCATTTTGGTGAGTTACTGGAAGATGACTGCCGCGGCCAAAAGCTTATTATTATTTTTTAAGACAGGGTCTCAATGTGTAGCACTGGCTGGCTAGGAACTCACTTCATACGCCAGGCTGAACTTGATCCACTTGCTTCTGTCTCCCTAATTCTAATATTAAAGGTGTGAGCCACCATGTCTGGCCACTGTGAGTTCTTGAAAGGATCAACAGGAAAAGCCTATTTCTCCAAAGTGCATCTCCAGTGATTGCCCTGATAGTTCTCAGGTTGTGTCGTTTTGCAAAAGGAGGAAAAGCATGTAGACCCTACAGAAAGCAAAGCAACTTTTCATGTGAGCTAAGATCATCTTGCATAGGATGTAGTGTATCCATCTGTCCCTGTCATTCTGGACCCACATACACTTCCTACACAAAACATATTACATGGAGTGGGGGGCATCGAATATGAATTCCACGAGACCTCAGCAGCAACCACGAAGCTCTTCCATATTTTCTGTCTAATTAAGAGGCCAAGATGCACCGTAGCCTCCTCATCCACATCTGTATGTAGAGGAAGGACAGTCCCAATACTACCTTGCCCCCAGCTATTCAGAAAAGGCTTGGGATGTTCAATACTTGTCTGTCTGCCACTACCAATGCTAAGACTTAGATTCAGAAATTCCCCTTGATTGTGAAATTCTGTAGAATGCCCTAGTCTTGTTGTCAGTTTCAACTTTACATAAAACTTGTACTCGAGGTTCTTCACTTTACCTAGGTTAGAATTTCCAACTTGCTTCTTAGTGTCTCAGTATTTCAGAAGTGAATTAACTGCCCATCATCTTTTATTTACAGAATGAATTATATCCCAGGAAACTTGGATGACTTGCCTGACCTCGAGCAAATGAAACATGTAGTTCAATGACACTAAACTTCAGAGAGTACCACGAAAATTCCAGAAATATCTGGAAAAGTTCCCAACATGAAAGGTGCATGAACAGCTATTTAAAATAGAAATTGAAGAGTCAGGCATGGTATATGGTACCTGCTTCTAATATCAGCACTTTGATGGCTGAGTGGAGGTCATTTAAGAAAAGTAATATTTTATGTACATAATCCAGCTACAAAATCTTCAATCGATAATAGTGTCCTGCCTGCAAGTTTTGCTAGTGCCATGATGGCACAAACTTTGTTGGAGTAACCAACCAATTTGACTTAAGGAACACTCCATGAGATAAAACACAGAAACAACACTGCTTGGGTGACTAAGACCAGATAGCCCATAGACCTAGGGAAAAACCAAGTACTACTGTTTCACTAAAAGAATGTAGCAATAAAACAACTCACGTCATTCTGTTGTACTCATAGATCAGACTTGCTCAACCATCATCAGAGAAACTTCCTCCTGCAGCAGATGTCAACAGAGAGCCACAGCCAGACAATTCGCAGAGAAGGAGAGATCTTTTTGTTTGTTTTATTGGAACCTATTTTATTTTATTATTGTACCTTAGAAGCCTGTTTGTTTTCTAATTAGGCAGAAAAGGATTGTGGGAGGAATTATGAGAAGAGGGAAGGGAAACCAAAATCAGGATATATTATATGAAAAAAAATCTATTTTTAATAAAAGAAAAAAGAAAGGAGGATGTTTCAAAAGAATTTTAATCAACTTATTATTAACCTAAATATAAATAAATAAAGAAATTGACCATAAAGGTCTGATCTGATGACGAAACAAGAACAACTATATTTTTCTTTCTAATTTTTATTTATCTATTTATTAGTATTTGACTGAATTACAAACATTAAAATAGTGCTTTAGTTGTGGTGTAAGGGTAAGTCTAACCAAAATATCTTCCTTCTCAGAAATGTATGGATTCCTTTTCAATTTATTACTTAAAGGAATATATAATACTATATAAAAACATGTATATATTTTGTATATAGAGAAAGCAAACATGTCAAAGTAGTAAACTTGTGGTATGTTATGGGTGTTTTATTGTATTTTTCTCATTTTTCTGCATACATGAAAATACTTATAGTGAGAAATAGGGAAAATGCTAACAAATAGCACATGAAAAGTGTCCACACCACAGTTCATGAATCTCACTCTATGCTTCCCATTTTCTGTCTAACAGCCTCAGCTTTGTGTAAGGATCCCTAGACCCTCTTACTACAGGATACCTCCCGGGAATAGAGATCACACTTCAGTGTAAGAAATTCTCTTAAAAACACACAGAATTGTTAAGAAATATCTATAATCTATATTCCTTTGAAGGGAGATAGTGTGCAGCCAGCACTAAAAATCCAAGTACAACTGTATCATGATAAAAATGGTTAGGAAAGGCAATTTAAATCATCAAAGTAAGAAGTGGAGTAGGCCTGCATCATAACTTGGCCACAGCACTGTACATCTATGGAAGAGCAAGAGAAGACAGAAACAACAAGGTCAGGAGAATGGGAGTGGGCAGCTCATATCAATAATCGTGTAGTGGGAAGAAGTGCTAAAGTTGATTGGCTATAAACAAATAGAAACCTCCCTATAAATCTAGCTTTGTCTCCCCATATCCTTCTGGAATCAAGCTATTTTACTCTCAATAGACTAGAGATATTTGGAACCTTATTCCCTAACTATAATTGCTATGAAACCTGATCTTTAAGGTACACACATACACACACACACACACACACACACACACACACACACACACACACATGTATAAATACTATATATTATATAGATAACATATGTGATATATATCATAATATATAATTTGCTAAAATTTCTCTGTTATACTAAGCATTGGCTTGCTATATCCTAAAAATTTAATAAGTAACCATTGGTATTCTGAAATTCAAAATTCTGATACTTCCAAATAACCTCCTCAAAGACAGATGAGACAAGACTGTAACAAGGACTTTGCTGTTGAGCAAATCCATCCCCAATCTTAACTTGGCTCCTCCAAAGAAACTGTCTTCCCGATGCTATAGGATAACAGAGGTCACCCAGCCCTAACCCAAGCTGACAATCAAAAGAGGTCTCACCAGTGGATGTATCACCCTGTCTGACACCGTGAAGTTCATTTTCTGACAGATCCTTTAATATATAGTGTAGAGAAAACATGAGCAGTGTATTTCTTTTAAGGACTCATGAATCTAGATCTCTTTTGTGTTAGTCACCTTCTCATTGCCTCCTCAGGCCAGAGCAATGAGCTAGAAAGTCTCTTAAGAGCAAATGGAGTCCTGTATGAGTAGAAATCTCAACAGCCCAAGACTAGAGTGACTTCCATCCTAATAGGAAAGATGTTCAAGAGATCCCGAATAAAATAAAGACACACTAGCATAGCAACAGATTCTCAATGCTTTCACTCATACTCCAATGAACATCGATGCTAATAAGAGCTTCTCTCTCCACAGAGAAAAGTATGGTGGTCATGCAGTATGTGTGATACTTACCTCACAACAGATATCGCACTGCCATCTAGATTTTAATCTTGGCACCCTTGCCAGTAGGTACAAAGAATACCTCCATTTTATGGGTAGGTTTAGGCTGTTCTCTGGTCAAATAAGTTAAACTAGTTCATGTTAGAGCCACATTCATTACAAGTCTGTTTACCATGAGGAAATACCAGTGAAAGGCTGCCTCCATTCTGACTGTATGCTAAATACTCCCCAATGGTCTTGGAGAGAACCCACATTGAAAGACATAAGAGGTGACCTGAGAAAGAACAGCATCAGAAAATACATTTGCTCAGGACATTTCATAATTTAGGGTTGCAAGGGAGAAGCAAACACTGTGTTATAAATTCCTTGAAAGTGGGGGTTGGTCTTATTTGCCTTTACTATCCCAGGATTAGCACTCACAGAATTACAGCTGTTCTGTAGAAAGTTCTATGTGTCTGAGCAAGTGAATGAGCTGATGAAAGAATACAACACAACTCACTGAGCAGTAAGCTCTCCTTACTCTTCCCCCTAGAGAGCACCCTGCATCCATCCTCCTTTCCAATGAAAGAAACAACCAGAAGGCCAGGAGACACATTTCAAAGATGGATGATTGTCTGTTAGTAGGCTATTTCTTAACCTAGAACAAGAATGAGGAGTGGGGTTGTCAAGCCTGATCAATTCCAGCTCAACTATTCTCCAACTTACATATAAGCAATTCTCTCTCCCCCATAAAATAGATATGAATATCTGTCCTTCTACAGCATGGTGGTGTAGAACTGACTCATTGAAAAGTAGATATTTTTTAAAAGTTCCCATTATGTAGAATTGTGTGCAGCACGTAGTAGGTGGTGTATAAAAATATATTAAGCAACAGTATCAGAGCAAAAAAGGTGCTGTGTCTCTGTCTCTAAATCCTAGGTCACAAGACCTATTTTTTTTAAGGTTCAATATTATTATGGCTGAACTCAGTGGAAGGAAGGAAGCTAATCTCAGGTAAATGTCTACTCTTCAGGTTAACACTGTAATTATCATAACTGATGCATAGCAAAATAAAGAAGACTGTCAATCAATGAGGAAGCAGAACTGATGGAGAGAGATCGGAGCTGAGGGTACTAGGCGTGAAAAGCAAGCCAACGGCCAGCCCTCAAGTCTTGTTCCCCTGCTCTCTGCTCTTCCTCCCAGGATCCCAGAAGTCAGGCTGAGAAACAGCAGTGTCATTGCTGTCCTCTTGCTCCACTGAGATAGGAACCTGGATTAGTTCAAGCTGGCTACAACTCAGCCCAGATAAGTCCAGGGCAGCAGTGATAGGCAGCAGGAAGGAATTTGAGGAAGTGACAAGAAATGCCTGCCACTCACCATAAAGCAAGCTTCCCACAAAGTGGTCTGGGAGGTGACATAGTGACGGATGCTCAGAAAAATGCAGATAAATGCGGGATAGTGAGTCGACCACAAACAATTCACACCCTCGCCAAACCCTTCATCAGCCAGTGGCAAGAAAGAGGACAGCCTCTCCCCACCACACATGCATTTCTCCCTCGTCCAGCTGTGAGGCCCAGGTGCTCTTCTGCAATGGCACTAGGATACCTGAAGCAGCACACTCATTCTGCTTTTTTTCTAAAGTGTCAACTCAGCATCACCAGCAGTCCTTGGGATGTCGGTCCTGCAGTGGTCCAGGTTCTACTCTTCCTGTGCCTAGAAAGGAAACCTACCATGGTCATAAACAACCTTGCAGTGCTGTCATCTTCCAGGCAATGGGCATCACGATAACCTGAGATGGCATCTGCCGTGGCAAATGTTTCCATTGCTCTTTGTGGTTGTTCTATAGTAAAGTGGAAGTCAGGAAGCAGTTATTTCCCGACGAAGTTTATAAATAAAGAATCTGGACAAAGGAGGACAGGACTCTTCCGATGTTTTTGTAAGACAGGAAGAAAGGAAGAAATCTCCTTTGATTACATATGATGTAACTTTCTTTCTTGGTATGTTTAATTTCCACTCAGATTACCTGTTCTTAGTAAAATCTATCTGGTATGTTTCAAAGACAACCATTAAAAATAGTATTTTGAGATAGATTACAAGGTCAAACAGTTTTACAAAAAGTATATCTGTATTCTTTTTTAAAATATTTATTCATATATGACTATATGAGTACTCATATTCATATATATATATGTATATATGAGTGCTGTGCCTTGACACACACCAGAAGAGGGTGATTTCTATTACAAATGATTGTGAGTTACCATGTGGGTTTTGTTTGTTTGTTTGTTTCATTTTGTTTTTGTTTTGTTTTGAGACAGGGTTTCTCTGTGTAGCCCTGGCTGTCCTGGAACTCACTCTGTAGACCAGGCTGGCCTCGAACTCAGAAATCTGCCTGCCTCTGCCTCCCAAGTGCTGGGATTAAAGGCGTGTGCCACCACTGCCCGTCTGGTTGTGAGTTACCATGTGTTGCTGGGAATTGAACATAGGTCCTCTAGAAGAGAAGTCAGTGCTCTTAACTGCTGAGCCATATCTCCAACCCCTCTGAATTCTTAAATAATATTACATAGTAGATTGTGTAAAAAGAAGGCACTGGTCTACATCTCAGCTATAGCAGCCAATGACAAATCCCATAATACTTCAGGCTCTGACCTAAAATTGAGATCCTGCTATTTCAAATTGCCCTAATCTTTTATGTAAAGAGAAATTCAAGTCACTAGTATGCTATAGACTTCCTGGGGGTCACAGTTCTTAGCAGACCATATGTCCAAGAGAGATATTTCAGTCCAGTACATTTTTACTCAGAACTCTTTGAAAGCACACAAAATAGGAAACAATTAGAATTACATTTACTTACCATCAAATATTAGCATTAAATTATTAGTTGTATTAGTGGCTTCCATTTACATTAAACTTGCAAATTATACATACCCTTATTTTCATTCTCTGAACATCTTAATTTTTTTCCCTGCATGCATATCTAATCATTTGCTTACCTCTTATCACTCCAGGAACCTAGAGTTCTTAATTCCGTGGATTTCCACAGGGCAAGAATCTAGGCCACTGTTTATGCACGGAAATCAATTCAGCCATCACTATACTCTGCATCAAAACAACATTTTAAGAGCAAAAGTTGAAGCTGCTGGCATTGAGCCAAAGTAGTCCTGCACTAAATGAAAAGTGCAGTGGGAGTTTAAAGAGCAAATAGGGCAGGCCATTGAGGCTTGATGTCCCACCAAGTGGGAATCCCTAATGGCTCCAAGTTTCTGGATTTAAACCTGGAACTAAGATACTATGCCAGAGAGAAGTGCCAATTAACACACACACACACACACACACACACACACGCCATGCACTGATGGAATGCCTTCTGCAAATACTCAGTGGATCAGTTTTATCTCTTTGCTCCTAGTGAAACCACATTAAGCAATCACACTTTTATGTTTTAATTAGAACCAGAAAGAACACCGTTATTCTGTTGCACGTTTCTTTAAACAAGATCTTCATCTGTGAAACACAGTCTTATAATAACATGATAGTTTCAAAAGAACTCATATTACTGAGTATCATAGATCATAGAAACAGTGCTGGGTTCTCCTAAGACTACATTCATCCTACTACCTACACCATTGGCAGAGTAGAACAATTGGGGAAAATGTACATTAAAAAGCTATAAAAAGCTTTCTACCCAAATCCTTTTCCCACTGCCGAAACAAAGGCAAATAACGAAAAACTAGCAAAAGACATATATATTTAGGATCACTTACAAATGGGATGTTTACATCCTGCAACAGAGCATTTTCCTTAAACTACTATTTATAACCCTTATCAGCCCAACAGTAAGAGGGCCATCAAGTCAGATCTCTTCTGGAAAAGAGTCAAGGTCAACAAGAACTCACATTTTCTGTATCTTTAAGTTGTAATTGCTACTGACATTCAACTGGGCGATAAACCTGAAGTCTGTCAAATGTTCCCAAGGATCAGGTGATCCAAAAGTTATCGAGCATATGGCCATTGCCAGGTAATCAAGCCATCAAATTATGATTTGAGTACACTTGCTTATAGAAGCAAACACCAGTGGATTCTGAATGACTATTACCCTGCCACGCCCACCAGGAGAGCGACGAGAAGGGGGAGGCATATGAGGATGCTTACTAGACTTTCCACCAGAAATGACACGTCCCCTAAAGAGCCTGGTGCCATATAGTGAATTTTTTTTTCTTTTTTCCTAGTTAAAACCAGTTTTATGTAAGTCAGCACAGCATGGCTTTTACTGTGCTAGCCAGGTTCCTGAACCTAGATCCCTCTCTTGACTTAAAAAAGCAACTCTATAGTTATGTGCATATCTATTTAGAACTATACAGTAATAATCCTTTAAACCAGTGTGCCACCACGATTTTTTTAAAAAAAGCGATTCATTTTAACTTGAGAGGTGCTAGAATTTGCTCAGTATGTTCAATTCTAGAACATCTGATATTTACAACAGAAGCTACGTAGTTCTTTCAAATCTGTCACAAGGCTTACTGATATCAGCAGGAGCCATGTGTTTAGATCAAGGCAGCACAGGACTCCATGCCATATTTGACTTAAAGATTAAAAATAGAGCCTGTTCTAGTTGCAGAGTAAGAATACATTAAAGCTAAGGCTTCCATCTGAAGAATGAAAATCAAACCTAATGGCTGTGATTGGCATCTAAGACGGTGGCCCTGATCCACAGGATGCAAACTGTTGCCTGCATTTCAATTGTGAAAGAGCAAACCAAGAAAAAAATTAATGAAGAGTGTAGAAAATATTCTTGATGTATAAAAGTGATGCTCCCGTCTGTCTCTTGGTGCATAACTTGTAACGTTTCATCTTTTAGTCCAGCCATTCATACTTCCCCAAGCTCACTCACTCCTAACAGCATGGAGACACCTAGGAACAAAGGAAAGGATAATCCTTCCAAAAGCATGCAAATCCTTTACCTGGGAATACAACCAACCTGAAAAGCCAAACAAAGACTCTAAACATACAAAATACACTATGCTTAAACAGAACTTTCCATATAGACATACTAAGTCCCAGGGATAAAACTTGAGTCAAATACTACTTCAATATTTTAAAAAGTATGATCTTTTTTTTAAAAAAACATTTTGGCACAAAAATGTAATCAGTTCAATCAGCAGGCAAAACCCTATACCATCTCTATCCTGGATTTTACTAGACTTGGGGAGGAGGTAATTTGAAGATTCAGCATAAAGGCCAACATCATAGGCAGGAAGTGGATGAGGCTGTGTAGCCCTAGGATGTGCATCTGTTGGGAGTCCATGAGGCAAAGCATTGACTCCAGGATATGCAGGACACACTCATCAGCCAGTTGTCAAGCAGTGGGGAGGTCACCTAATCTTCTGAGCAGTAAACTGATGAAATGAGTCACTGAACTCCCGTAAGAGTCTGACCAGTCTCTTTCTTTCTGCCCAGGCCCTGGACCCAAACAACAAAGCCAGAGACTTCTCCATGAGACTGTAGTACAGAGAGGGGCAGCAGGGAGCTGAAGAGCAGCCCCAGGAATGGCTGAAAAGGGTCTATAATGTCCACTAGTGTACAGAGAAAAGGCAGCTGGTTCTCTGGGTGGTGCTTTTCTAGAGACCTGAGGGCTACACACTGAGGTTGAGTGTGGTGGTACACACCTTCATTCCCAGCACGTGGTATGCAGAGGCAGGCCAATTTCTGTGAAAATTCAAGGACAGCCTGGACTACTGAGTGAGTTCTAGGATAGCCAATGCAGTGTACAGAGACACTGTCTCAAAAAAAAATGGACTCTAACAAGTTGTTCTCTGCCCTCCACACACACACCAAGGTGAATACTCTATGACCCTGACAAAACAAGTTTGGAAGAGTGAAAACATTAAGAAGAAGAAGGTCTGGAGGAAACAGGTGAAAGGGGAGGGGGAATACTCAATGAAATCCTTGTGTCCCACAGTCTGAGATCTTGGTGTCATTTCTGATCTGTCACCATGTGTGCATGGTCTCTCAGTCTAGTCCAGTCCTTCCCCACTTCCAGACTCGTCTTCTGCTTTAATGCAGACTTTGTACTTTAGAACTGGCAGGCTACTGCCAGCCTTCCTGTGCCTCGATTCCTCCTTTACTGGGTCCTGAATTGAGCCACAACTAGATTGAATTCAGGGGCAACTGATTGCTTCTTGAACAAGTACCAAAAGTGTTAGGAGCCTTTGGGGGTCCTTTTTTCTGGGTGTCATCACCTCTTAGGCCTTCTGTCAGATGCATCCTTCCTTCTATCCTGACTGGTGCTCCTGCTGGCAGTTCCTATGCTATGCTGTGTAGCTGCCTTTATGCAAAGACATACTTGCCTCTCACATTCTACGCATGTCCCATCTTCATATCAGTAACTCACTCTGTTAGAGGAGCTAGATGGGCAACCATGTTTCTCACCCTAGGACCAATTCTGGGAAATGAAGTAGTTGCCCAAAATAAAGACACTAGTGAGGGGCCAATGTGTGAGTTCCACTCAGGCTTGACAAGAATGTCTGCCACAGAAAGATGGAAGCTAGGCTGTACCCAGACCAATGGGACTGCATCTTTCTCAGTCCCCTGCATCACACTGAGCTTTTTCATTCCTATACCTTCTCTGGCTCTAGGTAAACTCTTTGCTCTCCTACTGAACCTTCATAAAGCTCACATCTTACCACGTGGCTGGCATGTACAATCCATGTTCCTTTTGTGCTCACTAAATTAGTGAACAAACCAGGTTTGGTAATGCAGCACTTGGGAAGCAGAAGCAGTCAGATCTCTGAGTTCTGGGCTAGCCTGGTCTACATCGAGAGTTCCAAGATATACAAAGGATATACAAAGAAATGTTGTCTTGAAAAACCAAAAAATAAAAAAGTGAACAAGACTGTTTTCACCTCTCCTACATTTGGGGACACCTGTTCATAAGCTTCAAACCCACCGAGCGTCAAACAATCCCATCTATTTGTGTTAAAATTCATTCCTTTTATGAAAGTGGATGTTCTTGGTACTAAAATGTTGTAATCTGAATACCCATAATCTAAATTTTATTGGATAAAGTATTAACTATGGATTTTCCCTTTTAAAGATACCTAAAATGTCCCTCAGCATCTCAATCTGTCTGGCTCCATTAACCTGTCTCTAGGGAGCAGAGTGACAAGAATGCTCTTATCCCCTTGCCTCACCTGGGGTAGAGGGAGAAGAGTTTGAAGTAGAAAGCTTGAACTCCATGAAATGCTCAGAAGGAGATAGAAAAGTGGGGAAAGCCCTCCTGGTATCTCAAGATAATGACCACCTTAGTCACATTAAACAATGGCCGACCAAGACAACTGGCATATTGAGACAGGATGGCAACTGTAAAGGTGTGACTGTGAGCTGCACACCTAGTCAGGTCAAGGGATCACATAGTTATGGGGTGATCTTACATTTGTAGCACTGAGGTAGGAGATGTGGGGATAAGGGGGAGTCATGCAGATGTGGAAGGTGTCACTGGCCCTCACACAGGGCTCCCTGCCAGAGGACATGAGAATGTCTTTCTGATATCAATTCCTGTCATTCTGAGTAACTTCCATGATACTATAAATCTTGTAGCATATTATACATGCACCAGGATGTTAGATAAGTGGTAAATTAACTGCCAACTTCTAGCTACTATACATTATTGTATATTACATATTCTTGTGTCTCACTTGAAGACTAGCAACTTCTCTGTATCTTTCTTTCAAGGACGGGGCCCATACCAGACAGAGCTCTACCTGACTGTGCTGCTGAGAATGACTTTGATTTTCTGTATCTTCTATCTTTACCAGCCCAATGCTGGGGTGAAAGGCATGTATGACAATATAACACCCAGCTTCATTCAGTGCTGGACTTCATAAATGCTAGGTAGGTACTCTTCCAACCAAGCTACATTCCCAGTACCAAGACTTTTTGACTTACATACTTTCTTAAAGTCCAATATAGATGATACCAACTTATGATCAAACTAATGATTTCTCATCTTTTCAGTTGTAGGAATGTGATACATGTTCAATAGATTCCACAGTTCATATGTGGACCTTTTCCTGGGCTAGTGGTGTGAGGCAGTATACTGTCTCACAATGCTAGTCAGTAGCAGTGAGCTGTATTTCCCAGTCAGCCATAAGAACATGAAGATGAGCAGCTGATACTCTTGAATGTGTTATGTTGTGAAGCTAGGATGTGCAGAAGGGTGGGTGTACTAGATTGTCTATTTTTAATATTTTCCATTTAAGGTGAGTTAATCAGGTCATATCCCATTGAACATGAAGGAATATCTATATATGTTTTTATCCCAAGGTATCGAAGTTTAAAAAGAATGTCAAGGTATTACAAACACCTTTGAATAGGAGAGCTCAAGGGCAGAATTAGCTGAAACAAATGAAGTTCTATAGAGAGAACATTGATCAAAAGCTGACCCTTCAGTAACAAATTTATAGAGAAATTAGATATTTTATGCATTTTCTTTTCTATTCCCTTTCCTTAAAAATATATTATGCTGACTGTCTGGGATATTTTTAGGTCAATTTGACACAATCTTGACTCATTTGGGAAAGGACTCTCAGTTGAGAAAATGCCTCAGTTAAAAAATGACCTGTAGACAAGTTAGTAGTGCATTTTCTTAATTACTGGTTGATGTGGGAGAACCCAGCCCACTGAAGGCAGTGCAACCCCTGGGGTGGTGGTTCTGGGTGTTATAAGAAAGCAGTCTTAGCAAGCCATGGGGAGAAAGCTAGTACGCAGCAATACTCCATGTCTTCTGCTTCAGTTTCTGCCTTCAGGTTCATGCCCTGTTTGAGTTCCTGCCTTGATGTCTGTCTATCAGGGCTGGAGTGTGACCCAAGAATGATAAACTGAAAACTACCCTTTCCTCTGCAAGTTACTTTTGGTCATAGTCATAGTCATGGTCATGGTCATGGTCATGGTCACAGCAATAAAAACCCCAAGACAGTGACTAAATTTGAAGACTTGTTGTAAAGCATCTTCTTTTTATGATATATAAATAAGTAAAAAGGAGTTGAACAGCAACGTTTGTTGTGCACAATGTCTAGAAGGGAATGCAGATGGGTTAATATTGGTAAATAGGGGAAAGCCAAAGCTAATTGTGCTAATCAGATAGAACACTTTCAGGTTAAGTAATTATGGAAAATTATCTGCAAGACTGAACTAATCCACAAAGCCAGACATGGGCAAAACCCAACTTCAGCAACTACACTTCAGGGACCAATCAATACAAGAGGCAGACAACGCCTATATCTTTTTAAGGAATTGCTTGGCATAAATTTATTATTTGGGTGTTGTTGTTGTTGTTGTTGTTGCTGTTGTTGTTTCTGGCTAGGCCAACAGCCAAAATCTCTACTACCATTCTTAATCAAGGCTACCATTCCTAGGAGGGAAGAGAGATGAACTTGGGGGCAGAGCTAAATATCACCTCCCAGGGGAGGAAACTGTATCTGCTACTAGGAAGGGCAAAGGGCATAAGGGCATCCTCCTAGGATAGCATTGTTTCTCCCCTTCCTGCTTCAGAATTCACTCTGTAATGCTGTGGCACGGAACACTGTCCAGGAGTGCGAGTAGGCAGAGTGAAGAATCACACATGGAGTGCTTTACAGCACGCCCCAACTACCACTGACTTCTGGAAGAGCTTCCCATTAATTCTTTCCCGGATTGAGCCCCCAAACTGCATCGTTGAGACAAATGGCATTTTGGTATCTATTTACACTTTGACAGATTTCTGTGTGAAATTAGCTCTCTTGTACCCAGAAGCAATCAGCCTGGAATGGGAATATGGTGCATTTGAGGTTTAAAAGCAATCCTCTTTAATAAGAAAGTATCCATTCATAGCTATATCACTGCAACTGTGGAGGGCACAGGAAACTTAAAGATGATAAATACACAGTCCCTTCCAAGGAAGTCTGGGAAGATTGACCCGTAAACTGCTCACCTCGACATATAGTAAAGAACAAGAACATGAGATCCCGGGAGAGAGCTGAAGAGAGTCAGATGCTCCACCCTAGATGTCGGGGGATAGGTCCCACAGATAATGTTTCAGCTCTCTGACCAGAAACCTCTACAGTTAGAACTAAAGGGCTATAACTAACTAGAACTAGAAAGATCATCGTCTTACTCTGAGTCTCACTAATCTCTAATTGGAATTTATATTTCCTTCAAGACTGTATGCAGGCAAGTTACAAACCCCATAACTTTTAGCAGTCCCATGACTTGTTCTCAGAGGCAATCATATTACATATATGCCTGTTACAAACACAGTACCACATACTTTGCCTTCATCACTGCTTCAAAAGTAGATTAGACAAAGGGATTACTGATAGGTCTTATTAGTGAATCATATTAAAGACAGCACTTACATGGCTATATTAGAAATTTTCAAATAATGGGATTTCAATACAAGTAGTGCCCCCATCTAATCCTGAATATTTTAATGTATTAGTAAAAAATATTACTCTGTCAAAGTTATCTACTGGCTTCATTGGACTGCCAATGGGAATCAACCAAGATGTCAAAATCCCCTGAAGGTCAGTATGAATTGGCAGCCAGGTAACTAATGGTAACTAAGAAATGATGAACCCTGGTCTCAGACGGGTTCCCCAGGGCTAGGCCATCAGTACATTGAGAACTCAGCACTGTCAAAGCTTCCAAGAATACCTAGTACTTAGTGATCATTTCACTACCATGTGCTTGATTTTCTTGGTAGCACACACAAGCTTCCTAAGGACAAACACAAGGAATGACCTGCTAATCCCTGTAGCTCACACCTGACACCCAGGAAGAACTTAATCATCTTTGATGAACTGAATAGAATATATACCTTTATACCTCAGTCCCTAAATACAGTTCCTGATAATGTTTTGATGTGTCTGCATTATAGACTATAATTCTAAGCTTTCTTTTTCTCCTTAAGCTATGTTAAAGGGACACATCTCTAATATTAACTTCTTCACTTGTACCAACTTGCCAAGAATGACATGGTGTGGAGAATCAACACCGGGAACAATGGATTCTTTCCTCATTTATTTTTCTTGAGTAGAAACTACACCATGGGTTTGAACTGGGCCAGGACGTGTGGGGGCCTTGAAACATTTAGGAGAGCCAACCTAAAGAACGAATTTCTTTCTTTTCTTTCCTTTTTTCCCCAAGTTTAAGACCAGGAACAGAGTTACAGGGAAAGGAACAAGAGAAAAGAAAAGCCTTACCCAGGGACTGGATTGAATAATTAGAACTTCAGATCTGATATTTTAAAGCTAAAAGAAGCATTTTTATTTTTTGCATAAAACAATAAAATTCATTTCATTAATGAATACCAAAAATATTCTCTCTATGCAAGGTCTTTTGGGAAAATACCTTAAAGCTTGGGAAAGAAAGACCAGAATATTATAATTATAAGTAACAAAGCAGTGGTCTCCTCTTAAAAGGCTTCAGCTTCTGGCTGCAAAGCTAGAGGACACATTGATCTAAAAGCATATTAGTGATCCTTTACCATTCTGTTTTCCCTTATTGAAAAATAGTGTATTATTCTCAGAAGACAAAGTAACCAGAGGATCCACAGAGTTTGTATATGATATTAGAGTTTGTAAGCCATGCTATGACCCTTGCCCCTTAAAAGCAACAGCAACACACCAATGCGCAACTTGCAGCAATAACTGTCTACTCAGACAATACAGGCCAGTGCCAGCAGCAAATCCTGTGACATCACATACTAAGCACCCTATTCAATCCAAAGCAGAAGTAAAATAGAACTGTGTCTCGAAAGACACATTTAATTAATAGTATCTTTTCTAAGTTGCAAAAATTGAGATATAGAACCTGGTAAGAAATACAGACTGAGTTCACACATAAATAAAAATGAACAATCAACAAGAAGCTAAGAAATGGCCCTGTTGACTAATGTCCTGTCTTGGCCAGTCGAGGGTCAGACCCATTCAAGTCAAATCACAGGAGAATGGAAGCAGTAGAGGTCAATGAAAGGCAAGCTGAAACTCCAGCTATCTAACTGACCTTCAGAGCTCGGGACAAATTGCTATCAGTCAATGTCAACTAATGACAGGAGCTCTTTGGCTAATCAATTGTTCTAAAAATGATCAAGAAAACTACTCACAGGACAGCTCATTTTCACATCAATGCCTGTGAAGTATGAAAAGCTCATTTTTTTGAGTTTTTAATAAGCTCATAAGTAAAGCAGTTACTTGGTAACAGAGGTCACCTTACAGAGAAAGACAGAACCTTTGTCTGTCTTTCACATATTCTTTTATTACCATATTATAGTAAAAAATATGCCATGGATATGCCAGAGGGCTACATAATAAAGTAGGTAACATTCCATTCACTTTTGAGACAGAGATATGTTAAAGAGAACTCTGTTGTCTGTCCATAATTCCAAGTGCACTTCTTGGTTGTTTAAGATGAAAAACAATGACCTCCAGTTTACCAGAGATATTTTCTAATAGACAGGAGATGCTTTTTTTAGTGAAAATGCTTAAAGCCAAGTTTATGCCATAAAAGTTACTGCTTAAGATGGTGAAGAAATGTTTCTTTAAGATACTCTGCTTTTGTGATGTATAAATCAGGCAAATGGAGAAAAGAGAAGGATTAGTCACATAGCTGGGTCATCAAAAGGAAAAGAAAGTGCACCACAAGGGGTTCTTGGGAAAACAATTCTTTACACAGCTAATCTATCCTGTCTGATAAGTTAATAACGTGGTCTCTCTGATAACGGGTATTTGCGGAGAATAATAACTTCCTCTTTTCTTTTTTATACCTAACTTTTCCCACCCGAAAACTGTTTTCCTATCCTATCTGTCGTTACATGTAAAGGTCTGACCTTTATCTGTACTGGAGTTGCAAGTATAGACAAAGTAACAGAGTGGTCACAAACTGAGGGTCAGAGTCTGTGGGCACAACTATGTATACTTTGTCCTTTTCTCAAAAGTGTTTTAATCAAACTACATCAGAGAGTCAGAGAACCAGTGACATACAAGCAGCCCCAGGACAGAAGCAATATTTAAGGAGCAAGTGGGAACAAATGTGATCAGTCAGCCATTCTCCCAATAGACTAATGAAGCAAAGAAAGGAAGAACGAAAGAGAGAAAGGAAGGAAGAATGGAAGAAAGGGCAGAAGGAGGGGAGAAATGAAGGAAGAAAGGAAGGAGGAAGGCAAGGAAGGAAGGAAGAAAAGAAGAAAGACAAACAGAACGAGAAATAAAAGGAAGGAAGGAAGAATTATTAAGTGTTTCTTCATTTTCTTCATTAAGAATATTTTGTTTTTAAAACCAGTTGGATTTTTTTAAAGATAACTCTTTCTAAACAAGCAGTATTAACTTAATGTTTTCATCTGAAAAATTGCAAACAGAGAACAGTTTCAGATTACAACCTAAACCTGAGTTGCTACAGCACTTTTTCAAATTAAAATATCTTCTGTGGCCTCAACCACTCTCAAGTTGTCCATAGGAAAGAAATAAAGGAGGGAGGGTAACACTTAAGCCAAGCCATAATTGGAAGTATGTGAAAAATGAAGTGTCAGTTTGGTCAATAAAGGGCAAAGGTCAGGGGGGAACTGCAGCCCCCAACTCTGTGCGAAATGTGCTCATTAAGACATCCAATCAGAGAGCTCCTTCTCACCTATCCCTTTATTCACCGGACAGCTGACTGTTTCAAATGCGTGGGTTTGGGCTGTTATTACTTTTCTTCTTCATGTAAAAAGGCGAGCTGGTATATAAATCCTTGCTCAGTCATCTGGAACACAATGTGGCCCTTCCCCTCCTCCTGCTCTGTCTCCCACCCCCTCTCCCACAACTCTGCCTGCTGGCCTCACTGCTCTAAACAAATGCCTAGAAATCCCCTGCAATAATACAGAGAACTGCCCTCTGCCTCTGTTGCCTGAACTCATACAAAAGCTGGGTGGAGGGAATGAGGGCAGCGGGAGGCATCACAACTATTGATACTGTATGATACAGAAATGGCACTGCTTGTCAGCTATGTCCTCTTTAAAGAGACACACTGCTTTAGCCATTGTGTTTTTCAGTGATTGGAGTCCTGCCTCTGAAGAAGTTCACAAGTGGGATTTTTTTGTTCTTGATTTTATTTATTTTTATTTTTTATGTACATTGGTGATTTGACTGACTATACATCTGTGTGAGGGTATCAGATCCCATGGTACAGGAGTTATAGACAGTTGTAAGCTGCCATGTGGGTGCTGGAAATTGAACCTGGGTCCTCAGGAAGACCAACCAATGAGTGCTCTTAACCACTGAGCCATCTCTCCAGCCCCTCACAAGTGGGTTTTAGAGTTTCTAGTAACCATTGAACTCCTTTCAGGTTGAATGTTTCTCATCAAACTCCAGTCTCAAAATAATACTTTTTCTTTAGATACACACACAAACATACACACATACACACACACACACACACACACACACACACACACACAGAGAGAGAGAGAGAGAGAGAGAGAGAGAGAGAGAGAGAGAGAGAGAGAGAGAGAGAGAGAGAGAGGAGCTTTAAATAGGAAATCTGCACGAGAAATAGTCTGCCTTGTCTTCTATGCTCTAACTCTAGATTCAGGAAGTCTTTGAAGATGGGAAGTAGTACGGGCTCTTAATACAGAATACAAATGAATCATATCAATCACTGTGCTCCCTCTGGAACTCCCCAGTCATTGCTCCTCTTAGAATACAAAGCTAGGATCTCACTCTCCAGCTCACCAACTCCACCCATTCCATGGCAGAGCTCAGCACCTGACCAGTGCAGGCACAGAATGGTGACTGTATTGGCAACAGAAAGAGGTCTGAAAAGCAGCCTACTTTCCTATTCACAAGGCACATGAAGATACTAGATGGAATAGTATGTGGCAGGAACTTAGATTCTGAGGTCACACCAACAGTGGTGAGCCTCAATTTGTTAGCCAACCAATACATGACCTTTAGGTAACCTCTTAGCTTTTCTGTTTCCCCATGACCTAGTCCACATGATGAGGGAATGGAAAGACATGCCTACCTACCCAAACCCCCTTGCATCCTGTGCTATTGTTTTTTATCATCAGCGAGGCCGCTCTCTTGACTTTGGAGACATGTCCAAACTCATAATTATGCCAATCATTACTAAAGCTGCTTGAGAGGCAGAACGGCTGCAGCAAGGAGTTTAGATCTAGTAGGAAATAGCACTAGGTTGGCTAGGCATTCTGTTCCAAACCACTTCCTACCATAGGGCTGAACTCTGTTCAGCAGGACAACCATGCACAGAAAGACACAAGAGACATGAAAATGAACACCTGCCAATGTGTACCATCTACAAGCACAGCACGCAGGAGTGCTGAAAACACCCCATTCTAATGCACTTGCACAGTCCTGAGTAGAAAGTCTTGGGTTTACTTTGACTGTGACCTTCTTGTATATCTCCTCTACTTCCTGTTTCTCCTGCAAAATGAGGAGCTAGCAAAGAGAGAAGGGGATAAAACAGAATTTACTCTAATATCTTTGGAAATTCTTTCAAGGAAGTTACAGAACAGCCAAAAAAATCAATGCCATAGCAACAGTAACAGAATCCCTAGCCAAACAACAGACATGAAGCCCTCCCTTCTAAAAGCCAGTTCTAAGAGGCTCCACTATTGGAACCAATTTCTGGAAAGAGGTCATGAGTGTTAATATGAAATGAAAGCAGTGGACACAGGAAGAGTTGTTGTGATAAGTAATTTCAATATTGTTATGACTTAAATATGAAGTGTCCTCCAAAGGCTCATGTGTTAAAGGTTTGGTTGTCAGCTGACAGGTATTTAAAAGTAAATGAACTTGAAGACTTAAACCTCATCAATGGAGTGATCCGTCGACAGATCCACAGTTGGTTGGATTATTTGGAGATATGGCCTGGTTGGAAGTAGGTCACAGGGCCATGTCCTATATCTTATCCTGTCCCTTGTCTTTCTGTCTCCTGTCTACCATCAAGTGACACACTGCTACCCCACATGCCTCTCCATGCAGCCTTATCACACACACACACACACACACACACACACACACACACACACACACACACACACACATGCTTAGACATAGGGAGGTGCAAGTGAGCAGACTGTCTTCAAGGTTTCAACCCTTGCAGAAGTGAGCCAAAATAAAGATGAATCCCTCTTTAACACATCGTTTCAAGATGTTTTCACATAGCAATGGAAATTCAACACGGGCATATTGTGCAAATCATGAATTAACATCAAGTCCCTAAATCATAACATATTTGGTATCTTCATAATCATAGACCTTATCCATATTTTCATTTGAATGCCTACACTTTGATTTATTTATTTATCCTTATGCAAAGTTCATTTTGAAATTATTTCATTGATTATATGTTATTAATGTGAAAAAGATCAGGTGTTAGAGAATTTTCAAAATTGCCGGAGCTCTAAGAAAGTTATTGTATTTTGTGAATGTATCTGGAAGTTAAGATTTTTCTAGATGACTTACTTCCTTGAAGGTTCAAAAAATACAGGACTCATATGAAATGTACATAGGCATTTAGTACCTACACTGTGCAGAAGACAGGCTATTTAACAGACAGCCAAAGCTTAAGGGACTGTTTATATGTCTGTCTGCCTATCTACCCATTTATTTATTTTGTTCCACAGCTACCCTAATGAAGTGATGAAAAAAATAACAGTAAGTCCAATTCAAATAATGTAGTGAAGAAAGTTTTGAAATGTGTCCTGCTCCTTCTCGTGAGGGAAACACCTCTTTGGGAATGTTCTTGACAGATTTAGTTATTTCTTTCTATTGGGTATGTATGAGGGCATGTTTATGGATTTACAAATCTTTTGAAGAGGGCTGTTATTTATCCAGTTGACTAAAATGGACTCAAACTGTGTAAATAACTATTTAGGACATGCACGATGAGCCAAATGCTGGCACTGCTTCCACTCCCGTGCCTGCCAGAAGAGGCAGAAAGGAAAAGCATGCAGATGCCACTGTGCACAGTTAATCCGATGCTGCACAAAAGATCAGCTCCACAGGTCTCAGGGATAAGAAAACAGGTTTAGGAGGGTCCTGGTTAGCATGGAAATACCCACACACAGGTTGTTTCAGCAACACTTTCAGGCATCATTCTGCATTTAGCGAGAATAACCTCATGGTGCCAAAGAGAAGCCACCAGGAAAGCAAGGAAGACTAAAGGTATCCCTCTATTTCCTGCTGCTACAAGTTAGTGGGAGGCAGGGTTCAGCACAGAAAACTCCTTGCTCTCGGAGGGGGTAGCTGGCTTTGGATCTCTGGAGGACAGGTGAGGGAAAGGGTGGGATGAGAAGAATCTTACAGGCAGGAAACTTGTGGCAGGTGAGTCTGCAATGCATAAAGACCTCGGCACATCCTGAACCTTATCTATCTTGTATTAACATCCTCTGTTCACCTGGGTTGATTTTAGTATTTTTTTGAAATTTTAAAATTTACTTTTATTTACATGTATGTGTATGTGCCAGCTCACCTTTATGTGTACAGTACTCAAGGAAGCCAGAAAATGCTGTCAGGTTCCCTGGAACCAGAGATACAGGCACTTATGAGCTGTTTAATATGGGTGCTAGGAATGGAGCCTGGGTCTTCTGCAAGGGCATCGGTGCTCTTACACACTTAAATCATGCCTCAAAGCCCAGGCTTGTTTTCAAGTGATAGCCAAAGTGATCATTCAAAGGAGATACTTGAAATGAAACAGCAGGAGTGGAGCGCTAGTCACATACAGGGGGTGTGGCTCCTGGAGATATGTGCTACTACTGTTTGAGCTTTGGGACATCCATCACTGGTTCAGTGTAAGAAACACCCAGACTCCCAATTTCTGGTCCCAGCTATGGGCAGAGTGGGCAGGGGATAGAGCTGAATCTTTGTCCTTCAAAAATCCTCTGACTGTATTTGGGAAAACTTGTGCATTCCAGTCCTAAATTCTAGCATACTTCCTCAGTCTGTAAGCTTTTATGGGTCGGGTAAACGACCAGCTGATCCTTGGATGATATATGTTTTTTAAAAGCAAGAAATGAAGGCAAAAATGAAACAAACAAAACACTAGGCTGTGACCCCTGTAGCAGCTCTGGGCTGTAGGAAAAAGAATTTAGATTGCATTTACACCTTTTTGAGAACCCATAGTGTAAAGTGGAATTGTTCAAGCCAGGCCTCAGATAGAAAGTGCTGACACTACCCTTGCTCTGAACAGCGATACCGTAACACATACAGGCACACTTGGAAGAGAAAAAAAGGCCTCTTGGATTTATGCTGCGTATCATTTCCCAGTAAAAGTCAGAGGTCAGAGGTTACCTGCTTCTACCTCTGCTCTGGGCTGGCACACTATTCCAGGCTCCATTTTCACTAGGCTTCGACTTCTGATGAAGTCAGCAAAAAAATTTTTTTGAACAATAAAATGTCTCCAATGCTCAATTTGCAGAAGTTATTTCTGGGGCGGGGGTGGGGGAGACACCACACATATGCCTTAAAAAAAGAAAAAAAGAACATCCCTGCTCCTGGTTTCCAATCAATCATGCTAAATCCATTGCACTCTATGCAGTTATAATTGGTACGTCCCAATTAAGTTACAAGACCAAATTCCTTTCTTGCTGAATAACACTCCAGTAAAAATGATCACCAAATCAAATTTTAAAGTTGCACCTACTGTAGACTCAGGGACGACTTCAGTCTTTCATAGTCAGATGCAAACTTTTTAACTTTAATTTCATTAGTTGCACACAAAATCCTTAGGAGCAAGGCCCTCCTTCAAAACATTTAGATATTGAGTCTCCTTGTTGCTGAAGACTACTATGGTGTTTAAGCTTCATTTCTTACTAGTTATCATAAAACATGTATGTCCATGAACACCCCCGTGTAAACACAAGTATGCATTCCAAGAGCGACACAAAGTAAGTGGGTTCCCTCCTGTGTCTAATCTGGCTTTGCAATGAAGCTAAACCTCAAAGAAAGTCAAATAAATAAAACCAGGAAAAAAATGGCCCCGTGCAGAGGGAAACCTACCATAGGTTGCCAAATTACCTTCTAAGAGTTACCCCTAACACACACACGCTCTACTTTTGATAATGCTGGGATCAAACTGAGGGCCACATTCATGTAAGGCAAACCCTCTACCACTGAGCTAGGTGGCCAGCTCTTTCTAAGAATCTTAAGATGTTGTTTATTTGGTCTTTCTAAAAAATCTTTAGACAGTGTTTATTTGGACTCTTAATGGAAGTTTCTCCCTGGTCCCTCGAGAAGTCCCAAGGATGCCACAGCAGAGTAGTAGTAGTACCATGCTATCTGTTCACATTTGAATTCCTCCTCTATTTTTCTAATCTTGCCCCAGTTGATTCATGAAGGTGACCAGGCAATAGGCAACTGGAATGGCCCTGAAGAATCGGGCCAGAGACTGAACAAGATGAGCAGATTCTCACAGTATATGGGATTTATGCTGTCAGAGAAGCTCTGTGAATAATAACTGACTTCCTGACATTTTTCAATCCTCGACCACAAAGCAAGAAGCAAGGGAGATTGAGAACACCTCTCCTACCTTGCTCACTGCTGTTATCCCCACTGTGTGAAGTGTGGCCACCGCTGGAAGGGCCCGGGGTTCCTCCTGAACGAGTGGATGCCGTGTCATCATGGTCTCTATTCCAAGAGGGCTGTGGGGCACAAATGAGACAACTGAGTAAAAGCCATCTGTAGACAGGGTGTGATCCCATCAGACAAGGAAAAATTGGGGAGGGCTATAGGGACACCATGCTACCATTCCTAATCTTCAAAATGGGTCCTAGCTCAGGGCTGCATAGGTGTGTTAAAAAACTGCCTATCTCAGCTTCCAGATTATAATAGTCAGTCTGTAAGTAATTGCATGCTTTATTAACAAGGAAACTATTTCAGACAAAGGGGGCATTGCTAACCCTTGAATCTAACTACACCTTAACCCTCTACTACACTAAAAATGCCAAATGGGAGGGCTGGTCTCTAACACTGTGTTCTCAGAGGCCTCCACCTCATTCTAGAAGACAAACCTGTCAGGGCTTTCAAGATCTCACAATCTGACCTGGTCCATAGTAGCTAGTGTGTCAGCTGTTTGCCTGATGGTACACCACAAATGGACCGGGCACAGAGACAAAAAGAAAAGCTAACAATAGATTCACATGGACTGTGTACACTCAGCCCCATGCCAAGCCTTCTTGTACTATTGAACAGAAAACAGATGTTGCTTCTTATCACTGGGTGCATTTGAAAGTAACATTCAGATTGGCTGTAAATTCAATTCTTAGGGAAAACAATCATGGTGATACTTCTTCCAAATCTCTCTTTATCACCAGAAAAGACTTGAATGAGCTTTTAGTACTTGCTTTCAAAACCAGCCTCATGAGTCACTGGTCATCCCCTGCAGTAGGAGGGATGCAGGATAGAAAGCTGACTCTTGGCTATGAAGTGATGTTTGTCTTCAAGATTATTAGTGGAAAAGCAAGATGATCTTATGTGTAAAATATGTCTACATCATTTCAGTCATAGACAGCCATGGTTCATGACTCTGTTGTAGTAAAGTTTATTGACCCTTCCACAAGTGGAATATGCCTAACAGATACACTGTTCTTTGTTTATTTCTTGAAAAGCATTTACCCATCCCAGAGACAATGAGAAGAGCTGAGAAGAGCAAACAATTCAGACATCCAGGAAGATCCTGCCCACAAGGCCTGCTGCACTGGAACCCCAAGAGAGACCTAGTGTTCCTCCAATGGACACCTCATCCCACCCTTGAATGTCTCAGGATTGGTACCACCCCCCACCCCAGATGGAACCAAGACACAGAGCACATCACTTGTGTGTTTAAGGCATCCATTGTACATATTCTCAAAAACAGTGCTAATTGATGTGTGGATTCAATGATTGAGAGATATGTGAACTGTGAAAGGAGAAGCTTGGTTTTTTTACAGACACACATTTTAAAGCATCCCAGAAGAATGCTGTAAGATGCAATCTGGAACACATGCTCAGAATGCAAACAGTTAATGCATAAATTTTCAGTTTGTACAACTGCAGCTCTAAAAGGGGGACTTGTTTATTCAGAGCTCTGCAGAGAGAATGGTACAGCACCCAGGGGACAGACAATGCCAGGCACAAAACCCCGGTGCCTCGACATGTAAAAGGATGTTTTTCTGTGTGCTACAAATCCCACTTGAAAATATAATTAGAAGGAGAAAATGGCAAACTATTGCATTAACTGTAATTGAACAAAAGACCAGCAAGGCATGTGGGAGGCTGCAGGAGCCCGTGGGAGTTTCAGGATGCATGAGATCCTGCGAGTGACGTCTCCTGGGCACTCTCATTTTCTTTATGTTGTCCCTCACTACTATTGTTGACTGGTGATCTGACTTGTAATTAATAGAAAGGCTAGCAATAACAAGCTAAAATACAGAGCTGCAGCCTAACCTCATCAGAAACACGGTGGTTAATCTGATTAAGAGCAGGACTCCAAAAAGGTGACTTAGAACCAGGGAATCATTCCATGTCAGGCAGGAAACTGCCCTCCTTTCTGCCACAACAGACCTGATATACTCACTATCTTTTAATGAGCTCTGCTGATTTATTCCATTCGGCTCCACTCCCTCCCCCACTTCTCTACTGTGCAGGATGTAGATTAATTCAATGCTTAATTGTTTAGTAAATTCAATTTTCCACATTCTATTCTGCATAGCTTTAGCTAAGGTTCTTAAATCTTCAGCAGTGAGCCCTGAGCTCAGTGTTTGTGGTCTGTGCCCACCTTTTTCATTACCGTTTTTCTTCATCCACCACTTAATTCACCATGAAAAGATTTTCCTTGCTGGAAATTCTGATTCCGCTATGATCTGTGAGGCATTCCGATTCATTGCATTTTCATTGTGTTGGGTCTTAGATGCGGGCTTCTCTTTTCTCACAGCTATGGCCACATTATACAGGCATTCATGCAAGAAGTGTTGGATTCCACCTCAGTTTATCCAAATTTTGTGCAACCTATACGTTTAAATTTGTGTGTTTGCCAAAAGGCACCCATATTTTCCAGCTAATATCATTCTTCTGAGAGCCTTCCTCTTCCAGGAAGCCTGTGAATACTCAGCACAGCTCCCTGCAATGAATTCTAACTTTTGTGGCCCTTCCTTGAATTAGCTTCGTGTATTAGCATTTCAAGAATGGTGTAGTCACATGAAACTGAGCATCAGAAGAAATCCACAGGGTTACCAAAACAGAACGAGAATTGTGCTTACTTCAGTTCATTAAGCAAGATTAAAGTCCAAGTATCAGAATCAGCTCATGAATTCTTCCAGTATAAATATGTAAGAGAGCCCTAATCAGAAAGAACTCCCCCAAAAGCCATCTACCAGGGAGTTTCAGTTATAACACATGTCTCTGACTATATGTGGTCTCACCAAACAGTATCATCATTTTGAAATTAAAATATGTGCATGTGATTAAGTATATAAATCTGTGAAGTTGTGAGTTGCTTGGGGCCACTTGGAAAGTAAGGCTGACAGAATAAAATCAACGGTGCATTGAGTTAGATGCACTGCGAATCTTAGTCATGGCCCTAAATTAAGTCTCAAAGACGCTTCCTGTCTTCAGTGTATATAATTTCAGAATGAGTGATGGCTATATTGTCATCTGTGAGAAAGCCACTAAGACAAAGGCCCTAACCTGAAGTCCAATTACCACCTATGAAATATATCGGGAGCAGTGGGGTATCTGTTCTATTAATTCATATATTTATGTACATACTTATTTGCATATTTTTCCTACAGGGTGGGGGGATGTCTGTAACTATCCATCAAATCTCAAGGGAGCATATGACTCTAAAAGTATAATAATCATTACTTTAGGAGATATTTACAGACCTAGATACAAAACTAGAGAGGAGGTAACTTCTGAACTCACTGAGTCTCCACTTGTGGGACTGCACAGTGGGACCCTACAAACAGGGCTCAACTGTCATAGGTGGGAAGGGGCAGCTGAAACCGGCCCTCTATCAGAAGTTCCTCTTGGTTGATGTATAAATATTAGATCTTGTGTATAAAATAACCCTAATTGTGTTTCTAATTCTAGCACCTCAAAAGACAGCAATTTAAAATATTTGAAGCAAGCAATAGTTTTCACCTTCTTTCCTTGCTGTGGTTGGCAACTTAAAGTCTTCTGGGTCTTGTTTGTTGTTTGTGGTTGTTTTTTGTTTTTCTTTCATTTCTCAAGAATGAAGAAAAAGTCATTTGGTTTGTTCTCTTTTCAGTGTCTTAGTTCTGGTACTTTCTATTGAAAGAGGGTGGTACAGGCATCTGGTAGAGGGCAGGCATGACCTCTCCTGACTGTAGGCCATTTCAGGACAAGGACAGTAGCTCATTCTGCCCAAAATGCTCTTTTAAGAGCTTGGAACAACCCACAGCTAAAGCTGAGGGAACTGGTTAGAATTATTGTTTCTGACCTTCCCAGCCCTATCTCAACAGAGTGTGCAATAAAATACGCAGGCTCTTTCCATCTCCTCCTTAGACTTTCAGATGTTTTGCGGCCTCTTCCTACCTTGTACATTTTCCTTGGATAACTCCTTTCAATAGTGTAAAGTGAATTAGCACAGATATAGACTAGGCTTGTCTCTATGGGTTTCTTCTCTGCTCTTCTGACTTATATGAACAACAGTGTGATCAACCACCTATGTGCAAAGATGCCTGCTTTACTGAACAAGTCCAAGGCTATAACCTCTTTCTCCAAAGCCTCCTATTCATTGTTTTGCTTCTTTGTTTAAAGACAGTCTCACTGGATGGCCAGCTCATTGTGTAGACCATAATGGCCTCAACCTTACAGCAATTCTCCTGCCTCCATCTCCTGAGTGCTAACATTGCAGGTATGCAGCAGCTTGGTTTATTCTGTTTGATTCTCCATCCTGATCCATATCATACCATCCTCCATGATAAAACCTCAGTAACCATCTTTGCCCCTCCCCCTCCCCTCTTTCTATGAGAGTCATCATGCTTTTACCACTTAAATATCTGTCACACAGATCTCCCCAGCTTGGGAAGTACTGAGTTTCACCAAAATTTGAGCACCATGAAGGCAGGGATGGCACTGCTTTTCTCGCCATTAGGTTCTGAGTATCAAGCATAGCCCTGTGATGGTGCTCGTGAAATGATGCGGAATGAACTGCTCCCTACTGCCTATGGAGTACAGTCTGAGTTCATTAGCCTGATTCACGAAGCCTGCAGAGCCTCTCTGGGGGCCATTCTTCTCCTCGTTGCTTGTATTCTAGCAAACCCTGCCACATGTGATCACTCCAAGCCTAATCCCTTCCTCCTCTATCTGTGATGGCCTGCCCTGCCCTCTAAGACACAGACACTAGCTTTTTCTTAGTATTTAAGCCTTCTCTGATACATCTCTGCTGTCCTCAGATGAGGCTCTTTTCTCTGGAGCACTCAAACAGACTCATCTCACCTGTCACATTTACTACCTTGTTGCTTTGTGGCAGTCTGCCGTGTGCCTGTCTACAAATTTCTGCAATGAATACTTCAGAACATGCCTTATTCATCTTTTGTTTCCCATCCTAGGAAGTGTTTTTATGACAACACACACAAATGATTTTAAAATATCTTCTGTGTGTGTGTGTGTGTGTGTCTGTCTGTCTGTCTGTCTGTCTGTCTGTCTGTGTTTCTTTGTGAGTATGACCACTTAAGCGCAGGTGCCCATGGAGGTATTAGATCCCCTGGAGCTGGAGGTAGAGGCAATTGTGAGCTATACAACATCGATTCTGGAAACCAAACTCTGGTCCTCTGTAAAAGCACTACACTTGACTTCAGAGCCATCTGTCCAGCCCCACAAATATATTTTTGAGCAAATGAATAGATTGATCAACAGACATGGATCTCTACCTGATCATACCTGATATTGTGAGTGTGTATGTTAAACATTACAAGACAACCACAAATACTTGAAGCATCTAAATATGTCTCAAAAACTTATATCTACTGTAAAATATATTAATATCTAGTTGTAGCATAACACAGGAAGGGAAGGAAGGAAGTAAGGAAGGAAGGAAGGAGAGAGGGAGGAAGGGAAGGAAGGAAGGAGAGACGGAGGGAGAGAAGGAAGGAAGGAAGGAAGGAAGGAAGGAAGGAAGAAGGAAGGAAGAATACAGAATTAGGTAAATCAAAAAACCTTGGTGAACTACTTACATAGTTTTAAACAAGTCACAATTTCTCTCACCTTAATGACTTTATCTGTAAAACTTAATTTTAAAATATGCCCCCCTCTGGGACAATTGAAAGGAAGAAAGGTGCAAGGAGGAGGGGTAAGCAAGGACAAGGGATGGAACAGAGAGTAAATATGAGCACTATGGCATACAAGCATGAAAATTAAAAAAATCACTTAAAGAAAACTTTAAACCTGTGCCCCATGCAGATATAGCGTTTACATGTTGCAAGCATGCAGAAAACCCTCATTAAATGACAGCACTACAGGTCTAACAGGAATGTTAGAAACATCTACACAGACAGGTGTATCCCCCAGCCTACCCAGACCCCATCAACCTGACACAAGAGAGAGTCATCTGGGAAGAGGGAACCTCGATAGAAAATGCTCTTATCAGATTGGTCTTTAAGCAAGTCTATGGAGCATTTTCTTAATTAATGACAGATGTGAGAGGGCCCAGTCCATTGTGGAGAGTGATGCACCTGAGGACGTGGTCCTGGATTTTATACGAATCCAAGATGAGCCAGTCATAAAGCAAGTCATCGAGCAAGCAGTGTTTTTCCATGGACTCTGGTTCCATTCCTGCCTCCAGTTTTCTGCCTTGAGTTTTTGGCTTGGCTTCCTCTGATGATGCCCTGTGTCACGTAGCTGTAAACTTTATAAACCCTTTCCTCCTCCATGTTGCTTTTGGTCATGATATTTATCAAGTAACAGAGAAACAAGTTGAGCTAGGCCATCTCCCAGCTTGTCTGTACCCAGAGACTGTAAACAGCTCTTCTTTCCACCTCAGTGGTCTGCTTGTTCCCACCCCATCAAGTTTAATTTTATATCTAATGTTATAAATCACTTTATAGTATTCAAAATAATTTGATGTTTCCTCTCAACTTATCACTAGTATCAGAATGATGTTAAAATCCACTTTTCTAAACTAAAATTAAAACTTTTTTTTACTGTAAAACGATAGAGACAACTCTTCCCTGGCGGCTCTCAAAAATGGTGGAGAAATGAGTTTGGCGATCTTGATAGAGAAGAGATCTCCTGGATGCGATGGAAAGTCAACGGAACAGGTTGGGTTCAAAGTTGAAAGGTCATCTACACCTGTCAGCAGGTACACACTGGGGACAGACCAGACATGTGTTCTCAAACCACCGGGGCTCTCTAACAAAGAATCTCTAATGACTTGGAAGAACTGACACCTCTGAATTCTGTGAAAGGACAGAGACTGAGACAACCCGAACCAGAGAATCCTGGTCCATGCAACACACATGCTCACATACTTGATGGTCATGTGCATACTCATTCATATCCCCATGCCTACACATGCCTTGCACACCTGCACACACATATCACACTTATCCATTATCATAGAGGATGGAGTTGCCAAAGGGCACCATCCCACCACACCAGGAGAGCCAGAGCTAATTAACTCCAGCTCTCTACTTTCCCCTCTGAGGTGTCTTTCTTAGATCCTCACAAGCACATGGTATCAGCCAATATGATTCTTGACAAACCCTGTAACCAAAATACCATTCAAGAAAAAAGGCCAGAAAAACGCAAATACAGAGAAACTCATAGGAAGGAAGAGCCAAGTGAGTCACTTTAGTGGGAAACAGGATCCTATTTACCAGTGTGGACTTGAAACTGGGGAATGAGGGATGAGGAGATGTTCTTAGGTGTGAGGATTTAACACTGGATAGACTGCACTCCCAATGCTGTCCTTATAGGTCCCATTTGCATTTGCTTTAGAGCCAAAACTCACTGCCAACCACTAAGTCCATTGAGCCACTATTTATTAGACACCTGGACTTTGTAGAGATGAAGGAGGGGTGCTCTTCTGAGTCTACATCTTCTCAACTTAAAATATAGATAATTAAGTAAAAAAACATAAAATTCTTTATGGGCATTTGAAAAGATTCCTGGAACTCATTAAACAAAATTCAGCCAACCAAAAGAAGCTCAGACTGGCAGTATGCTTTGTTTTGTTTTGTATTTGTTTGCTTGGTTTAATGGAGTAAATCTGTGTCTTCCCCCCCTTTATGCTTTTAGTTGTTTTTCAATGTCAGAAGCATTCAAAACATTAATACTTTGATATACACAAAGGCTGTGGAGTGAAGATCCACGTTAAAGTGTTTTAGGGAGGGTCTGGAGAAATGGCTCTATAGTTAAGAGCACTGACATCTTTTCCAGATGACCTGGCTCGATTCCCAGCACCCATATAGAGGGTCACAACCAGGTGTCATTCTAGTGCCAGGGCATCTGATCTCCTCGTGTAACCTCTGCAGATCTGTATGCATGTGGTGCACAAACAAGCATGCATACAAAACACCAATGCACTTAAAAAATAATAATAAAATTTAAAATATTTGAACAGTTTTCAGAAATGGTTTAAACATTAAGCAGGGCACTTGAGATTAAACATCTCCAGGTCCGCATCTCCTGCTGAAGGATAACAAAGTGTGGGAAGCAATTGCTGGTGACAAAAGATTTGCTTTATCTTACTTTATTTCATTTCATTTTGTGTGTGTGTGTGTGTGTGTGTGTGTGTGTGTGTGTATGATGCATATGCCTACTTATCTACTTGTACAACACACAACTACAATGCCCCCAGAGGTCAGAAGTGAGCATTGCAACCCCTGGAGTTGGCTTTAGTGGCAGTTGTAAGCAGGGGTGTTGGTCATCTGGGTGGCACATGTTCTTACCTCTCAACTGCTGACTTTTTAAAATGGTGTCTCTTGGGCACACTCGATCCTACTGTTTTCAGCAACTCATTGGTCTCTTCTTAGTTTCCTCTTTTTCTTTACCTCACTCGCATACCTTCTCCAATTCTGTAGGCCTACACAGTTCTTTGTTTTTGAGATAAGGTCCTTCACTGTCCAGGAACTTACTATGTAGATCAGACTACTCTTGACCTCATAGAGACACACCTTCCTCAGCCTGCTGAGTGGTGAGATCAAACATCTTTGTCCCCACACATGGCAAAAATCTTATTATGTTCCTATTTAAGATTGCAATAAAATGGACTTTTACTTTACTACTAGAGGCCCAAGGGTTAATTTTGGAGACTAGGGCAGATGATGGTAAATCTGTGGTAAGACAATGGAAGTCCAGCATCCTCTCTTAGGGTCTGCGGCTGTCACCAAATGATCACACTTCCTCTGCTCACAGTCACTGTGTGAACTCTTAATCTAGACACATATCTGGTTGGCTGTCTAGTCATTCCTTAGGCACAGCACCCGCTGCCCTGGTGCTAGGTGGGATCTTCCTACATAATACAAGTGTGAAACCATGATGACTAAGCAACTTTGCTGTTTTGCATGCACATGGGTATGCATGTGCACACATTTACATTGTGTATATGTTATTTGTTGTTGTATGTATGATGATATGTAGCCATATCGGGTAATTTGTGGAAATAAAGACAGCATCTGTTGAACTGAATTCTATATTTCCTAGTTCACATATACCACAAATAAGTCTAAAAATGATAATTTTTCCACACACTGAATCCCCTATTTCTGTGTAATGAGGCATTTAGAGGAGGAAGAACTTTTGTGCTTTTTTTTTAAACCTTTGGAGTTTAAAAAAACTCCAAGGAGTTATTTCAACTATACATAAAAAGTTTTCGATCAGGTAACTGTGTGAGTTTGAAGAATCATTGAAGTCCAAGCGCACAAAGTAACATGTGTACACATACTTATGCACACTTGGAAGCATATATCTACCATGTGCATAAGCATAAAGTAAAAAAACCATAGAGAGTGATTTTAAATGTTATAAACTATATCATAATGGAATTTGAAGCAGCTTGGCCATCAGATAAGACATTTTAAATCTACTAGCCCTTATACATGCCACCTAGTCCCACACAAATGTCCAAGCTTCATTCTCTTCTCAATCCCTGGGACCTCGCTACCACGGCATGCAGGAGGGGCAGAGAGGAGGACGCTCAGAGCCAGTGTCTGTCCCAGTGCTTCTTAAAATCCTCCTTCCCCACAGCTGGCATCTTTTAGGTCTCTACTCTGAAATTCTCAGGACTATTAATGTACATAGTCGAGATGGTTCCTGGAAGAATTTAAAGATGAACAATACAAAGCAAAGATCTATAAATGCGAAAGAACACCCCAAATGTTTCGGAAGCATTCCTGATGAATCCATGCAGCACTGACAGAGTCTCCGCAGCTTTCCTATCTTTAGAATCAGTATTAACATTATCCCGCCAAGACTTCCCTGTGGCCCCAAGTGATAGATAACAGGTTTCCAAAAGGGGTGCATTCAACAAGTTACAAGGCAGTTAACAAGTATTGACAACCAGTTTTACCCAAATCTCAAAACTGGCATAAAGAATAGATAAGTCATTTAGAGAAGGTTCAAGTGCACCAAGTGTTCAAATTCTACTAAGCAGGCTGTTTTGGAGGGGGACCACAAGCAGTGAGCAGAAGAGAAAGGAAAGCCTGATTACAGAGAGTCTCCTAGTGAGTGTGTTTATGCCGTGGACAATGGAATATGTCTGTAGTCCCAGCAATAGGGCATGCTGAGCCCAGTAGTTCAAAGTCAGCGTGGGCAACATACTGACAAGCTATCTCAAAAATAAATAAATAAATAAATAATCACCATCTTTCCTTTTCTTTGCTGTTTTGGAAATCATACCTTGGAATGTTAGTTCACGGCATTTAACCTTTGAGTGAAACAAACAAATGAAGCTCTAATCCAACAAGTACCACTGTATTTGCAAATATTTATTTCTAAATACTTCAAGCCATACTCTGTATCTGATAGCTTTCTACTGAAATTTGTGCTATCTTTATATCATTTCCTCTTAGCAGCGGGGAAGACTCTATAACTAAGTGCTGGCATACACCATGTTATAAAATCCCTTGTATGAGACTGTGTGCCAGTGTTTTATTATCTATTTGAAACTTGATGCTAGTCCTTCAAAGAAATTAAGATAAACTCAAAGGTGTCTTATATGAAACAACCACAGACTTCCTAAGCAAGCATTCTACCAGCAAAAGCACCCAGTGATGCATCCTTAGCACACACTGTAAACAACTGCATGAACACAGCACACTCACAAGCCCAGGATCCATCCAGTACTGCCATCTGGGTTGCATCATAAGAGTGAGTTTTCATTGGTTTGCTACAATATCTCAGAAAGTTGTCTGAGGATCAAGTCTCTTCCCTTTTCATCCCCCTTCTCTCTGTCTCTATTTCTCTCTCTGCTTCTCTCTCTCTTTTTTCTCTCTCTACATGTACCTGTATCTCTCTCTGTTTCTGTGTTTCTGTCTCTGTCTCTGTCTCTCTCTCTGTCTGTCTCTCTCTCTCTTCTCTCTCTCCTCTCTCTCTCTCTCTCTCTCTCTCTCTCTCTCTCTCTCTCTCTCTCTCTCTCTCTCTTTCTTTCTCTCTCTCTCCTATATCTGTAACCCCCCATCTCTATTTCTCTCAAGAGTCTCACTATGTAGCTCTAGCTGGCCTATCATTCTGTAGATCAGGTTGGCCTCAAACTCACAGAGCTCTGCTTTCCTCTACCTCCCATTTCTGGTGTGCATCACCACTCCCAGCTGCTTTGATGTATTTTGTTCTGGTCTGTTTTGGTTTGGGTTGGGTTTTTGTTTGTGTTTTGTTTGTTTTGTTTTTTGACAGCATCTTATTGGCCTCAAACTCTCAGTCCTCTTACCTCATGTTGTTCTGAGTGCTGATATTACAGGAGTGTACCAAGCTCAGTCTCTTTTTATTCCGTGATTGATAGCAGAATAATAGTGACCTACTTAAAAGTAACAATTATATTTTTCTTGAAGCTCTATAATTATAAAATTTTCTATAAAACAATACCTGTGTCAAACAGTACCCATCTCTTTTTGTCAAGTCAATTGATGTTTTTGAAAGATGAGTAGAGTGTAATTAAAAAGAAAGCACATTGTTTAATGGAGTGCTTGGGGGCACTGTTTGACACAGTTCTCGTGGTACTCCTTGGTTCTCATTAGTTCTCATGGTGCGTGGGTGAGTGGAGGTTGACCATTCTCTATTTCAGAAACCACAGGAGAGGCTCACCAAGGTGAAATGACATCACCTGTCACCTCCCAACCAAAGTTCACATTCAAATTTGTGTGCCTTGTCCTTCGATTGCATTGGTGGGGGGAGGGGGGCGGGGTGGAGTTGCCAACTGCCCAAGAGAGTGTAGAAGTCAGTAGACTTGATTGCTTTTTCTCAAATGTTTCCAAAGTTTAACCTGGTCTACTTTTATACATCCATACCAGAAATGTCCCCAATCTTGATCTGAGGAAGAAAAAACTAATGACTTTAAAGTCTTGTTTTCTCCTCCCATCATAGAAACTTTCACTTGACATTGATGCTCATGATAGTTCTAATGAAATCTCATCTAACTTCCTTACAGATTTGCTGAAGCATTTATGGATGTTTATATTTTCAACCAAGTTTGATTCTGCTGTTTCCAAGAATTTCCAAATCTTTAAGCTTCCTAACAGTGTTAAATTTGGAGGTGGGAAGACGACTTATTCACCCTTTCGCATGATTTATGTCAGATAAGGTCTTCAGAGAGGAGCTTCTCAAAGCTGCCTGAAGTTGACCTTGAGTTTCTGCTTTCCAGGATTGCCCAGCTTCTCTATACTCAAGCACTTAGCTTAGAGGTCAATGTACAAGAGTGTGAGTTCCAGGGCAGGGTGTCACACCTGGAGGCCCCTTGTTAAAACTTTCCAGTCACAGAGGGCTGGAGAGATGGCTCAGCAGTTAAAAGCACTGGCTGCTCTTCCAGAGGACCTGGGTTCAATTCCCAGCACCCACATGGTAGCTCACAACTGTCTGGACTCCAGTTCCAGGGAATGTGAAAGTCTCACACAGACATGCACACAGTCAAAACGCCAATTTACATAAAACAAAAATGAGTAAATAAGCAAATAAATAAATCTTTTAGTCACTTAGAAAACCAGGCTTCAGTCATATCCTGGGCTGACAAGACCTTCGGCTTTTTCTTACTGTTTAAAGTAAGTATCAGGTAAAGAATAAGTGAGGAAAAGCTATATAACTGACACTCAACATGGCTCACTGAAGAGTGGCAGGCAAACCTTCAGAGAGCCCCAATAGTAAAGAACGATGTACCTAATTGGAAGGTCAGGGTAACTTGGAAAACAAAACCGAGCTGTTACCAAGTCCCAATTCCAGAAATAAATATTTATAATAAACTCACTCAGATGCAGACTGTAGCTGGATAGGAATAATTATTAGAATAAAAATATTTGATCATCAACAAAACACTTGATAAGCATAGAACAGTGATCATTAGTAGACCATGACCTTTTTGTACAACCAAGTACAGGACAGGACTCTAAATGCTTTTTGACCACGTTATTATTGAACACAGTTTGTAAAACTCCTCAGATGTGGCAAATTCATAGGTCAAGTCATTACATAAGCAGCTGATATGAAGACTTCATGAGCAATATTTCTCAGAAGTTTCTCAGCATGGGACAGGGGCAGAGAAAACTCTGAAAGAAAGGAAGCCTGCTGTGTCTATTACTCAATTACTTTCTTTTAAAAAATTAATTTATTGTTAACTAAAGTTCAAAATGTAAAGTTCCTAACTTTTCTTTATTAGAAACTGTGACCAAGAAAATCACAATAACTAAAATGAAGATGGCCACCCTGTGTGAAGGCACACACCTTAACCTCAGCATCCAAAAAGCAAAGGCAGGTGAAGTTCTTTGAATAAGAGTTTGAGGCCAAACAGGTCTATTTCTGTGGTTCTTAACCTGTGGGTTGCAACCCCTTTGGAGGTCACATATCAGATATCCTGCATATCAGATATTTACATTACTATTCATAGCAGCAAAAATTACAGTTATGAAGCAGCAATGAAAATAATTTTATGGATGGGGGTCCTTATAACATGGGGAACTGTATTAAAGGGCAGAAGCATTAGGAAGGTTGAGAACCACTGGTCCATATTTTAAGTTAAAGGTCAGCCAGGGCTGTATAGTAAGACCCTGTCCCCAAACCAATCAAACACCGGCGACAAAACTGAAGCTGGCCTTATGAACAGGTACAACCCTGTGAAAGAGGGCATTTTGCATTCACTAAGACTAACCCCTATTTCCCACTTAAGGAGAAATGCCACCCTTGCCTTATGAAGAAAAACTTTATACATTTGGTAGAATCATAGGGTAATTCCTTTAAACCAGGCAGATGATAGAATATGAATAAGTGACCCATTTAGGGGCATGTTCAAGAGTGAATGGCAAGGTGACTACTTGGAAGACTCAGGAGTGACAATCTCAAATAAAGGTACAATTCAATGACCAGTTACCCCAAATCTCAACCCTAAAAGTCTCTTTAGTGAGGGACTAAAGACAATTCCATATGTGGCATGGCTCATAATGTCGAAAGCATTTGACACTATTTTTAGTTTAATCTCTACATAGCTGGTATTTGTGATTAATAAAGATTTAAGATACCATGTCTGAGTTTTATCCTATGGAGGGTACATGGGTTTTTTGTTTGTTTTAACTTGGGGGAGAGTACCTTCAACACTGCAATAAACAGAAAGGAAGGCTACATTTAAAAGCCATCCCAGGGAGCTCATGAGTTACTCTGCTTTGACTTTACATTGTAGAAATCATCAGCCCACCTCCCAGATGGGTCTCTCCTTGGAGGCCCTGCAGACAAACACTTGATTTCATGTAAATAGTGCAAGTATGCCTTAGAATATCAGACATTGTACACCATTCAGTTTGGAATTAACTTTTCAAACCACAAAGGAATAACTTCTGAATAACAGAAAACACTACAGGTCGCAGCTAATTATAGCTTACCTATCAAATTAGGTTAATGTTAGGGAACACATCCAAACAGCTGCAGAGTTTTAAGAGGTATTTTATTGTTAAGGAAGTGCATACTCTCTCATGTCTGAGTCTTTTAAGAGACGAGAAGCATTCTGTAAGTTGAGATGACATATGAAAACGGAGTTTACATCAAACTGCTCCGTCCTTTGTCCCTTGACAGCTGTGTCAATTTCTCCATAGATTTCATTTTCCAGAGTTTCATAATAGCTATAAAAAACACCCTTCACTTTAAAGTGTTTCTGTGGGACATAATGTGGATGTAAATTCGGAATACAATGCAAATCATGGAGGTCTGGGACTAAATCTGGACCATTAGTTAAGAATACAGTCACCAAAACTAGCCATCTGGGTACAAGAGGAAGGAAGACATGTAGGTATACTAATCTGTTCACCCAATATTGGCAGCCCCAGAGGAGGGAACCAAGACTGACAGTGTATGCCTTTTCACCTAACTATAAAGCAAATGTTAGCAGGCTTTAGTCTCTGCCCATGCCTATTCTAAAGGGACAGGGAATATCTTCCCTGGAAATAATGCCATGTGTGGCTAACAACCCACAAGGCAATGTAGGTTCAAATCTCAGAGAGGTCTTTCCAAACAAGGAAAAACCAAAGTGGTCCAGAGGAGAAATCACTGCAGCTCATGTTCACTACAACAACCCACAGTCAGGCATTACAGGCAGCAGTGTGCGGAGATAAAGCCTGCAGGACTGGACGCCCATAAGCCACAGTGCCCTCAAGGCTACCCTGTGCTACCCAGCTCTGATGCATCGATTTTAGGGAAATGCCAAGACCACTGGAAATGTTACTGTCATAAATTCTAAATGACTCAGCATACCCTCTGCTTAAACCATTTGTAAAGCGGAAGGTTGCGTGCTACGTGAAATGGAAAACAGCACAAGTTTGATTAATCTTATTAAACTAAAAAGAGATTGGGGTTGTTTCTAAAGTTATACTTTGCACACATACACACTGTGATAGTGCCTGATGTCTGTAGAAGAACAGACTTTCATTTAGAATTTTTCAAAGAGCTGACAATACTGCACAGGCAGGCCCCTCACTTGAACATAAATCTATGAACTGTGAGTCCTGGAGTGCCAAAAATTGATAGTTGAAACATGTTTCTGGGAATTATAAATAATATAAAATTTATTTTTATAAGTTATTTATTCCCGATTAGTTTATTTCTGTACGTGACTTCATATGTCATGCAAAGAAAACAAAGGTACCATTTCATAGCTTCAGAAAATCCCATGACCTAATTCTGGCTATAATTTGTATTTGACTATGTCTACTTATGCTAACAATAAACAACAGGAATCTAACTGAATACATCTAGATATAAGCCATTTTTCACAGGGGAATATACACTTTATAGAGTGCTTTAGTCAATTTTAGGAACTCTGAAATGTGTGAAAAATATAATTTCACAACGTTTGTACAATCATATTTTCCTTTAATGAGAGTGTATTTTCTAGATGAAGAGAAGCTGTCTAAGACAGCCCAGTAAAGTATTACCAACTGCATTAATTCTATGCACTTGAGTGTATTAAACTGATTGAAATTAGATTCTAGTGACAAATATTTAAACAAATGTATTCTTGGTTATTTTACAAAGTATACTTTATACCATTTATTTAAAATGTCACATTTGTAAGTATGGGAAAATCTAACAATTGCTCTATATAGGTGTATTTCTTAGAGAGGATGCTTAAGAATTTACAAAGATTCCCTCATTTCCATAATTCTGAAATCACAGCATGTTAATCAGAGGGTATGGGATAGATGGCCACTTATCTTGTACATTACATAAAGGTCCATTTTCTTTCATTTCTGCAGATTGTTTACTTATTTTTTGTTTGGTTGGTTGATTAGTTTTTCAGAGATAGGGTTTCTCTGTGTAGCCCTGGCTGTCCTGGAACTTGCCCTGGAGACCCGGCTGGCCTCAAACTCAGAGATCTGCCTGCCTCTGCCTCTCTAGTGCTGGACCTGAAGACATGTTCCACTACCACCGAGATTGTCTACATATTTAATTTATACATGTTAGAGTCACCTACAATTGTTAAAGATAACAAAAATGTCAAACTTTTACTGCATTTCAAAAGTCAAAAAATTGAACTAGAGAGTATGTTATATGTTTTGAGGTTTTTACATTTTTATTTTATGTTAAAAAATACCTTTTTGTGCTTTTGGGAATTAAACTCAAGGCCTCACACACGTTTAGGCAACCACTGCACTGCTGAGACCCACCCCATCTCCTAGATCCTAACTATCTTTTTTTTTTTAAGATTTATTTAACTTTATAAGTTTGAGTATTTTGGCTACATGTATTTTTGTATACCAAGTGCATGCCTGATACCCACATAGGTCAACAAAGAAGGACATTGGATCTCCTGGGACTGGAGTTACAGATGGTTCTGAGCCATCCTGGGGATTCTGTGAATCAAACCCAGTCAGGTCTTCTCTAAGAACAACAATTGCTCTTAACCACTAAGCCATCTCTCCAGTGCCAGAGACCCTAACTTTAAACAAGTACCACATCTGGATATTTTCAGCTGAGCAAGAAGAGCAAGCCTCCTTTGATTTATAGTTCTGTTTTATTCAGGATTTTCGGAAACCTTTGACATCTGTACGACGGCCACATAAACGAGCCATACACAGACACTCTCATATCTTTGATTTGTAAAGGAGTAGTTTTCATAATTGTATTTAATCTGAAATATCAACTTTTTTTTACCTTAGAAGAAATGGCAAAAGGTTCTGTTTCAACTTGAGCATAAATTTGAGTATTACTTCAATACAAATATGACAGATGTCATAATCCAAAAAAAGAGGCCATGTGAAATGTGACAGTTGCAAACATTTAAGACTGTGTAACAAAAATGACTGAGAACCATATCAGTTTACTGTCCTTCAACTATTTCCTTGACAGTGGAGTCAAATAATGTTGAATTATAGACTCCTTACAGGAAGTCTTATTTCATGTTCATTTTTTTTTTTGATTTTCCCTGCTAGGCCCTGTAGGACGTTGGCTGCATGCCCACTTTCCTTTAGAAGTTTCTGTATACATCCTTGGGTTGTGTTTGATGATTAAATGATTATTTATTAAAACCTTTAGGGTTGGTGGTGTAGCTCAGTGGTAGAGCACTTATTTAGGTAGGGTTCAATCCCGGAAACACACACACAAACACACACATACACTCTACGCTTCACACTTTTGACATGTTTACTTTCCGTAAGAAAATATTGCTTTTGCAATGGAAACTGTAATGTTGCCAATATGAAAAAATGTTTCATCTGAATCTATGTTGAAAATATTTTCTTGATGGTGAGAGTCTTAATAAAATCTGTTGTCAATCTTTGCAGTTTCTCCAAATGTACTTTGAACATCGAGGGAGGCTAAGTTGACTGTATAATGATAGTAGACCCCAGGCTAATACTTCAGCCTATCTGCTTAGCCTTAACAACCATTTTGCAGCTACAGATTCACAAACAGCCTCATTTTTGAGTCTGAAGTTTCCATGCAGACTTTTCCTCCCATCGCCCAGCAACAGCTGTGTTTTACATCTTTTGGGCTTTGCCAAGCATTTTAAGATATGAATATATAAGTGTCTGAAAACAAAGTGACTCAAAATTTATTGTCAGAGTTGGGTAGTTTTACGTATTGGCTGCCTTTTGGAAAGGAGAACACACATTTTCCTCCTTTATTTCCTGCTCCCCTTTCTCTTCCTTTAGTATTAGTTCAATAGTCATAGTAGGCACAACTACTCTATATACTTCTGAATGGTGAGCAAGGAGCTCCCAATGGGAGAAGAATGGCTGTTTGAGTGACCTATTGCCTCAGAGCTAGCTAAACCAGGAACAATAGTTACAGTTATGCGCTTTGCTTTGTACAAAGTAACATTAGTATTGCTACTTTCTATTAACCATGGAACTTGCACTGGGACTTCTACTGGGAGGAGGGAATGGGGGAGCTAAGGAAATGAGGAAGTGAGGAGAAAGAAGGGAGCTGGAAAGGGTCTAGAAAAATAAAACATAGTAGTATGTGTACTATTAGCATTTAAACCTGGATGACATTTAACATTGCAATTAATCCGGGTTATTTGCATAGACTAGATCCTATACCCTTTTTTCTTATTGTTTTTCTTAAATGTTTTAAACACCTCTATTAAGAATAAATCTATCTCTACTCACAAATGCATACATAAATATAAAAGTCAAGCAGAAAATAACAATGAAAATATACCTGCTAAATAAGTAACTTTTAATTCGAAGTAACAGAGGATCTGGAATGTGCATCCCAATTAGCCCGTGTAGTGACAAGCAGTCAACACCTTATTATTTAATCATTAAAGAGAATCTTGCCATAATTTTCCTTTGACATATTTCAAAAAATGAATTAAGGATACATCATGTGACCCACAACAGCAATCCAGCATTGTCTAACAGTAAAGTTAGACAATGCTAAGACTCCATATCCTACAAAGATTGTGCATTGAGACTCTCGGGAATAAGTTCTTAAGGAATAAATTCTCAGGAATAGGATCCTATGAAACATTTTCATTTTTTTTTAAAAGTGTTTAAATGTAAACATTCAGAAACAAGCTACCTGTTTAAGGGTCCATTTGCCTACCCACTGCTGGTTGTATCCAGTTTTTGAGTGGATGAAAACACACTGCAATTGTTTCTAGTATTGGTAAACATCTGCTGCCTCATGTTTGTTTGTTTGTTTATTTATTTATTTTTTTCCCTAAGCAGCTGATACAAGTCATGAAGGACATTAGGTTGTCCCAGCCTTACAGGAACCTCTACCAGCAGGAAGCTGAAATCTCCGGAGGATGACTCTCCAAGCTACTTCGGAATATGGGAGAGCTTTCAGTCAAGTCTGATTTCGGTTTTAAAACCGCTTCACTCAAACTATGTTTTAAAGGGGAAATTCTGAACTTCTCAAATAGACAAAACCATCTCCATCAAAGTTCCCAGGCCCATTTGAGAACCCTTCCCACTGGCTCACTCAGAGCGGCTCCAGATCTCCTGGGCCTGGTGACCAGGCGCCCTGAAGCCTGGGCAGCCCAGTCCGGGGGCTGCAGTGCCCGCCCTCGTCCCCAGGCTGCTTCCACCCCAGGGAGCCAGCTAGCACTTGGCTTTTAACCTGTGGTGCCAGCGGGGCTTCTGAGCTTCATCTCAGCAAGCTACAGTACTTGTGCTCAGACGTCACGGGCCAGTCAGGATTAACACGCAACAGGGCGCCCTGCTCAGGCCGCCAGCCCTGGCCCAGGAGCTGTTAAATGCAGATTCAGAGGAGGAACCCCCGGAGAGCTGCTGTTGAATAAAACTGTAATCCGAAGGTTTCTCGGCGCCCAATTTCCTCCGCTGGAGAGAAGCTGGGTCGCCTCTGTTGGCGGAGCACAGGCCTGGCTAATCTCTGCTCTCTCCCCGAGACTTGGCCACCCCGGAGGCTCCCCTCTCCTTTCTCCCTTAGTCCTTGGAATTCAAACTGCTTAGATTTGAGAATAAAGAGGACCAGATATACCCCGGAAGAAAGGCGATATCCGGTAGTGCAGCCTCAAGATCAGCATCTGGGTTCTACCCACGACCCCTAGTCTCCAGCCCCGCCTAGCCTCGGCCCTGCGTCCTTCCAGCCAGACACTTGCCTAGACGCCTCCCTTTCAGTCCTCTCCAGGTCTCAGCCTGGCCCTCCGAGACCAGCAATTCCTGGCTAGGCTCTCCGCAACCCCTGGGGGTCGACGGCATCTGCGCCTAGCGATAGCGCAGCGGTCGGGAGAGGGCGCCCAGGAGGCTGGCGACCACTAGGCATGGCCAGAGGACCTCCAGATGGCTTCTAAGAGTGGATAAGACCGTGAACCCCTAGGAAGTACGGGAGAATAGGATTACAGCTTCTACTGGTGTCTTAAATCTGATATGATATATAATATATATGATATCGATACGATATGATATATGATAGATAGATAGATAGATAGATAGATAGATAGATAGATAGATAGATAGATAGATAGATAGATAGATAGATAGATAGATAGTTGTAGGTCCTACAACATTACATGAACAAGTGGATTTCCCACCAGCATAATAGCCCTGCAGGAAATTGGCTGGCATAAAAGTCCTTGATCCCAGACCGGGTGAGCCTTGGTGCCTTCCGAGAGGGTAGGGAAGATAAAACAAAATAAACCGTACTGCCAGCAGGCTCTAGAGACAGCGCGGTTAATGAGCTAACTAGGCCTTCCTGAAGTGTAGAGTCCCCTAGGGCATCCAGCGCCAGTACCGGGACTCTAACAGGCTAGGCCGCCTTCCTGGACAGGTGGAGAAGCCACCCTTCCATGTCTGGCTCCTGAGGATCCACAACGGGCCTCAGTATCTCCCTGGGACCAACCCTAGACTTCTAAATCAACACTTGGAGACCATGGGATGGCTCTGGCGCCTTGACCTTCATTCCCCACTTCTCTTCTGGGGAAGAGAAGCCCAGCCCACCCTGCTCCCAGACAGAGCACCCTGCTTTCACCTCCCCTAGACCTTTTCAGCCACGCTAGCTCTTGTCTTTTTGGAACGGACAATATAAAGAATATCCATCCATCACTGTCCTCAATCCAACCGATCTGGGTGCACCGGCAAGCTCACAAGCCACGAGCCAACAGCGCCATAAACCCAGACAAACCTACAGAAGCCCACATCCTAATGGCGTGGACCGCCTGCACCATTCTCTTTTTGAAGGTAGGAATGGAGAATAAAAGGCACATGTTTACCCAACAAATGACTAATGAAACTGAGTAAGGTAATTTTGAGAAGGAGTAGGGGAGAACTCAATAACGTTTTATTAATTCTGTATCCTCGATGCTCCCCAAACTCCATAACTTTGGTCCTTTATCTTTGACTTTAATAAAATAATGATTCGTTGAGAAAATGGGGTATAAATCTTCATTTTGGAGGCAATTAAAGTGTTGATTTCATTCATGCCCCTAAGCGATCCTTGTAATTTGCTCAAATAGCTTTATGTACCCAGCACTCCGGAGCTTTTAGAATCCCATTTTCTAGTTCAGCTTGTTGGATTACAATTTTTAGTCAACAGCAGCTACTAGTGGAATCTGCATTTAGAGGAGCTGGTGACTGAGTCCCTCAAGCGGCTGGGCAGTCTGGGGCATTAGGGCAGGGGCTTGCCAGAAGCTTTCTCGCCTTCACAGGCTCATACTGCGAGTTCTGTGCACCAATCTACACCAACCAGTTTCCAACTCTCCAAACAGTAGAAAGAACCTCTCCCGCTGACACTTAAGATCTGCTTTGACCGATCACTCATGGGCCATGAAGAAATGTAGCACAAATTTCGGAATTACATGGAATTATTCTCGCTGGGAGAGGATGTTGGGGAATAGCTTAAGAGGACAACTAAAAATGAAGGTGGGACAAGAAAGCCTTGGCAGTGACCACAGTTAAACTTTCAGAGGAAAACAGTTGAGTAGCTGGCCTTTGACTTAACAAAAATCAGTCTGGTGTTCCCCTAAGAAGCCACTCACATGCGGAGCATGGATAAGAATGGGCTCTAGGGGTTTGCTGGTTGAGCTGGCGGCAGAGAGCACTGCTTAAATCTCTAGATTCTTTGCAACAATTCTCTCCAGGACCCTGCTTCATCTCATTCACTCCTCACATTTTGGTTTTCATTCCTTTTTTTTTCTGTTTTGTTTTGATTTTTTTCAACTCATTTGGACCAATCCAGAGACACAACAACAGGAAAGAGAAACAGAGCAACAGAGGTGTCCCAGGGACAGAGTCACCTCCCCCCCCCAACTCCAAATAAAAGTCGTCCCCACTTAGCAACGCAGCGCAGCGGAAGAAGGGCCCGGAGAGACAATCAGAGAGGGGGAGCACAGCGAAGAGCCTCAGTGGAGAGCAACCGCGTGGCCCCCTGCCCCTACACCCTGGGAGTCGCCAGGGCGTCCTTGACGCTCACCCTGCCAAAACCTGCCAAGGCAGAGGCCCAGAGCACATACCAGCTGGAGGACGAGAGGAAAGGAGGAGGAGAAAAGTCCATATTTATCTGTTTTTCTAACCTCGGCCTGCTTTTATTTTTTTCTATTAAGTACAATCAAATGGGAGAGGTTGCAGGGAATACCACACAAAGCAATGTTCAGTGAGGTCTAGAAGCGTTCGGCCGGGGAAAACTGACAAGACAGGCTAATGAACCGTGTAGACAGGGAGAAAATAGCAAGCGTTTGCTAGATTTCAAACCCTCACTGTCAGCCTTAGACCACCTATCTTGGATTTATTCCTAATAAAATAAGAAATAAACAGACCTTACACTTTTCTTTTCTTCAAGATGGGGGGGGGGAAGATGCCCATGAACAAAGACCTACAATCAGAGGTGGCCACTGACAGTTAACACTCCCATTATTATGGAGGGTAAATAAAATAAAGACAAAAATTAAAAGCGACAAGAAACAGGTCAAGTTTGCAGGCGAAGCTTTTACAAGCTCATCTCTCTAGGTCGAATCCTAGAGCCAGCCTTAATGAAGCAATAATAGCCACATTATTCAAAAATTTTCATTTTGATGGAAATGTATCTAAAAGGGATTTAATCATATGCAAATAATAAAGTAGGCGGTAGTGACCCAGCAAGCAATATGCATACAGATTTTATTCTTAGGGATGTTGAAATTGAAAGTCGCATACCTGGTCAGTTAGATTTGCTGATCTTGTTACATCTTCACTGTCTGATTTTGATCCTCCTTCTCTATCATCTATCACCAAATCGATAGGCATTTTCCCTTTCAAACAGCTAATATACCGGTGGCAGAAATTGTCACATAATTCGTGTACCTACATTATGACAGAAATAAAAAAATGGAAATATAATCAGGAGAGCATAAACGACATTGACAAGTGTGGTCCACCCCCTTGTGAGAACCAAACTTCCAAATAGGGGAAGCACAGGGCAATTGTCCTCGGGAGACCCCCAGACGCATTCAGAATTAGGAATAACTTTCTTTTCTTGCAAAATAGAGATATCCCAGAAAATTGACAGTGACAGGATTGATTCACAGGCGACAACATGTTCAACACCCATGTTAAATTCATCTGCTCCTGGGGCTGTGGCCAGTACACAGGTGACCTGTGTGGGGGACACTTAAGGTAAACTATGTAATTTCATCCAGTTAGTTTACCATAAAGCGTTCCCCAAAGTTTCTAAGGAAAGTGTGTGACCCACACACATGCACACACACACACACACACATGCACACACACCACAGTGTGCACTGTGATAATATAAGATACATGCCTGATATCCCAAATCAAGTTGCCTTTGCACATTGTATGAAAAAAGAAAAGAAACAGATATATCCACAAAACTTATCAAATTGATTTAAAAAGAAAAAAAAAGAAACAGAAGAATTACTCAAAATGCTTCAGTCTAAGTACAGACTCTTACAGGCCCCAGGCATCCCTTACATGCAAAAACTTAAAAGAAACCCTGGTGTGCTTGCAATTTAATGTTAGTTTGAATTACAATGCATTAAGTTTTTATTGCTGAGATTTATAGAACAGCTAGCAAAATCATGTTACCCCACACCCTCTCTTGAGTGTGAAGGTGAGGTGTGTGCTAGATCACAGATTCAAGAACTTGACCCAACCATCAACCCGGCTTTGTCTCTGGTCTAACCTGCTCTCTTCCCCAGGGCTCACCGTCCACTTATCCCTTCCCTTAGTCCCTTCTGAGTTTAACCTACCACTGATCTCAAGACACCTTCTAGAAACTCACTAAAACAAAACAACCTTCCCCTCCCCTAGATAGCAAAGAAGAGGAGTAAACACACACACACACACACACACACACACACACACACACACACCACAGCGGCATTAACTTGTAAAACAAATTCACTCCGGCATTCTAAGCATGCACGGGGTGCCTAGCAGTGCAGCTGATGCACAAAGCCAGCAAGGTACATGAGGCTAGGGTGTCTGTGATCCCGGTTTTAGTGGCTGAAATTGTAATTAAACTGCAAAGAGAAATGGACGCTAAGATTGGCCTTGACACTAATTACCAGAAAGAAAGACATTTATGCAAATCTCTTGGAAGCCTGAACTTCAGTTCTTCGGGACCCTCCCTTCTGGGTGCTGGGATGAAAGGGAAGGGAAAGGGGAATAAGGAATTTACCTTCTCTAATTCCAACAGATGAAACCTTAATACTTGTATGGCTTGAATCATCTGCAAAGATACAGAAAGAATAAATACTCCATTCCCGGTTTGCAGAAAATTGGCTGTCACAGCTTTAGCATCTCCAACTCAACCCTTCCCCCATACATAGAGTTATTTTGATTTATGGCAATAACACTAAAACTTAATAGCAGCAACTGGGTACCATCTAGAGGTTTATATTTCTTAAAGAGAAAAAATGGCTAAACCAACAACAAAACATCTAAGTGGGGATCATAAACACTCTCCTCCCCCATGGCTCCTGCCTCCCCAGTCTTAAAGTCCCCACCCCAACCCCAAAGGGCCATTGCCTGGGCTACACTTATCCTGTGATGAAGTTATGGCAAAGTTTTCTCCACTTGTCCCCAAACAGTGGGTTTGCACTTTGCAAAATTCTTCCTGCCTTCTGTCTAGACACCTTTGATGCCAATTGGTTGTCTGGGGGGCTGGCCCTCGTCGTGGCCCTAGTGAAGGGGGCTCAAAAGGCTGGAAGTCCGCAAGGTTTAAGCACACACGCTGACAGGCGGGGAGATAAATCCCCAGGCTGATTAGAGCGGTGCAGCCTGACCATCATAAAAAACAAAAGCTGGCGTTCCCCAGTCGCTGCTCCCGGGCCCTCTCAGATGAGTTTATACCCCGGGATCCAGTCCCCAAACACTTGTCTGTGGCCAGAAAACGTTTGCAGTCGACTTGCAACTACGGACAGACCAGTCTGGAAAGCTCAAGGCTGGGGGATGGAAGTGGGGTGGACATATAGAGAGGGGAGTGAGGGGTCTTACCAAGTTATCCAGTTCTGGATTAGAAGAGAATAGAGGCTTTTCTGCGCGAATCTAAATACAAGTGAGGAGAGGGGAAAGAAAAAAAAAATGAAACGAAATGAAATCTGTTCGCTTTCCTACTTTTCTGCCTCGTTTACACTGTTAGGGATAGGATGGAACCTCCAAGAGGGACTCTTGAATCAAGTTCGTCCCTCACGGAAACACTTCAATGTGAACCCAGTAGGCCTGAGACCAGCCCAGAGCGCGCTCTCCCTTCAGCTAGAGCTCCGCTTATTACGAGGAACGGAGGAACGTTGCCCGTCTGCCACTCCATAACAGCTACATAGAGTGGTGTTCGTGATTTCTTTTCCCAGTGAGCCTTCTGCCTCAGCTTGTGAACGGTGAGTGGGTGGGAAGATGGGTGATGGTCTGGCAAACACATTCATTGGAAGCAAATCTCAGGGAGTCAGTAACACGCGTGGGTTAAGGGAGACTATTTTTGGCTACCTTTTAGAAATTGCTCTCTCTAAATATCTACTTCTCTAGCTCTATGTGTGTGTTTCTATGTGTGTGCGTGTGTGCGCTCAGGGGACCAGGACAGAATTCTTTTTGTTTCTTTTTACTTTTTTTGTTTTTTGTTTTTTAATATTTGTTTTGCTGACCTGTTTGGCGAACACCGCTATATCTTCATTGAATGACTCTGACGAGCAGACGTCCCCGCCCGCCACCCCCGGCTCGCGGGGGGTACAAGTAGCTAATTCACATTTCTCAAAAATCAGTGCTAAGAGAGGGAAGAGGGGGTGTCTGCAAGAAAATACAACAGTCACAAACAACACAATGATTAGTCCAGAGTCACCGAAAAAAGGAGCCCAAGAGAAACAACCCGAGTAGCTCGAGGCCGAGAGACCCTTGGGTGATCTGATCAGCTTTTGCCCTTTTGCTCACCCTCCGCCCAGGTGACGGCTCACCTCCCCCCTGGCTCCTGGGGCTCTGAACTCAAAGGCCCAGAGCCCTGGACCGTGTCTGTGGAATGGTTCAGCATATCTGGCCGAAGAAATTGGCAACATTTGCTACGAATAAAACCCAAGCGGTTCCAGCAGCCATTTTGAATTAAGTTTCGCACCGCGACAAACCCTCGTCCCTCCGCCGCACAGGCAAGACCGGGTTCCCGGGGAAGGCGCAGGGGCCATGGGGTGGGATGGGGCCTCTGCCTTCCCCGGAGGCTCGGCACAAAACCCCAATCTCAGGGGATCTTGGTGGCAGGGGCGCAGCAAACTTGAGGAAAGGGCCTCTGTGGATGCAGAATCGACTGTCACGGGGCTGCACCTACGGACCCTGGCCGCACAGCCCTCCAGAAGCAGGAGGTCTTTCCCGGCTCCCAGACAGGGTCCTCCCTTCGCAGACGCTCCCCCCCTAATCCCCCAAGGAAAGTTCCTTCAAATGATTTTACACTCAAGCCTTCCACCTCGCCTGGAGTGGTAAAGCGACTGGCATCTAAAAGGCCTAGATGTCGCTCGTCTCAGCCCATTTTTTTTAAAGACTTTTAATGCTCCAGGAGTTTCGAGCCTTTTTATTAGCTCTCACAGTCCAGCTGGGAATTTAACAGTTTGGGGTCCTTTTCAAAGCTTCCTTAAATGCTCTGCCTGGAGTTTAAACCGTTTGCAGAGGCTTTAAGCAAGCTCACCGCACAAGGGACTAGAAACTAAAGCAAAAAGATCCCCCCCCCCAACCAGGAGGCTCCGCATTACATATTTTCTTTTTAAAAAAGAAGAAAGTGAAATAAAAGTTATTACAGAGTTTAAAAATAAAAGGGGGGAGTGCCCCCTCAAGTCATCAGCACACAGTAGAGTACAAGTATCTTTCAAAAGGCTTTTCTAGTGCAAGCTCTGCTAGAATGGCCGACGGAACACAGTAAACCCTGGCCATAGAGTCGCCAGAAGAGCATCCCACAAGCATTTCTTGTTAAATCCTGCAGGTTTGCCTTTGAACACAGAGTGACAAAACACCCAGAAGTTTCTAAATGTCTGTGTCAATTCAGAGCGGCCCCTCTCCTTGACTTCAGTTGAACAAACTTCTTAAAGCAAGACATGTCCCCCTTGTCTGACCTGCAGCTGTCCCTCTGACTTTATTGTGCACCGGCAGAACCGGCATACGGTGGCTGAGTAAACTCTGCAAGTCAGAACAATCAATGGCTTAAAAGATTTTCCCTAAACTAAAAGTTTCGTTCCAATACAAAGGCGCCTATCCTTAGACACCCCCCAACTCTCGAGCTAAGTCTAGCGAGCATGGTCTCAGATTTGCTGACTCGAGTCTGAGAGGGGATGCGGAATCTTTAGACTGCCACTCTAGCACTGGGACTCCTTTGCGGCCAATGTGGCGGCCAAGTCGGGGCGCTGAGCTGTACCAAGTGCATTTGGAAACCCGGAGGAGGCTCCCCCGCTCCACCCCAACCCAGTTTCCACGCAATGTGAATGAAAAGTCACTAGCTATGTACTTCTAATCTAGAGTGCTATGACTTTCCGGTTGCAAGAGCTTGGGAAATGGGGGAAGAATCGCGCCCCAACTGCTTAACTCCTGCCCATTATACCTACCCATAAATGGCATCTTTATCTCTCTTTAAAGCGTCATTGACTGAGGAGCCCATGCTGGGGGCCATGGCGTTGGTATGAGCTGTGTGCGGGTACTGATGCGAGTGCAGAGGAGGCCCGTGGTTCAGGTGGTGGACCGGCTGCATGGACCTGGCTGCATGCGGATCCCCATACATCGTGGAGGGGATGCCTACTCCATCCATGCCCCCATAATGGGGTAGGTCGTCGTACTGCATGACAAACAGGAGAGGAAAAAAAAGGGTCAGAGGCCAGGCGGGTAACCGGGAACGGCAGGGCACCGAGCTTGGATCAGTCCAGCTAGATCTTTCAACCCGAATTCCGTGGCCTTACATCTCTAAAGTTGAGCTTTCTGTTGTAAAAATTAATTTGAACAGTAAAAACTCTAGAATTCTCAGTGAGAGTCATCTGAGATGAAGGTTCCTGTCCTAACTTGTGTCCACATAGACCAATTCAGAAATCCAAAATCTTTTGGCAAGGAAGGGAGGAAGGAAGAAGGAAAGGCAGAGAGGCATTCTCCCGGAGGCGGAAGGTAAAACATGCATGTTTCTGGAGGAGGAAACCGAAAATCACAACAATAAAACGTGCCGGGACAGTGTAGCAGAACCGCCTAGCTTCACAGAGCCCCTTCACTTGGGGGGGGGCGTATTTTTTTTTTTAAAGTTACGATGGGAATAGTTGTGTCAAACAGTGAATTCTGAAAGGCTTCTTATTTTATTTACCTGCCAGCGTGGGATTGGGCAGTCCTGCAAGACACTGCGTTTGCTTTGCTTTCCCAAACTCTGCTAAATTATACAAAAAGTGAACTGCCCCCCCCCCATATGTTATACTGAAGTATACTTGTGTTGCCTTTTACAGCTGAACATACAACTGGGCAACGTTATTTCCAAGATTAAAGAAAACTATAAAGGAAGCAGCTAATATTCTGTTTTTGTTTTTGTTTTTGTTTTAACCCTCACAAACTTTCTCCCTAGAGTAGAAGAAGTCAAGGAAGCAATTGTTACATGTTAGTTTTTAAGCAGACTCAAAAGCAAAATACACATGCAAATCTACAGGAGGGGGGCTGTTTTCAAATTGATTGCCATTACTGTCTGTGATAAATTCAACTATTTGAATTTTTCTAATTGTTTTATTTCAGGCTGGTTACTTTTCTAAGATTTGGAAATGCTGAGAGGGAAATGATTTCCAAAGAGAGGGGAACTGCCCCTTTCATCCTCTTAAGACCAGAGGTGTGAAGAGTTTGGAGGAACGCTGACATTTGCCTGAACCAAGAGAGTAAAGAAAAATGTGTCCTCTAGTAACTTTCTTTTCCAAAAGGGGCTTTGAGGGCCAAGACACAAATTATGCAAGGCAGCCTTTTTGTCGACCCCTTTCTTTTAAGAAGCCACCTCAGCCAGGCGTCATTGTCTCAGTTTACTTTCAAGGCATTTCCATTCAAATAGGAATATTGGGGAAATTAGTATTGCATTTTAAAAGGGAGTAGTTCTGTGTTTAGTATATAACTAGTACAGAACTTAGCTAGGAAAAAAAATCTGTAAACTTATTATCTTGCATAAAAACCCATGCAAATTAAAATTACTTTTAAAAGAGGAATGTTTTTCCTTTTTTTAAAAAAAAAAAATTCACTGCACCAGGACATTACTTATCTAAAAATGCTCCCTACTTCTACTGATATTAAAGATGAGCATAATCGATAATAAGGCAAAAGTTCTCGGCTGCTCATTTTAATTAAACATAGCTTTAAACTTTTGGTCCCTAAATGCTTAAAATTACAGCACTGGATATGCAGCATTTCCCCCTCCTCTTCCTTTTCTTCTAAAACAGGTGATTCCTTGAGCTTGTATTTTTACTTATATAGCGGTTGGCTAGGAATCTATAGACTACTTGATCACTTGAATTAATAAGCACAAGAAACATGCATAAGGCTGCAAATGCTTTAAGTAAACCTGTCAATTTAGGCCGCGGCTTTAGGATCCTCATTCAAAGGAGAGAAAGAAAAGAGGAAACTTAGCAGCAGTGTCTTTCAGCCACGTTTCAATTTAATCTCACATTTGAGTTCCACAATTGTTTTTAATACGTACCCTTTGCGCCATCGGCCTCTCTGGCTCCCTTCCTACTTCAACTTCTAATATATCCTCTTTAAGGCCAGTGTGAAAAGAAACAAATATGCAAACTCCCTCGGAAAAAAAAATAAAGCACAACAACAACAACAAAAAATCCCTTTGCGTCTCCAGCAGTGTGAATTACTGGTCCCAGATCTTCGGTCTACCGGACCTGAAGCGAGGCGCCCGCGTCGCTGAGCATAAAAGCGCTCTGGTTCCACCAAGACAGCAGTGGGAGGGGAAAAAAAAGCAGATCTTCTCTCCCCCCCCAAAAAAAAATCAGTTAAAAAAAAAAAAAGAAAGAAAAGAAAAGAAAAAGAAAAAAAAAGAGCGCCCCTCAGACCCAACTACCAAATCTCATGGCTTTCTGCCACTCCAACTGTCAATCACAGGCGAGGTTGTCAACGTGGTGAATGAATGATCATCCGTTCTGTCTTCTTCTGGTCAGAACACCTCAAATGTTAATATTCAAATGCACAAAGCCCTAGCGCCCGCTTTCCTTGAATCAGTCCTAATTCCTAATCAGTTTCTCTCTTCTCTCGCTCTCTTTCTCTTTCTCTCTCCCTCTTTGCAACTGCAGCACTGAAGGGAGATTAGAGAGGAGGGTTAAAAAAATGTCTGTCTGAGTTTGTCTTAAAGGAGCCACGATCGATGCTGCCCGCTTGCAGTCGCCGTGCGTGTGTAAAGTGTGTGTTGCACAGGCGGAGAGGTGGATTCCGACCAGAATGCTAGAACCCGGAAGTAGTGGTGGCCATAACAGGTCGCGTCTTACACAATGCATTGGGCTGCAGCAAGTAGGCTCCTCGGCAGGGGTGGGTGCGCGAAGCGAGCTCTGGCCGCACTGGAGAGGCAGAAAGGCGCTCCATGAATTCGCACGCCCAGGCACTGACACCACACACCCAGGGCACATGCACACAAATGCAGGCTACAGCTCTCGAGCCGCCAGCTTTACGTTCCCTTCCAGCCTCTCTTCCCAAAGCGGACTCTTGAAATAAATCGGGAATAAACGTAGGGTAGGCAGATGCCGGAGTTAATTCGCTCAGGGCTTCGCTCATGAAAGACTTCAAGACTTTCCTCGAAATTATTGGGGTCTGCCAGTATTTTTAGGGGTGGGGGGTGATGCCAAAAGTACTGGATTCTCTGCTAGACTCCCGGAGGAGAAAAGTCAAAGCCAGAGCAAGAAGAGGAGCTGGAACTGGATTGCAAAAGGCTCAGCTCAGGAGTCCCGAGAACGTGGGGTAGCGGTCGCCCGGGCGTTCTGCAGACCCAGCTTAGAGGTTTTCTTTTCTTTTCTTTTTTTTTCCCCCTTTTGGTTTTAGGTTTTTTCCCTTCTTTCTTTTTTTCTCCCCCCGCTGTCAGAAGTGGACGTAGGGCCGGAGGAAAGGAAATGCTTGCATTTTGTCACTTTGAGTCCGGACGCTCCCACCGCCTCTCCCTGGCTGCCCTCAGCCCCAGCCGCCGCACGAAATAAGGGAGGAAGGGAGGGAACAATGAGCAGAGCGCCGGGAATGTGCCCCCAGCGCTTGTTTACAAACACCGAGCTGTTTATGACCCCGGAGAGCGAAACTCAACGCGGGCACCGAGCAGCCAGACCTCGCGGGCGGCCGGGGCCTGGGAGCCCGGGGACCCGAGGCTCTTTCTCGGTCGCTCTGTCGGCAATGTTAGGCGTGCGCCCGGGGTGCGGCGAGGCTGCAGTGCTCCTCTGCGCTGCGGCCGGGGCTGCCTTTGTCTGGGCGACGCCAAGGGGCTCCAGCCTCGGCCTTGCTTGGGCCTGGAGACTCTGCGCCCCCCCGCCCCCCCCCCCAGCTCCCTCAGCGGCGAAGCCTGGCGCCGATTTCCCAGACCTCCATCCCTCGGTTTGTCTATCTCCGAACCCGGCCCCGGGAAAACTCCCAGTTCCAGAGAAAAGAAATCCACTTCGGAAGCTGAGATTTCAGACAAAAGCTGACCCTGCCCACAACTTAAAGTCTCCAACCAGCCAGTGGTTTTTAACTTTCTCTCTTGAAATACCACACCCTGGACTTAAAATTGTTTTTTGGGTCTTTTTATTCTCACTCCGCGCTTGTCTTCAGTTACTCTATTTAGTGGGGGTTCTTTTACTCTTTATGTTTCTGCGCCCGGCTCTCGTGGCTTAGATAGCTCAGTCTCAGTAGCTCTCAGAGCAGCTGGAAACCTCACATCCCAGGCAGGGCTCTCAGCTCGCTGGGCTCGGAGAGGATCCCCCCCCACACACACCCCAGCTGAAACCTTGCAGAAAACTCCCCCTGCGGTCGACTGGAAAATGAGCTCACCCAAATCTCGGTAGGCAGCCGTGGAGAGAGCTCCGCCAATCGCAAAGCGTCCCCGCCCAGGCAGCCGCGCATTGGCTGCGGGGAAAATCAATTATCAAATAATCGATCAGCAGGGAGCTTCGATCTGCTGGGAATGCAAACTGCCATTCCGGATTCCCGCCCTGAAGGTGGCCAAAAGGCTCTCTCTCCCAAAGCAGTCGGCCCGCCCTGCCATCGCCCCCGCCCCCATCCCACCGCCAGCTGCGGACCGAACCCTCACCCCAGGGGCTGGGGAAGGTTTTGAGGAGAGTTCTAAGAAAGATTGGGGGGGGGGGACGGGGGCGGGGGAGGCGGCTTCACGCAGAGATTGTTTGGAAAAGGTTAGCATCCCTGAAATGTACTGAAGACAACTCTTAGGCTCAAAGTCATAGACCTGTTTCCCATTCTTCAGGCAGTGCTCAAGTTTCTACTGAGTGGGTTTCTACGGAACAGGGGATACAGAGTAAACATTAGAACCTAGAGTTGGAATCAGGTTCCATCGAGCAATGGAGCCTCCTGGGCAGCATCTACAGCCTTTAGCAGTTTGCACGAGTCAGTGCCGGGCTAGTTCACTCCAGCAGCAGTGCCTGTAGGTTAAGTCTGGTAGACCAGGCATGCGGGCCTCCAGCCCATCACTCCGCCCCCAACAACGAACACCTGAAGGGTTGACTTATGTTCACCGCAAACATTCAATGGGCTTTGCCTTGAAAGAGATCCGACTGTTTAAAACAATAAAAGGCCCCAGGACCCCTCATCATGTGCCCCTGTGTCTCCTCTCTGTCTCCTTTTTGTTTCGACGCTCAAGTTTGAAGTTTTTACTTTCCCCATCACATCCTTGAGCTCTTTTCTTGCACAAACCCCCGGTGTATCATTTGGAAGGTTAATACAGACGTGTGCGTCAAAAACAAGCATGGAAGAGTCTTGAATTACCTTTTACTCCCCGGAAGGAGATTTTGCCCAAGTTTCAGGAAGTTGAGCAGGCTAGGCCAAACAGTACACTTCTCCGCGGATTATCGAGCTGGGCAGACAGACTGAAAACCCTTCTCCAACTCCAGACCAATGTGGCCCACACCTGAGTAGCGGTACACAGTTGCTGGGTCTTGCAGGGTGTGTCATCACCCCAAGAGGCCTACTGAGCACCAGCGAAATTCCCAGGGGCTGGGGTGGTGGTGCTGGTGTTGAGAAGGACACTCAATCCAGACACCACAGAGGGCATGACTATGTTTACAATCCTTAAATGAATCACAAGGGAAATCGTCTAAGTGCAATTTAACTGGGAGAAATTTACTGTAAAATACCCATAGATGACCTAGTCTTTAAGAGCCCAAGGGAGTCTCAGGTCGACTTAAGTAATGGGCTTAGAGTTTCCTTAACTCTGCACGAAGGTTTTCAAGTTTGGACAAGGTCAGTTTTAATAAACTACATATTTTTGAGGCTAGGATTTATTTGGAGTTCTTGCTTTTCAGTAAATTATTTTGTTTACTGGTCTGGGTGGCAAAGGAATTTGCAGGTAAGAAACTTTTGAAACATAAGCACAATCTTCAAAGCAAGGACAAGGCTTTTGGTTTTTTAAAGTGTTGTGCCAGGTTACCTTTAAAACATTCTTTAATTATCTACCAACAAGTTTTTCCTTAAAGACAAGGAAAGTCTGAATTTACTAGTTTAAAATAAAGCTCTGTTGGTTTTGAGAACTTTCTACTTAAGAATGTGAACCTGAACCTAGCAATGCTTGCGGGCCTTCGTAGATTACTTCTGAACAATTGAGCAACTAAAACACTTTTACAATGTAATTACAGTAGTATGAATTGTTTGCCCAAACCTCATTCTGGATAAGGATTTTACAATTAGCAAACAGTTATTACAGTTGGGCCTTGCTGAGAGAAATTACAGATGTATAGAATTGTAAGATAGGAGCCATAAAAACCCTCTTCTAGCAAGGCAGCAATTAATCATCTATTAAAAGGAAAGGTGAAGAGGCAGGTTCTAGATATCTCAGAAAGTTACTGTGACATAAATCACTGCGGTATGTGTGCTGTTCTGGACGTGCCTAACCGTATTTCAGATGCTTCCTTTTAAAAGACAGTAGCATTCTGGTTTTTGCAGAATGAAGGTGTTCAGTTCTAGTTGATGTCTCTGCTCTTCAAGATGCAGTCCTTCTGTTTCCTATTTTTCTTTCATGGCTTGCAGTATCTTCCTAAAGATAGAATGCAGGAACTAAGAAAGAGACAATCTTAGCTCCTGGTCCCTATTGTTTATCTCCTACCCTGTTGGGAAGCCTCAAAAGCAAGCAGTGTCCATCTTGGCTGTTGGTAGTTGCAGAGAAATTCTGGTAACTTTTTGTTCTCCCGTGAGGAACTCTCTGCAAAGTTCATATCCTGAACTAGGCTTTTGTTTCAAAAGTTCCCACTGATGAGTTGGTCCTAAATTTCTCAAAATTAAAGAGGCACCTCTGAAGGTAAAATGTATGTGTGTTTGTCTGCCCAAAACACAAATAAAGTCCTGTTAATCAATGGAGTTTGGCAGCTGTGTTCACAAAATGATAAGTGTTTATCATCTGTCACCTCACTTTAAGATGCCTGTTAAAATGTTGTGGTTGCTGTTGAGATTCTCCTGGAGTGTGGGGGCTTGGGAATTGTACTTCAAGAAAAACATTATCAGTTCTCTGCCCTCCAAACAGCCCCCCCACATTAGCATTTGCATTAAAAAAACAGAAATGAGGGTAGTTTAAAGAAAATGGATTTGAAATCTAGTAGAGATAATGGAGGAATGCTGGCGATAAGAGTCTGCATGTGATAGGGGAACACTACCAGGAATTTAAAGCTAATGGATGGCTGTGAGGAAACTGAAATAAACTATTTAGATGGCTATTACAGGGGAAACCTGGTTAGGTGATAGGAAAGAGGGTTTAAAGTGTAGGATTAGGAAGGACGTTAATCAAGCATCCCAAAGCAATCCAGGCCACAAGGCTGGGAGAATTGTTTACCACATTTTGCTTCAAAAAACAAAGACTGTCTGGGTCCAGTTCACAAGTCAATGAGAGGTCAGATTCGGCTCTCTGACCATCACAGGGAAAATGCCTGACTCACTATCTACTGACTGCCTAACAAAAGTCCAGGAAAAATAAATGTGAGAGCCTGGTTGCTTTCCTTACTAGTTTTCTATTTCAAATCATTAAAATGCTTCGGTCTCTAGAGAGGGAAAAACTACACTGGTTAACATAATTACTAGCTCTGACATTTTCAGAACTTATAGAGGTCTTTTATTAATTAAATAGAGGGTTTAATAAAATATTCCTAATAAAATTTATGGTTGTCTTAAAACTTTCTAAACAGTGCTATAAATTCTTAATAAAATTAACTGGGAAATGAGTTATTAGCCTACACTTTGCCTTCCTCCAAACCTTGACAGGGTCGGCAGAGTGGAAAGAAATGGAGATTTTTTAAAAAATATATAAATATTAGGTGAAGCTACACATTGCACTAAAGAGGCCTTAACAATTATCTCTGGTGGTCTTAGCTTCCAAAGCCCCCACAAAACTGCACGTAAAACTTAAAAGGAATTTCTCTCCTTTACAGGACACTACATATGCACGTGTATACATTTTCGTGTAAAACACAATGCTCAATGTCTGAGGGTAAGCTTTGTGGTGAATATATTAAAGAACTAGAAGTATAATACAAATTCTAACATGAAATTTTGAAGGCCCAAGTTGCAAAGACTTTACCCATTAGAAACTAAGTAGAATTGAGGTGCCTCATTTTTTTTTTAAATTTTAATCTCTCAATTTAATTTCCTTGCAGGTAACTTTTAGTTACTAAAATCTGCAATAACACGTCTCTCTTCATTTACAACCATTAATTCGTTTTCTGAAGGAAATGCACATGTTGAACAGATACACAAAAATGTTTTCATGTGACTCCATTTCAAAGTATTGCAAAGTTAATTTTGGTTTTGTTCTCGGCTTCACTGGTGGATCCAGTGCTGTCTGCCTGGCTGTCTAAAAGAATAGGCCACTGGCATCCAAATAGAACCAAACCTCCCTGGATTGTTCCGTATTTAAACGCTTGATCTTTTGTGCCGTCTACTGGGCAATAGAAAAACTGCAGCCTTGTTTACTTTAAACTTTTCACTGTCCAGTATTTAGTGAAGGTGGGGGTGGGGAGAGTGTGTGTGTGTGTGTGTGTGTGTGTGTGTGTGTGTGTGTGTGTGTGTATTGGGGGTGGACAGGATGAGAGTTGATACTAGTAACGGGCAAGAGAGGACCACAGGTCTTGGGACTTGCTGAAAAGGTATTGTGGTCAAATTATTCTTTTCAACCCAAAAGATATCAGTACAGTTGCATCCAAGCTACTTGGTTAAAGTACAAGACTAATTAATTCAAATATTGAATTCTCACTTCCTACCCAATCCCTTTTCTAGTCACCTTGGAAGAAACCAAAAAGATGTGACAGGCTCAACCTCTCTGACAAGAAATTCTGGATGATTGCTTGGCTCTGCGTGTGGACTAGCTTGATAGTTGAGCTAAAAGGTAGCAAGCACCTGGATGATGGAGGATGCACGAATCAATGCTTGGCACGCAGAATAGAATATTATTCAGGAATCAAGAAAATCGCTTTTAGAAGATCAGAGATGAAACTGGCTATGAGAAAATTTTTGTGCACACCCCTTTGGTGATTCCTGAAACGAATATTTAGTGTTACTAGGGAGGAAGGTCAGGGAGGTGAAAGTCTGATAAAAGTCAGAAGCCTTGGGCTGGAGAGATGGCTCAGCGGTTAAGAGCACTGACTGCTCTTCCGAAGGTCCTGAGTTCAAATCCCAGCAACTGCATGGTGGCTCACAACCATCCATAATGCTCTCTTCTGGAGTGTCTGAAGACAGTTACAGTATACTTACATTTAATAAATAAATCTTTTTTTTTTAAAAAAAAGTCAGAAACCTCTTACAGCAGAGGCAGTTTCTCTTCTCTGAAATATTGGAAATATTACATGTGTTTCTGTTTGATTTAAAACTGTGCATGGAGCTCTAGCATTGTGGAAGCTTTAGGACAGGAACAAACTCATGCAGCTACCTTTGACCTCTGACACTGACTTAGTTTCTGAAGTAATAGAAATGGTCATATAGAAATAATTTTTAGAAAGCTCGATACCCTTTCCAGCAATGAAAAAATCAAGTGGGTCTTGGTCAAAAAGCCACAAAACTTTGGTGCAAGGACTCTTCAAACTGTTGATTTGCTTTGCTGAAATCAAGTCAGGAGCGTGTACCAAATTACCAGCGATAACTTAAAAACCAGAATTTACTTTTAAGGAATATATAATAGAGAAAAGAAAGGGTAAGTCATTTTATTAATATGTAAATGTATTTTAGTAATGCTTTTTAAGTGTAAGTTTTGAAGTGGCACCCTGTCAGAGTGACTTTAAATATCAGAGAATCCAGATTGCCACTAACCACACCGTAAGCATGGGTGCGGTTTACATAGGAGTCTAAAAGCTGGGATAGTTTTATTTGCTCTGTGCTGGTGGTGGGTGTTTTCAAAATCCCCAGCCTTAAATGGCTACTATTTTATGAACTACTTAACTCATACTTTAAAAATAAACAAAAATCCAACTTGCGATAGCTGGAAAACTTAGATTTTTTTCCTCCAAAATGTAATCACAAGTGAACTCAAGCCTGATATAGTCCACACTGGTAATGGAATTACCGAGCGCTGGAAGAGGTATGGCTGGCGCAGACGCAGCCAGCAATTGCAAACATTTACCTTTGAAAGCAACTGGATGAGGCTGACCGCTCATGCCTAGCATCCGTCTTACACCGAAGGTTTTGTGCGAACCTTCGGGCAAAAGGGTGGTGGTGGGGGACTGATTATTCAAAAATAAATATTTTAACATTTCATTGAGTCGTCTAATGAATAAGAAAATCATCGAAGGCTTCCTGCAGCTCAGAGAGAATTCTAGCAGTGCTGAAAAACCACTTGGAGGAAAGAAGAAGAAACTGAAGGGAGCCTGCTGAGCAGTTACTCATTTGTGACTAGTTGGAGACGTACTTTTCTGTGCGTTTATTTAAAAATGAAAAATAAACACCATCTTTCCTTGTCTTAAAAATAGCTTCAGACTACCGTTATGCTTGCTGAAAATCACACTGTCTGAACACCTTATGCGAAGAAGGGTACGTTTGAAAACGGGGGGGGGGGGGAGAGTCTACAACCTTGCAGGCTCTCCTTCTTCCAGGTCGGAAAGGATAACTTCTCTCACAGGCGCTTCCTTGGCCACTTCCGGGAATGTGGGATTGGGGCGGTCACCGTATCCCTCCGCCTGTGCGGGTGCGTGTCGCCTTGCCGCGGCGCCCTGCCTGCACCCCGGAGTGCGCGCTCCCTGCGACCGGTGGGGTGCCCGAGGCCACGGGCTTGCAAGTACAGGGGCTAGGGGTCTGAGCACACTGGGCTGGGCGCAGGGGAGTTCTGAGTCCTTTGGGGGAGAGGACGAGTGGCCAGAAAAAGGTCCCTTTGCAGGTAACTGCCATTCTGTGGGGGCTTGTCCCAGCCTCTGCAGGAGGGAGCGGATCCCACCTAGAGGCGCCGGGTGGCCCGCCCTGTGCAAAGCTCTCGGGGACACAGGGACACTGCGCGCGACTCTGGCAATGGCTTCCACTGTTCGAGGCTGAGTGTCATAGGGTGCCTTTCTTCCCAGCGGGACTGAAGGATTCCCGAGCGCTCGACCTGGGGTCTAATTCTAGAAGCTTCTCGCCTTTGTTCATGGACAGTTTTTCCTTCGCTGAGCATTCAGGCGGCCAGTAGGTCCTGTAGGTCATGTGCTTCGTGATCAGAGAGCCTCGGGAAGTGGAGGGACCCAGGTGCCTTGTGCACCCTCGGAGGGAGGGGCTGAGCTAACCGAAGTTAGGGTTTCAGGTTCTCAGAAGAGCCGCGTGGAGATCCGCGTGTGTCCTCATTCCATCTTTCTGCGGCCGCGAGTGGACGCGGAGGCGCCAGTGGGACCCGGGAGTCCCGAGTCGCGGAGCGCCGCGTGCAGCAGAGCGAGCGGGAGGAAAGACTGCAGGGATCTGCAGAACCGGGGCGAGCAAGGGCGGGGACAGGCGCCGCGGGACCCTGGACCCAGAAACACAGAGGGTGAAAGCTGAAGTCTGACCCAGGCCGGGCTCGTCCCTAGAAGCTGACATGGCGGGAAATGAGCGTGTCCCCTTCGGCGCGAGATCCTGGTCAGACTTTTGCAGGATGGCACGTACACCTTCTGAAATAGGTGGGCAAAGCTGTCTGCGCCAAGTTCACATTTGCAGACAGAAATGTCCTTGGGGGTGAGGAAGCAAAGGAAAATATGTAGGAGGGGCAGGGGCGACTAATACTGAGAGCTGGGCAAAGACTCTGGGAGAAACCATTGCCCTCCTTAAGGCAGTAAAAAGTCACTCAGAGCCCTAGTGAGTTGGATGAAGAGATCTGCCTGCAGTCCCCTTTTGACAGCTGTTCCCCCACCTCTGAGCACTTCAGAGCTCAGGTGTCAGGACACTTATTAGCCCATTTCACAGATGCACAAGAGAGTTTAAATGACAAATCCTATTTATTCTCTTTTCTATGTGCCTGGATGCTCTTTTAAAACATGCCCCGGGCCCTTTTGAAAAACAAACAAACAAACAAACCCAAGCCAGATATTTTGTTATTGTTTCCTAAGAAGACTGGAAGGAGTTATCTGCTTGTTTGCTGGCAGAGCATGGTATGGATGATGGTGTGCAGTGGGTGGACCTGCTTGGCAGCCTCCAATCAGTAAACACTTTCTGTGAACCAGGAGCCCCCCCTTAAGCTGCCTAGGACCCCGAGGAGGAAGGGTCAAGACAGGAAAAGACTAAAGAGAGCTTATGGGTGACAGAGGTAGTCTTCTAGGGCTTGCCCCTTTCTACGACAGCCCCCCTCCCCCCCCAAAAAAAAACTGCTACAGCAACAACCAAAAGCCTTCAGACTCCTCCATGGATTTCCTGGGGCTCTTACTCACTCAGTTCCCATGTGACAGGGAAGAAAGGAGCCTGGGAAGGTTTGGGTAAATGCCAAGACTGACTCTAGGATCAACTGGCCCGGCTCTGGTCACCCAGAGCAGGGACACTCAAGACATTATTTACTCCTCTGCCACATGACTTCTAACTCTGCCCCCACCAGTAGCTTGCCTTTAGGAACTCAAACACAAAGGAAAAAAACATCCTAGGTTCCAAACAGACATGATATCTCATCGGACTGCCCACGCTGTGCAAGGGAGATCAGGATGCACAGTGAGTTGGTATTGCTAAAATCCTTAGCTGAGCTTCAAATTTTGTTCCTAAAACAAATCAGTTATTTATTTCTCCTTTCTCTCCACTTCCTGTCTATCTTTAACCTTTCAGTATAAGTTTTGGTTGCCTGGGATTTTATCTTGGATGCTTGGGAGAAAAAAAAAATTGTAGGTATGTTTGTCAATGGTCATATATTTGGCCGTTTCTTAAAAACCTATACAGTTTTCTGTTTTGTTTTATTTTGTTTGTTTGTTTCTCTACTTGTTGAATAGTAGCTGAAAATAGCCTAACACTCTTTGAAAATTAAACTTCAGTACTATTCTGTGTCCTTTAGAACTTTAAAGATGGCTACTTAGTTGATTCATCTATCCTGAAAGTCCTTACAGAACCCAGACCTTGGCAGTGCACTCACTGGACTGCTTTATGTGTGATCATTTAGTGATGTTTGTAGACACAAACAGAAGAATAATTGCAGAAATTAGAAAAAGCTCCTTGCTCGGGGGAGATAGTCCCAGCCAAGAGTGGCTAAGAGTGGCAGAGAGGCTAATTGGCTACAGTTTTACCATGGTTGCTGGTGGGCTGATTGAATTGGAAGAAGTTAGCCACGTGCAATGCTTTGATTAAGTTATTTTGATTTATTATTACTTTTATTGAGACAGAGTTTTAGTATGTAAATCAGACTGGTCTCAACTCACAGAGATCCACTTGCCTCTGTCTCCATAGTTGCTAGGATTAAAGAAAGGTGCACACCACTGCGCCCAGCTTATTTTGATTTCTGAGTTTGTTTTTTTTTTCTTTTAAGGATTATCTATTATAAAATCACACAGATAATATGTCATTTCAAAATTCAGCAAAATGCTTATGCTGGGAATAATAATGAAGTCTACTTCCGAGTAAATTTTAAAGAGACTTATATTTTATAATTTGGTTGGAAAAAATATTCTAATGGAGTCTTACTCTGTTTTGACTTCAGCCGTTCACTTCACATTTTCCCTCTATCTGAACAATATCTGAAGTCAGAATTACTATTTATTATTTTTGACTGTTTTGCTGTTTTATTTTGCTTTTTAAAAAAAAACAAAAACCAAAAAAGACTCGGTTTCTCTATTTACCACTGACTGTCCTGGAACTGGCTATGTAGACAAGGCTGGTCTCTAGCTCACAGAGATCCTCCTGCCTCTGCCTCTGCCTCTGCCTCTGCCTCTGCCTCTGCCTCTGCCTCTGCCTCATCTGCCTCTGCATCTGCCTCTGCCTCCTCAGAGCTGATATTAAAGGCATGTACACCATGCCTGGGTCTACTATTTAGTTTTCATGAAATCATCTCACCAAGAACAAAATGTACAAATGTATTTGAAAGTGAAACTTTATTTCATATATCAAAAAAACTTTCATTCCCCCCCCATTCTTTCTCATGTAGAGTAATGAATACACTAATATATTTTAAACAGTTTGCTCTGAGATACCCCAAATCTGTTTGTTCTTACTCTGGGAAGTAATCATTTGAAGAGGTCTTTGTGCAGTATTCCAGGTTCTAAGTAGGTTCTTTTTCTATATCAGCATGACGAAGTATCAATTAATACTTATCACACAATGACCACAGAATGTAGACCATTCCATAAAGAAAAAATAATAAACAGTCATGATCGAGAATGAAATGAGCTCTGAGGTTAGGAAGAAATTAAGCCAATGTTTGGCAACTCAGCTTTGGTATATAAGTGAAACCGAATCTCATAAAACTAACTGCAAAATTATTAATATCAGTAAGTTCTATGAAATGTCCATTTGCAAGGCACTGTTTGAAAATATAACCACTATAATTTGAGCCATTTGTAAGATCCAAGATTGTGATGATTTATTTTTAGAAAACATACCTACTCTATAGAAATAAAAATAATTTCTCATTAAAAACCTTTTAAAATATTGCAATCTGAAATCCATATGTTTTGTGTTCCAGAAGAAGGGAGCTTAAATGTTTCTACTTTTTTGTTTTGTTTTGTTTTTTAATTAATTCACTCTCAGTTACATCCTTTTCTGAAAATTTTCTAGCAGAAAAATCAAATGTCAGAAGTCTTTCTCAATACCTCCAGGCACAGTGACCTCCAGATATCAGCCTTCACATTTGAAAATGACAGTTGAGGCCTTTGCTGAAAGGTAACCTGAAAGCTGTCAAAGCGAGGGCCTCTTCAGTTTACCATTAGATTTGTTTGAATGCCTGTTATTTCAGAAGTTAAAACACCCAATCCTTCCTCCACTGGTCAGACAAGTTCTGGAGGCATGTCTGTCATCCCTGACTTTATATTTGACTTCTCACTGTGGCATTGTACACTGAGTTTGTGAAACAAGAAGTAATTTATACATTGATTCTATTTCTTATTGTTTTAAACATACATTTTACTTAGCTATTTTGTGTGTGTATGTGATTGTGAGCTTGCTCATGCCTCCCCCTGGTGTGTGTGTGTGTGTGTGTCAGAAGTCAATTTTTACTCTTCTCCTTCATCATATGGGTCCCCAGGATGGAACTTGGGTTGTCAGGTTTGGTATCAAGCACCTTTAGCTACTGAGACATCTCACCAGCCCTATAATGTATTTATTTGTGACTAAGAATGGTTACCATGCTTAGCAAATCTAAGGACTGTTGCTTGAAGCTTTTGTTCTACTTTGTTTATTTTCAAACATGGAACTGAATTTAAATAACAATTTGTTGATACAATATAAACACTTGAGCATTTTTAAAAAAAAAAACAAAAAATAATATAGAAGATGAAACCCAGGTGAAGCCTTTAGCACAGCCTACAGTGTTTGAGGACTGGAAACTTCAGGGCAGAACAGGGAAGGCTGTTGTTCTTTTAATACATGTGACTGTACAGTGAATCTCATTTGGTACCCAAGCACAATCCAGAACGTGTCTTAGCTCACAGGCTCTGAGAACAACTACTTCAAAGGTCAAGCTCTGCCGCTTTTAAATTCTCATGTTCAAGCCATTGTTCCTTGTTCCTTGGGACCAACCAACCACTCCACATACATGTTAGGAACCAAATTCCACCGTGGAACTGCTCCCTGGCTCGTGAATGTGGATCTTTAACAAACCAGGTTTTTCCTTTGAGTATCTTAGTATTTCTTTTGCTTTATACCTTTGAATTATGAGAGGTGGCTTCTCTCCACCTTCTGACTTGTCCAATAGAAAGTTCTGTATTTTGGATAATCTCATTGGCTGCCTTCACCTGTGTATTTTTGAAGCTGCTGAATGATGCTTTTTCCTCAGCACTTTAGCTTTTTTACCCCAAAGAGAAGATTTGTTTCAAAATTTTGCTCATTTTTATTTTATTTCTTATTTCCTATGAATTTGTAATTTAGTTCTGCTCACACAGTTGGTTAACCCCATACTGGAAGCTGAATGAAAACACTTGCTAAAAGCTGCCTAGTCCTATTGCTGGTATGAAACAGCATGTCTCCCTGTTATTTTTTTCCTTTGGGCTTATATCAAAACCTGTATCAGTAATTCGGGATTTAAGCAGTTTGTTTTGGTTTTGTTTCGAAACAAAGTTTCTCTGTGTGGCCCTGGATGTCCTAGAACTTGCTCTGTAGACCAGGCTGGCTTTGAGCTCAGAGATCCACCTGTTTCTGCCCCCCCCCAACCTCCCAACCCCCTCAAGTGCTAGGATTAAAAGCGTGCACCACTATTGCCTCTACTGCCTAGCCAGTTGTTTTTTAAATATTACTCATCCCCACTGTAGGGTACCTACTACTTGAGAATATAACCGCTAGAGTATCTACACTGATAGAACAATTCTAGACCCTTAAAGAATTCTATCAAGCCATACATGACCCAGAAACAGATGTGATGGGTCATGTGAAACTCGTGAGTCAAATGATGTGTCTTCCCTGTGCTTAGAGGATCCATCCGTTGCACAATAGTTATAGTCCCCATCAGAAACTTGTCACAGTTGTCAGAGATTGACACAGGGAAGTGCTTGGGGACATCTGCATGCTTTAGCCGCTCCAGTTGAGTCACATGCCTTCCCAATGTTCTACTTGTTTTCTTGTAAACTTTTAAGAAGATAAGTGACCAAAAGAGCTGCCTCTGAGTGTACCTGCTTTTCTCTTGTTGCTGATGGTTTCCTGATAGTGACAACATGACAAGTTTGTTGTAGATTTCATAAATCTGCGCCACTGTCAGGCTGTCTTTCTCATTAACATTTGTCCCATCCAGTATCTGTTTAAGTCTGTTTTACTGACTTTTGGATTTTGTTCCTTATAGTCGGCAACTTCTACAACTTTTTATTTTATGCTGCTCTGTTCTGAACATGATTATCTTTGGTTGAAGTCTATTTATAAGTCCCAAATAGTAACATCCAAGGATAAAGCTGAAGATGTTGTTTGTACAATTAATTCAATAGAACATTATCATATGCAAAGCATACACTAGATCTGCCATGTTCCTTTACGTTTCCCAGCTCTGGGGCAGCACATCCTCCTCTGTATTAGAACAAGGCCCACTGGTGCCCTGCTGGCAATTGTGTAGATTGCATTTTTTACCACTTCCCGTGACACAGAATCGCAGGGGTTTATGGACATGCATGGGTCTAGGATTCAGGGCTTTGTCTGAGAACTCAGTGTACTGAGTTCTGGTATTAATCTGGAAAAAAAATCCCTATGTATGACTGCATTCTGCTAAATATTTGGAGAGGGAACATGAGAAAACATTTTTTTCTGCTTAAAACTTTAAATTCTTTTCTCCGTCTTTCCTGGTTGTCTACTTCACAATGAAAAGGATTGGGACTTCTGGAATACATCTCCAAAAGCTTCCCTCTGCAGTGTCCAGGCATTTTGAACTGATTATCCACATTCACTGAGAACTGTTTACTTCCCTTTGTTTTAAAGTCATTTTTCATTCAGCAAATAATGTTTATTTTTGAAAGAACACACTCAAATTTACATATGAAACATGACTATTAGATTTAATATAGTTCTTTCATTTCATAAACATAATATTTATTTGGTTCTTATAGTTGATAGGTCTTTTCATACTTTAAAAACACAGCAATACTTTAAAACATTATAAATTGGTTTATGACATATAATAACTCGATTTTCAAGAAGACAGCTATTCAAACTTTCCATATAAAGAGAGGGATGAAAACTGCCTTCAGGAAAATTAGTCAACCGGCAGGAGCCCTTTTCTGAGCACAGTTACCATGGGATTGAGAAGTATTTGCCAATTATGACAGTGCACTAATTATCTGCTTTTACAGCTCATCTTTCTGTCTTTCTGTCTAAATCTATTTCTAATTATATGGTATCATTTTTACATGTGACATACTCATGACTATGGCTTCTGTGGATTATTAGACACCTTCATTTCCAAAATATTTTCTTCTGCAATGTAGTGAAATCTTTGATTGTGAGTTGAGAGCAGACTGAGGAGGAGTAAGTGGAACAACCAAGATTTAAATAGTAGATGTTTGATGTGTTCTGAAAAGAATAGCAAAATTAATCAGCTTTATCATGGTTTCTATTTTTAAAACGCAGTTAGGCGAGTGAAGCCACAATGCCTGCCAGGCTCTATACCCTTACTTTACATGATTTCTGAAACTGTAGGTGATGGGAGGTACACTGAAGGTGGTGTCAGAAAGGTCACTGGTGTCAGAACTGTTCCATGGAATAGCTTTGTCTATAGCAGTCAGTTTAATAATAACAAAAGCCACAGCATCAAATAACACAAACACTTCCTATGTTCTGATTGAGAAAGCAAGTCTTGCTTACTTCCCCAAAGCAGGGATGCTGCCTAGGAAGGGCACTCGGATCACCCAGGGTCTGCATCTTTTGAGTTCTTTCAGCTTCGCCCCCCCACCTCCACCCCAACACGGGTTCACACGGCAGCTGTTAATCTGACTAATTGTGCATATACAAGTTTCTCTAACTCCATGCACACTACTTTACTGATTATAATCTTCAATGTGCACATACTGATGTTATTTGTTTTTAAAGAAAATCCAGAAAATAGTTTGTTAACTTTTAAAGAAGCATCTGATAGGATATGTTTAGCTGCCGAAAATACAGTCAGAGCCTGGTTTGTGGCACCTGAGGCACATAGAAGTCCATGGGTTAAGTAATTTCAGATTTTGGTCTCTGAGACTGGGTTGAAGGCTGATCAGAGGAAAAGAGAAACATTCGTGGAGGGCTGACTCTGACTCTGGGGTGGATGTCTTCCCACACACCACTTCATTTTGGTAGCAATAAAACCGAGTTTATTGAGGGTGGTTATATTAACTGTATTAGAGATTCAGAGGTGTGTGTGTGTGTGTGTGTGTGTGTGTGTGTGTGTGTGTGTGTGTGTGTGTGTGTTCAATAGAGCTGGAAGTTTTATCCATTCACCCTCAGTTTCACTTTTCCCAGAATTATTCACACAGCCTCCACTCAAGACGTTCAACTGCCTCCTCACACACTAAGAAAGGACTAACATTTTAACAATGGCAGAGTCTTTCATTCTTTCAAGGGTTCTCAAGGTTTCGCATCTGGAAGTCAGAAGGACCTGACTATTAATTTTTTTTTTGATATTCCTCCCAGATCCAATGATTTTTGAATTTCATATTTGATTCTGCTGATGCCAAATGTTTATAGCTGGAAAATGGGGAGGGGGGGAGAGACTAATTATAAACAGCATTTATCCAACTAAAATCTTGTGGGATCAAGATAAATGATTCAAATATTTTCTGATTCTAAAAATCAAATGTGCATTCTTTTGTAGCAATTATGAGATATGCTCAGAAATAAACATTTGTCCTCTTTTTGGCCATTTTAGTAACAATACATCATGGAACTAAGATCTCCCAAAGCTTCACAGTCTTATGGAAGGATAGTCTCGACATAAAAACAGGCTCATTGCAATTGTTTCTTGACTGTTTTGCTCTGGAATAGGTAACCATCCCTCTCTGGGCTCAGTGTAGCAGTATTAATATCACCTCCTTCAAAGTGGTATGCTGATGTTTAATCAATGTTCATAAATCTCTTCAAGATCCTTCAGAGATAATTGTGACATAAAATATAAAGTATTATTCTTGGAATGAGGCAATTTTGTCCAATTAGATCTCCTCTGAGCTATCACCTGCACAGGAAACATTGTTATTACTTTGCAAATGACTTTGTACTGTACTTAGCTTTCCTCAGCTTCCATCACCAGCAGCTGAAGGCCCATCAGAAGGACTGGAATGTTCACAACATTGACTTTGATGGGACATTACAGCAAAGGGCAGCATCTCTAGTGAGATGGCTAAGAGCAGGGTGGAAGGACCTAATTCTCTCCTACAATGCATCCTGGGCAGAGCCATTAGCCATTCTAACAGCAGCGGTATAATTAAAAACTGGATACAGCATGCCACTAATTTGAATGAGGTCATTGTAGACTTTAAATTTTAGGTCAAGTTGGTTTATGAGACTTACCCTAGTTTCTAGAGACAGACTAGCGTCAGTTGGTAGAAACAGCATTTTTAAAAGCAGCAAGTCTTTCAAAACAAAAGCCAAAATATGGAATTGAAGCTCAATTATCCTAGCAAGCACTAGAAAATACTTGTTATGATCTAAATGTACTGGTATAGATATTACTTTTAATTAATAGGTATATTTAGACTTTTAATTAATTAAAGCATTTATCAAAAATTATTCACTCGTTGTCCATTTGCTGAGATGAGGGCTAAGGAAGACATCAATCAGATGTAAGCTATCTGGCCTGTTGAAGTGTACATTGCCAAAATGTCACTGTTCCAGAGCAGTGGTCTCCACTCTAGTGGTCATGACCCTGTGGACCATCAAATGACCTTTCCACAGGGATCCACATGTCAGATATTTACATGATGATTGATAACAGTAGCAACATTATAGCTGTGAAGTAGCAATGTAAATAATTTTATGGTTGGGGTCACCACAACATGAGGAACTGTATTAAAGGGTCATAGCATTAGGGAGGTTGGGAGTCACTGTGGTAGAGAGATATATGGCTACAGTGAGAAAACCAAACCAAACCAAACCAAACCAAAGCAAACCAAACCAAGATGACACAGCAGCAGCAACAACAACAACCCCAACCCCAGGCCCCCAAAAATGCCTCAGAAGGTAAAGGCACCTGCTTCAAAGCTTGGCAATCTAAATTCAGTTCCTGGGATTACACAGTGGAAGCAGAGAGCTGACTTTCAAGTTGTCAGCTGACTGGAGAGATGGCTCAGTGGTTAAGAGCATTGACTGCTCTTCCAAAGGTCCTGAGTTCAAACCGCAACAACCACACGGAGGCTCAAGTTGCCGAACACCATCCAGGCACTGAGACATGTTAGATAGTAACATTGTCATGGCTATTACGGTGAGGTACCCATCAGCACTGAACTCAAAGTTCTAAGTATCGTTCTCCAAATTTTTAGAAGAAAACAAGTCTTTAAATTTACAGTCACATTTTATTACATTCCAGTTTTAGCATATAACTCATCGGTAGTTCCTTCTCATCCCTTTCTGAGCTGTCCACTTTCTTGTGAAATTCTCTATTAGAAATGCCGTAGCTTTGACATTTTATGTTACTCTCAAAGAAATACTAGAATTTAAAGCAATCATAAAAATGAGAAGAAAAGCTAAAGACAGAGTTATCATAACCAAGCATACATTTGAATATATCTGGAGAAAATGAAAGTAAATAAACATAGTGGCTGACTCTAAGACTGTGGGTAAAGTTTACTTTCTTTACCTAACTGTTGTGCATTTTCAAGGTTTCTAATTGGGAAAATCGGTAAGAGGAACATCTCTGTTTTTTCTGAACTCAAAATTTTTTACTTGTATTTTTTCAAGGCCTAGAGTTTTTTTAAACCCTGTAGGAAGAGGTAAATTTGGAGATGAGGCAATGAAAAGGTACTTTCTAGGGCTCTTTCCTCCACAGAGCTGAAAATAAGAGAAAAGATTGTTGGGGAAGAGGACAAGTGGCTCTTGCTCTAAGTAGCCAAAGGTTCTCCTGAGGCTGGATGAAGCTGACCAGCCCTCATGGGTGCTTCTGTTACCCTCCATGCTAGGCTCTGAGGCAGCAGGCCCTTCCACCTGAATGCTCACGTTGGCGACTTATTATGGAGAAGAGGGGAACACGTCATCAACCTAGATAAAGATTTTGAAGAAGTCTGTCCTCTCTTTGTCTACTTGAGACCTCAGAATTTCCATATTTGATCACCTAATCTAGACATCTATAGTTGGCAGAAGAGTAATAAGGTCAAATGACTTTGAATTCTCTCTGGCTAGCATGGCAGCTGAAGCTTCGTGTCTCATCCCATCCGCCGTCATTCATACCACACCTTACCTGGAAGGGCTGAACTCATTTCAGGGAAATATCAGAGTCATGACAACAGCCTCTTGGGAAACTGAAATGTAGTCTCTGTTAAGTCAGATTTCCAAGAGTGCTGCAGGAGGATTACAGTTCAGAATCCCTCTAAGAGTTCAAAGTAGGCAAGGAAAAGTCAGAAGAGTGTCACAGAAAACACTGTCTATCATTTCTCAGAGGTGTAGTAGTATGTGTGTGTTGTGCTGTGGAAAGTCATGTTCTGGATAAGTCTTCTACAGCTGAGCTCTGAATCTCCAGCCCATGCTACTTTCTAAAAACTATCTTAAGACAAGGTCTTACTAAGATGAACATAGATGTCTACTGTTTCATGAGTTAGGTGAAAAAAATCACGGTATGTATCTTTGCCTCCTGAGAACAGGGTAAATTATTAAGAAATCAAAGTCACAGGATGACAGCAGAGCTAGTTTAAATCACCAATGATCAGTTTAAGCAGCTTACTGTCTTTCTGGGAGGACAGAAATGGAGTTTTCATGGAAGACATGTCTAACCCATAGGCTTCATGATTGAGAATAGTAATCCTAGGAGCTATTCTATTCATGTAAAATGATCTGAAGTCTCAAGATACAAACAAATGGTCATTGTGGCAAGTCATCATGCCCTCAGATGTCTTCAAGATGGCCCAAATGTCCAATGAATTGTGAAATCAGAAACATTAGATCTAAAGAGCCTTAGACTTGCAGAATAAAATCCACAGGAAAGTATTTGAAGCCCAGAGGATCTGGTAATAATACAAATTTAGAAGTTAGCATGAAGTGAAGAAATATAAGCAAACTGGCAAAGAAAAATGAAGAATTTAGATATGAAAGATGGATTGAGATCATCAAGACTATTTAAATATAGAAACAAACATGGAGACCTGTAGGCAGGTTAGAAATGACATGTCCCAAACCCATTTCACTATGGAATCAACAGTTAGTGAGAACAGAATGAATTTCAGCCTCTAAGAGCTCCTGAGGGTGGATTTGCGAGGAAGAGTGACAGATGAGTTGGATGTATCAGGATTTGGGGTTAATAAATCAGGAATCAGAGACAGAAATATGCTATCTCAAATTGTAACAATAACCACCAGAGTTACTCCAGATTTTGGGCCATAAAAATCAACAGACAAAGAAAGGAAAACAAACTTACATTGCACAAAAGAACAGAATAGAAAGAGATTTAAAAAAACAACAAAAAGCGAGAATAAGAATAGCACCCACAGGCCTCAGTTAATTATGATTATGACAAAGCCTATCTAAATGGCTGACGCCTGCCAGTTATTAAGACGTCACCTAAAACTTGAATGGAGATGAGTATCTGTACGTTGGACGGGAGAGCTGCATCCACATCAGAGATTCATAAAAAACTGGAAATGAGAAGAGAGGGAACGGACATGCAAGAAAAGTCCAATAGCGATGTTAATGTTAAACACATTTCACCTTAATACAAAAAATACTGTGAAATTCAATATTCTGTTCTTAAACTCTTCAGAATATCATTAAATAAAATTAAAATTATAAAACATTGAGAAGAGCAGCTAAAACCTAAATAAGCGTGTTTGGAAATGGGACCAAAGCCACAGCAGGAATCTTCACTGTTACATTTATCGCCTTTATACTCTGTTCCCTTAATTCACACACAGCCCACCCAGGGCATCCGTGGGTCCTTCCTCCAAATCGTTTCCCACTTCTTCTTTTGGAAGACTTTCCGTCCCAAGTCATGCTCATCCCTGTTTGCCTGGACCTGGGTCAGCCTCTGATGGTGGGTTTTGCTTTCACTTGTCTGATTGTAATGACTTATATATCCAAAATATATAAAGAACTCAAGAAACTAGATATTGAAAAAAAAAACCAAAAACAAATAACCTAAGTTAGGGTTATTAAAATTTGGGGTCCACGACAGCTGAGTATGTATTGAGAACGTATCTAAGGATGTGTGTGCTCAACCCTTTCTCTGGTTTCTTCACATGTTGTCTCAGTGATTTCATCTCCTTCCATCCTTCATCATTTACTCCATTCCAGTACACTTAGCCTTTCAACTGCTGTGCAAGATCACAGCATGTTTTCAAAGCCATTTTGCTTCTCCATCAGAATTCTGTGGTCTGGGGAGTTGAAAACTGTACCAACATGTCTCTACTCACAAATAGACAATGTATGAAACTTAAGAAAGTGTCAATATAGAGAATATGCTAGTTAGATATAAGTAAATGCTCACTTATAATTGAGAACGAAAATATTACCAATAGAGGAAGAAAACTCAGACTTGTATAGCTTATCTAGTAAAACAAACAAACAAACAAAAACTAAAAAAACAAACCCCTCAAACAACCAAACAAAGAAAACTACATAAAAACTATGCCTGAAGGTAAGACTGTCTTCCTCACTTGGAAGAAAGAAAGCTTAGATTCTCTTACTTAATACTGTGGTTTTAATACTGAAAAAGTATTGAAGGTAGATATAGCAAGGCCATGAGAGTGTAGCTCTGAGCCGACGGGATTCAGATGAGAACACACCATTGCCCTTCCCTCCCTGTTCCCTGGTTATGGACACCACTTGAGGATCATTATCTGAAGTAAGCACTGGTAGATGGGATCAGGGACTTCGAGCAATGAGAACTTTGAGAAAACAATCTGTTATTTAAGTATCTCAGTCTACTTTAACAGTCTGAGATGACTAAAGATAGCTATGAAAAGCATTTAACATGTTGATCAATGGAATCAATTTAAAGACCTAGACATAAACCCACACATTCATAGACACCTGATTTTTGATAAAGAAACTAGAAATAAACAATGGAAAAAGGACGGTATCTTCAACAAATGGTGCTGGTCAAACAGGATTCTGCATGAAGAAGAATGCAAGCTGCCTGCACAAAACTCAAGTCCAAGTGGATCAAAGACCTCCACATGAAACCAGGTACACTGAGCATGACAGGCAAAAAAGAGAAGGAAATAGCCTTTAACATATTGGCATTGGAGACAACTTTCTGAACATAAAAAAAATGCAGGCACTAATATCAACAATTAATAAATGAGACCTCATGAAACTGAAAAGGACACCATCTATCAGACAAAGCAGCAGCATACAGAATGGGCATATTTTTAACCAATTCCACACACTATAGAGGACTAAAATCCAAAATATATAAAGAACTCAAGAAACCAGATGTGAAAAAAAAACCCCAAAATAACCCAATTAAAAGTTGGGGTACAAATCTAAACAGAGAATTTTCAATAGAGAAATCTCAAATGTCTGAGAAGACTAAAGAAATGTTCAACATCTATAGTCATCAAGGAAAAGTAAATCAAAAACTACTTTGAGATTCTTACACCTATCAAAACAGCTAAGATTAATAACAGAAATAACAGCTCATGCTGGTAAGGATGTGGAGTAAGGGAAACACTCTTCCGTTGCTCCTTGGAATGCAAACTTGTATAGCCCCTGTGGAAATCAATATGGTGATTCCCCAGAAAATTGGTGATTGATATACATCAAAATACAGCTTTACCATTCTTGGGAATATACCCAAAGGAAAATCCATCCTATCACAAGGACATTTGCTCTACTATGATCATTGTGGCTTTCTTCATAATATCCAGAAACTGGAATCATCCTAGATGTCCCTCAACTGAAGAATGAATAAAGAAAACAAGGTACATTTACAGAATGTTAGAAAATGGCATTTGCCGGTAGTGGATGGAACTAGAAAAAAAATCATCCTCAGTGAGGAAACTCATAAAGATAATACGGTACATATTCACTTATATGTGGATACTAGTCATTAAGTAAATGATGACCAAGTCACAATCCACAGACCCAGAGAGATTAGGTAAAGAGGAAGGCTGTTGGGGGGGGGCACATGGATCTCTCTGGAAAGGGGAAATAGAATAGATTTTGTGAATGGACTATGGGCAGGTTGGGGCAGGATAGGAAAGGATCAGGTTAGAGAGATGAGATGGTGGGAGAAAATGTGGGGAGAGATGTCTAAAGTGGTGTGGGGTGGTTTTGGGAGAGTGGTATGGAAACCTCGGGCAGTGGAAACTTCCTAGACTCTATCAGGGTGATTCTAGTGTAGAGTCCTAGTAAATGAGCATACAGAGTCTGAACTGCCTATCTCTTGTAGCCAGGCAAGTCTTTCAGGGGTGGAACAGGTTTGAATTTAGTTGAGTTTTTGGCCAATGAGATTGAGCGGAGATCCCCAAATAACCATGCTGATATAGGACAGAGAGTGGTGCCCAAATAGAGCCTTCAGACCTATGTTCTAGTCTTTTGATGTGGGAAGATACTCTGCAGAGTACCAAAAGAAAAATGTAAAGGCCATCCCAGCCACAAAGCCTTTGAACTGCAATCTGTCCTGCCTACAAGATGTACTGGGGCAATAGCGCAGAACTCATGGGAGTAGCTAACCAATGTCTGATTTAACTCGAGGCCAACTCCATCCGAGGGAGTCCATGCCCAACATTGCTTGGATGGCCAGGAACAGAAGTCGGGATAGCTCAGAGACAGGGTAGAACCAAACACTTGATCTCAAAACAAAGCAAATACACACAAACAAAACCAAAACAATGACATTATTTCTATGATGTGCTATATTTATAGATCAGTTACTTGTCTAGTAGACATCAAAGAGGCTTCTTCCAGCAGCTGATGAGATGCATGCTGAGACCCACAGTCAGATACATGGGAGAGAGTCTAAGCTGGAGGTTGCCACTGCATCCCTCCTCTCAGAGCTGGGGACAAAAAGACTGTAGGAGTTAGAGGGGAGGGGAGGACACCAGGAAATACAGCCCACTGAATCAATTGAACAGGATGCACACGAGCTCACAGAGGCTGAAGCAGAAAGCATGGGGCCTGCAGGGGTTTGCACCACGCCCTCTGCATGTTATTGGTATTAGCTTGGCAGTTTTGTGGGACTCCTAACAGCAGGTGTATCTTTGACTCTTTTGCCTGCTCTTGAGACTCTTTTCCTTCTATTGAGTTGCCTTGTCCAGCCTTGGCATGAGAACTTATGACTTGTCTTACCGTACTTTGTTTTGTTGTTCTTGGTGGTTGTCTTTTTGAAGGTCTGCTCTTTTCTGAAAGGAAACAGAAGGAGAGAAGATTCAGGGGTTGTGAAGAGGTTGGGGTGGGAGCTGGGGGATGGGAGGGAGAGAAAACTGTAGTTGTGATATGTTATGTGAATCTATTTTCAATCAAAAGAAAGGAAGGAAGGAAGGAAGGAAGGAAGGAAGGAAGGAAGGAAGGAAGGAAGGAAGGAAGGAAGGGAAAACAAGGGGAAAATGGAAGTAACAGGTGGTACAAAAGATGTGGAACAAAGAACTCTCAAGGACTGGGAAAATCTAAAGTGAGTGAACAGCTTTAGGAAGGAGCTTAGCACCACAGTGATGAGCTCTAAGATGCATTTCTTCATGGGATTAACAATGGTGCTAGTACATTCCTTAGAAAATACCTTCATCATGCATTAGAATATATGTATAGAAATCATGCTATTACAGATACCTGTCATAACAAACTCCTGGACTTGTCTACAGACAGAATAATCCAGAGTTGCTACTATCAGTCAGCTAGAATGATGCTTATCAATGAAGATGCATCTTAAAAAGTAATGTTGGGTTAAAAATGCACAAATTGGCAAGGATACATACCATGCTAACTTTTATATAAATAGTACAAATGATATTTAGAATATTATAAACATAACACACTAAGAGGAAAAAGCCCAACATGTGGGAATATCAAAATCACTGTCAGGACATTAATACTTAAGTTTTCTGGTAGGAGAGGCACATGGAATTCAAATGTATCTGTCACGTTTAATTCTTATTGAAATTGCTCTATACAAGAAAAGACACACATCATGATTTCCAAAGCTAGATGTTGGTTAATAGCTTGACTTCTCAAACTATCACTATTTGCAGATGATATGATAGTATACTTAAGTGACCCAAAAAAACTCCACCAGAGAACTCCTACAACTGATAAACAACTTTAGCGATGTGACTGGGTATAAAATTAACTCAAGCAAATCAGTAGTCTTCCTATACTCAAAGGATAAACAAGCTGAGAAAGAAATTAGCGAAATGACACCCTTCACAATAGTCACAAACAAGATAAAGTATCTTTGTGTGACTCTAACCAAACAAGTCAAAGATCTGTATGACAAGAACTTCAAGTCTCTGAAGAAAGAAATCAAAGAAGACCTCACAAGATGAAAAAATCTTCCATGCTTGTGGATTGGCAGGATTAGTATAGTAATAATGGCCATCTTGCCAAAAACAACCTACAGATTCAATGCAATCCCCATCAAAATTCCAACTCAATTCTTTATAGAGTTAGAAAAAGCAATTCTCAAATTCATCTGGAATAACAAAAAACCCAGGATAGCTAAAACTATTCTCAACAGTAAAAGAACTTCTGATGGTACCAGTATGCTGGATCTCAACCAGTACTACAGAGTAATAGTGTTAAAAACTGCATGGTATTGGAACAGTGACAGGCAGGTAGATCAATGGAATAGAATTGAAGACCCAGAAATGAACCCACACACCTATGGTCACCTGATCTTTGACAAAGGAGCTAAAACCTTCCAGTGGGAAAAGATAACCTTTTCAACAAATGGTGCTGGTTCAACTGGCAGTTAGCATGCAGAAGAATGCGAGTTGATCTATTCTTATCTCCTTGTACAAAGCTTAAGTCCAAATGGATCAAGGACCTCCACATAAAACCAGACACACTGAAACTAATAGAAAAGAAACTGGGGAAGAGCCTTGAGCACATGGGCACAGGGGAGAACTTCCTGAACAGGACACCAATAGCTTAAGCTTTAAGATCAAGAATTGACAAATGCGACCTCATAAAATTACAAAGTTTCTGTAAGGCAAAGGACACTGTCAATCAGACAAAACGGCAACCAACAAATTGGGAAAAGATCTTTACCAGCCCAATATCCAACTGAGGGCTAATATCCAATATATACAAAGAACTTAAGAAGTTAGACTCCAGAGAACCAAATAACCCTATTAAAAATGGGGTGCAGAGCTAAACAAAGAATTTTCACCTGAGGAATATCGAATGGCTGAGAATCACCTAAAGAAATAGTCAAGTCCTTAGTCATCAGGGAAATGCAAATCAAAACAACCCTGAGATTCCATCTCACACAGGTCAGAATGGCTAAGATCAAAAACACAGGAGACAGCAGTTGTTGGCGAGGATGTGGAGAAAGAGGAACACTCCTCCACTGCTGGTGGGACTGCAAACTGGTACAACCACTCTGGAAAGCAGTTTGGTGGTTCCTCAGAAAACTGGGCATGACACTCCCGGAGGACCCTGTTATACCACTCCTGGGCATATACCCAGAGGCTTCCCCTGCATGTAATAAGGACACATGCTCCACTATGTTCATAGCAGCCTTATTTATAATAGCCAGAAGCTGGAAAGTACCCAGATGCCCCTCAACGGAGGAATGGATACAGAAAATGTGGCATATTTACACAATGGAATACTACTCAGCTATTAAAAACAGTGAATTCATGAAATTCTTGAGAAAATGGGTGGAACTGGAAAATATCATCCTGAGTGAGGTACCTCAGTCACAAAAGAACACACATGGTATGCAGTCACTGATAAGTGGATATTAGCACAGAAGCTTGGAATACCCAAGACCTGTGCTATGATGCCTAAAGAAATAACAAACTCTTTTATAGCCACTGTATTTTAAAGTTTTGCATGAGCTCCTTGTCACCATAGTATCCTGAGCACAGTGTAATCCATAATCAATACGTGTTCAATGCGTGAACTGCATTTGAGCAGGAGTCCAGTATTCTCTTCTGTACAAATCACCATGGTCAGGGAGAAGATGGTGAACTTGGCTCATTTTCAGTGCTCCTTCACAAAGACTCATTATCCAAACAACAATGCAGCTTGCAGATCAGAGAGATACAGACCTGCAATCTAGTAAAGTGGTTGCAGCAAGGAAGTGCTCTAAAGTTCCAAATAAAGTAATGCAACAGAAATGACTGTGTTCACCCAAAATTTAAGAAGCACTTAAATGAGTCACTTCATGTATGGAAGAAACACCAAGAACAAAACCACTGAGATCAAGTTGTGGGTAAGAAGCAGGTTTCATCCTTGCTCACAGTGATTGGGAGTTAAGTGTCTACAACGTTCTACTAAGTTTTGCATGTTCCCAGCTTTGCATTTAGCATTTCAAAAAGATTAAGATCTATCTATAGAGGAATTTTTCTATAAAGGAGACAAGGTCAATTGCCTTATTTGTACCAGAATTTCTTTACCTAAATAATGGAACACACTCAAAATTGTGTGCTGGCAACCATGAGCGCATCAAGCAAAGCTGTATGTGGCAAAACAGAAAATAAAAAGTTGCACAGGTGTTATGTCCTTTCCTAGAGCAAAGTCACATACAAGCTCTCCCAGAAACATGTAGGCAGCTCTTCATAGAGCTGGGAATCTTTTAGTTCCTTTTCTGAAAAGCGGGAGCCAACTTTACCATCACAAGAGAATATTCTAAGCAGACTCTCATTAATACCTACAGACTATTATACCTTTCAGACTGCAAATAATGGTCATAGCTTTCCACATAATTTTGGTTAGCATACCACTAATTCTGATTTTATGTTCAACTTTTACTTTTTTCCTCTAAATTGCATTGTGATTTAGTTTGTCCAAATATGCTTCCCCTCCGATATCTTCTGCTTTAGGGCATAGTGCTTAAAACTGCAAAGAATGTTTTCCAGAAGGTTCATTCTCTGTTTTATAGAGAAAAAATAGGGAGCTACATTCCCCAAATTATATCTATGATTAAATAATTGTCTATTCATTCTGATTCAAAGATTATCTTAAAATTTCCATATCATTTATCAATCTATTTAACAAATGTTTTTAATTAAAAATAATATTTTTTATACAATATGTTCTGATCTTGGTTTCTCTTCTTTTTCTCCTAGATATTACCCCCTCCCTACCTTTTCAACTCCAAGCCTTCTTTCTCTCTCTTTTTAGGAAACAACCAAACAAATTTGTAAAAATGAAAAAGAAAAAAGAAAAAGCATCCCCCACACACACACCCCATAAAAACACAAAATTGGAAGCCATATTTCACAAGCAAAGGGTGAAAAATGACTAAACAAAGCAGTATGAGGTAAGAAGTCTCCAAAAATACCATTGGGCTTGTTTCGCATTGGTCATCAACTACCAGGCATGGGGCCTGCCCTCAAGTGTGGTAAACGTGCATTTAGGAAAAACTAGTTTTCCCTTATTAGCATCAGCAAACATTTAAAGTTCACATGATACAATTTTTGATGTGAAATTTTAGTAGAAAAATGTAATGTGAGATGTAAATTTCTTATATTTTCCAAGAAGTGATATAAAATCACTTTTAAGCTGACAAAAAAAAGTGTGTGAGTTAATTGCCTCTTTACAAATCTTCCTCTCCTTGATGATGTAAGCTCCACAAATCCATAAGAAATATCGAAGAAAATTTTGAAATAATAAAATCAGAAAAGTCAAGATTTAAAGACAATTGAAAACACATTAAAATGTAATTTCTACCATTATTGCTATTAACTGGAAATGTGGTTTCCATTGATGAAGTTCTTCTTAAAAATCCCACTATCTATATAAAAATGGATCAGAACATTTTGCCCCACCCAGTCCAGCCCTTTCCTCTTCCTGTCTTCTGCTCCTGGCCATGGGTAGGTACCCTCCAGCCACTGTCACCATGATTCGCATGTCCAAAACATCAGAGTCAAGTGGTGTGGATTGAAGCTTCAGTGGCTGGAGCCAAGATAAGGTCTCAAGTGAATCAGTTTGTCACAGCAACTGAAGCTGTGTATTGTCATTTCTCCAAGACCTAAAAACTAGATGCAGACCTATGAGGAGTCCTATGGCTAACATTTTTATTTTCCTGGCAGGATTTTTAAAGTAAACACACAGTAAAGTAAGCTTTGTTTCACTTTGCTGTGAGACATGGTCTTGAGTAAACTGAGGCCGGCAGCCTCCGTTAGGGCAGACAGAAAGTTAAACTGAGCAGTTCAGTTGATAGGATCATGTGACTTTCCTCCTTTTATCTGCGAACACACTGCGTTCTATTATTTATTCTTGAACTTTGAACCAGATTTGAATAGTGGACCTAAATCTCAGAAGGTCAGGTTTATAATTCTTACTAGACAAGATGTATTCATTCTATTAAGCATCTATTATTCCATTAAGCGTGTCAGGCTCCTAACATGTCTGCCTAGCTTTTCTCGTTTCTTATGGTTTTCATGTCAGTGTATACTTCTGGGCTTCCAGGGTAAGTTCTGAAAGTTTCCTCCAGATTTTATTTCTAGACGAGACTGGAGCATTACACTTCTCTCCTTAAATGGTAGCAGAATTCACTGATGAAGTCATCTGGGATCAATGGTTTCTTTTTGTAGGTTGACTTAACTTATACAATGATCTGACTTACATAATTGTTGATTTAATTTATGTAATGAACGTGGGCTTGTTCAGATTGATTTTCCTCTTCTGTAACTTACGGTGGTGTGACTCTTTGTAACAGTGTCAAGAGGAGTCAGCAGTTTACTTTTGTGTTACTGAGCCACAATCTGGGACAAAGGTTTGAGTGTGGTTTTCCCTTATTTTCCATTTTAATATTCCCGAGTTGCTAGTAAGGAGTCTCTTACACTTCTGACATTGGATATTTGACTCCTCTCCCATTTTTTATTTATTAGCTTGACTAGATGTTTATCAGTTGCATTTACCTTTCCAATCGTCAACTGTTTTTCTTCATTTTACTGTTCTTCAAGGTCATTGAGATGTCTTTTCTTTTGATTATTTCTTACCCCTTGCTATCTCTAGACTGAGATCACGCTAATTTTCCCTCTAGTTTCTTGGGGTGGAATCTTAGATGACTAGCTTCAGATTTTTGTTTTTTTAAATATGTGCATTTAATGCTATAAAATTTTCTTCAAGTATCTTTCAAATTTTGATAAACTGTTTTTTGACATTTTTGCCAGTTACCAATATTAAAACATTTTTAATTAATTGCACATAGTTTGGGGTTTCATAAATACACCTTTTTTGAGCCTATCACTTATTTTTCTATCGGCATCTCCCACTTCATGCCCCAAAATATTTTGGGTACCTTAAAAACAGTCTAGGATCTACAAATGAGAGAAAATATGTAAAGTTGGTTTTCTTGAGTCTGACTTATTTCACTTCGCATGACAAGTTCCAGGTGAAACAGTTTTCTAACAAATGGCAATTTTGTTCTTATTTATGGTTGAATAAAACTCCACTGAATGACTGTACTGCAATCATATTTTCCTTCTTTCTGTCTTTTCCTTCTCCCTTCTGTCTTTCTTTCCTTCTCTATTTTCTCTTTCTTTCTTTCTTTCTTTCTTTCTTTCTTTCTTTCTTTCTTTCTTTCTTTCTTTCTTTCTTTCTTTCTTCCTTCCTTCCTTCCTTTCTTTCTTTTTTTCTACCTTCCTTCCTTCCTTCCTTCCTTCATACAAGGTAGCCCCATCTGTTATGGAATTTTCTAGGTAGGTCAGGCTACCCTTAATTTCATAGAAATCCCACTTCCTCTCCCTCCCACACGCCGGGATGAAAGACACACATCACCACTATTGCACATTTCCTTTACCGTTCATGTGTTGATGAGACCTAAGTCCACGACTTGACTATTATGAGCAGTGCTGAAGTAAACATGGATGGGCAAGAGTCTGTGGCACGTTCACTTATGATCTTCTAGTGGGTACATAGAAGTGGCAGAGTTAGTCATGTGGTTCTTTTTATTAATTTCTATTTATTTATCCATTTGCTTGTTTGTTTTGAAGACCTCCATGCCGATTTTCAGGGTGGCTGTACTAGTTGATACCTTTGTCCCACATCCTCAGCAGGAATTTTGCATTCTTGGTGTTAGCCCGTCTGACTGAGGTGAGATGGCACCTCCAGTGAAGTTTAAATGTGCATTCCCACAATGGCCCAGGATGCTGCACACTCTTTTGTGCCTACTGGGCATTTGTGCTTCATGTTTTGAGAACTTCCTCCTCTCTTCATTACTCTACTTATTGATTCAGTCATTTGTCTTCATGGCATTTAGCTTTTTGAGTGCCTCATATATTCTGGATATTAAACCTCAGTCAGACATAGAGTTAGCAAAGACTTTCACCAATTCTATAGAATGTATTATTTCTTGAGTTATAGAGGAGGTTTTTAACTTTATGTAATCCTAGTTGTGTACTCTTGGTGTAGATTTCTGAGTGATTAGTCTTTTTGAGAAACAGCATGTGGATACATTATCTTAGTGAACCAGGTTGCTTATTATTAATTTTTCTCTTTTATATTATTTCGCTCTTTTTTTATTGTATGTGGTACTAGATTATATAAGGGCACTTTCATGTATGTATGTAATGGATGCTGAACAATCCTCCTCCATACCTCATTGCCCTGCCCTCTTTCTTGTTCCTCCTCTCCCTGCCTACCACTCCCTGTGTTTCTCCTTTTCAGTTTGCCTTATGCTCATACCTACAGATATGGTTTTACACAACTATGTAAAATCTACAACCACAAATGAAAAAAAAATCCTGATATCTAGCTTTCTGAAATCAACTTAATTCATCTACCATGACTACCCACTTGTAGCTATGTTTCCATGAAGGCGATGACTTGACTCTTGATGGTGGAAGCAAATCCCATGCAATGTGATAGATATACACTGTGCCTAGATCCTGAAAGGTCCTCCCTATGTTTTCCACTAGCGATTTCAGAGCTTCAAGTCTAGTAAAGTCTTTGATGCATTTTTGAGTTGATTTTGGACAGGGTAACAAGTGGATATTAGTTCTTTCTGCATTCAGATATCCAGTTTTCCAGGACCACTTCCTGAAGAAGTAGACTTCTCACCAATGGATGTTTTTAGCTCCTTTGTGAAAGAGCAGGTGACTGTGGCCGTGTGTTTATCGGTGACTCTACTGGTCTATGTGCTGATCTACTTGTCTGTTTCTGTGCTAGCATCAGGCTGTGTTTGTTCCTCTAGCTCTGTAGAGTGTGGAACCAGGGTCGATGAGCCCTTCGGCATGGCTCTATTTTGATCAGAATTTCTTTCATTATCTAGAGAAAAGTTGTATATTTGGACTTAATTTTAAAGCATCTTAACCATCCCCTTGAGACATTTTAACAGTTGTGTTACTTAGAAAACTTGCTTCATCCCCCTTTATTTAATGATTTTCCACACCTTTGAATATCTCTAAATTTATTATTGTGTGGTGCGAAGACACACATTTTATTTCTAGTCTTTAAACTGCTAACGTGTGTTTTAGGTCCCAAATGCGGTCTATTTGGTAATGTCATCTTCAGAAAAATGTGTGTTCCTGCTGTTGTAATGGAGTATTCCATAACTGCCAGTTGTGTAAGCTAACTAACTGTTCAGGTAAACTGTATTCATATTGGTTTTCTGCCCAGCCCAGCTCTCAGCTAGCAAAAGAGGGGGCTGAAGTGGCAACTATTTCTCTGCACAGCGCTATCAAATTTACCTTCACATACTCTGTTGTTAGTAAAAACACAATTAAAGTTATTATAGCTTCTTGGGAAACAGATTCTTTGTCATGATGCTGACTCGTTTTGAGGCCGATAATTTTCATTCTCTAAAGTTTTCTTTGTCTACAATTAGTCTGACTACATCTTTCTTTTGATTTGCACTGACTGAAAGTACATATTTCTAGGGTAACTACCGAAACTACCGAAACTCCTGAGAATTATACGTGATATCCTAAGAAAGGTGTCAAAACATAAAACCTTTAACTAACCGGAAAAGGTAGAAACAGGAGAACAAAGAAAACTGCCAAAGGGAAAAAATTAAAAACCTCGAATATATGCAACAAAGAGGAATTCATAGATAGTTGTTAAACTCTATCAGCCTTCACTCCATTTGTGTTCAGCTTGGAACTGGACTATGTTTAATATTCTTTGGAGACCTGAGTGCCACAGACTTTGCATTTTGTTTTGTTTTGTTTTTATTTTCTCGTTGTCTTAGAACCTCTCTAAGATCCCTCCATTACTAGCGTATCTTTTAGCTCTTTTCCTAGTTGTCTTGTCATTTTTGTGAATGTGTTGGGAGGTAAACAGCTTCCTATAACCTGTGTGTGCCATACACAAGAGTGTGTGTGTGAGGTTTGTTTCTGCCTTTTTGTGAGAGAGAAAAATTAGAATGGACTGGAGTTGGGAAGATGCTTTTCTTACTAACTGAGGGATTAGGCTTTTTTCCTCTTTGGGATTGGACTCATGTAAATCTACCTCTGAGATTGACTCCCCCTATTTCTCTTCCACTTTAAAGTCTCTCTGGCAGCACTGAGGGACCTCAAAACTTTTCCTTTCCCCACTCTTGATATGTTGGTATTTGCTTTGCCATCACAGGGGCCTGAATATGCAGACTGCTGGACCAGTGGATCTCAACCTTGGTAAGGCTACAGCCTTTAGTACAGCTCCTCATGTTATGGTGACCCTCAACTACACAATTATTTTCATTGTTACTTCATATGTGTGATTTTGCTACTGTTACGAATTGTAATGTAAATATTCGACATGCAGATTGTTTAAGGCAACTCCCTGTGAAAGGGTGGTTTGACACTAAAGGGGTCTGAACCCATAGAACTACTGTGCTAGACAAAGCATCGTCTGCTTAAAGTTTGAAGAGGGACCAACAGCACAAAAACCCTTAATTTCTCATACTTGGCTGAAATGAAAAGCTTTGTCCAAGCTTCAGTTGTGACCCTCTAAAAAAGACTTAGGGAGCTACAACAGAGGACTAATGTAGTCTATCCAGCAGCAAAGAAAGAAAGAGAATAGGTTATGGAAATAGCCGAGTCTGCCCAACATCTTCTGGAAGGGGCTTTCAGCCCAAATCACACATGTGTGCAGGGCCACCGAGCTCCAGCCCAGGCCATTGCAATCCAACTCTCACAAGATGTCTATCAAGAAAGCTGGGTGATATTTTGCAGAGCATGTCTGATTCCTTCCTTCCCTTTGGTGAGGGTCCCCCTTGCCTCTGCCTGTGGACACCTTATGTGAGGAGACTATTTGTTGCTTCACTACAATGTGGAGGTTGCCGTCATGTTTTATGCCAGTGGTTACTTATCTCCAGTGTGGATGGATAGACTTGACAGCTTGACAGCTAACAACTGTCTCCCTGTTATTTTGTGAGTCGTAATCATTTTGAGGTGTTTGCCAACCACCCCGAGAAAGGTAAGAAAACCCATGATGAGTGCAAAAAAGATGAGCTATGGTTATTTGGGAAGAAAAAGCATGATCTGACGAATGGGGTCAGTTTTCTCACTTGAGCAAATTAAACCTTAAGTAAATAAAGCACAGGCAATTAGATAATTTAAAGGTATTATTTGGGTCCTGGCATGTGGCAGGCACACATGAGGTCAGAGGGCAACTTTGTGAAATCCATTTCTCAGGCTTTCATGGCAAATGTCTTTCCCCACTGAGTCGTCTTGCTGGCCTGGAACAGCCAATTTTTAATCCTTTATATCTCACCTTGATTATTTAGAACAAGAGCACAGCCACAGGCAAGCACTTGCCATGTGTCTCAAAGCAAGAAGGTTTCAAACTGCACATCATTCAACGACTCATTTTCTACACTTTCCCAAGTTCTCAGACTCTTAAGTTGTCACTGAAGCGCTGACGTGAGTGAAAAGCCTTCCAACAGGGACATTTATAAACTATCTTTTTTCATAGCTATCTATGAGAAAACTCTCTTCAAACAATATGGAAGAGGAGGATGAAGATGAGGAGGAGGGGGGAAGTGATGAGGAGGAGGTGGAAGTAAAATTCACAACTTGACAGTGAAAGCTGTGACTGTTATCTTGAGACTCGGGACAGAGTCATAGGGATCCCCGGCCTCTTCCTGGTCTGCCTTCTCTCTGAGAAGATTCCTGCTGCAAAGTGGCAGTTCTCAAGGGCTTTCCTGCACCCGCCTCACGGGCTCAGATGCTCATCGTCAAATTAAAAGAGGGCTTTAAAAGAATTCTTTTCTCATTTAAATGTTCTTGCTCCTTGAAACACTAATAGCAGAAAAAGGACAGTAAGTGATTGCATATGGAAAATGAAAATGCTCACTAATTTCAGAATGAAAGGTCAGGGGTTCAACTAATTATGCTTGCATAAATGGGCTCTAGCCCTTCGAGTTGAGTTTAGGTTACATGTCTTTACAGTTCAGAGAGCTATATTTCAGATCCTATGCCCACCATGGATCAAAGTTGTCACTGTCTATGTATCCAAAGAAAAATGTAAAAGACATTTATTACAGGGCTTTTATTCTCTTGAAAAACAGTGTTCTTATTTAAAAAAAACAAATTACACTTCTTATTAGAGAACCTTCAGATCAGCTCTTTGATTGCGAAGCTGTGGGGATGTGGTGATTCTTTGTCTAGGTGATTTTTGGCTGATTAGAAAGTGGCCTGCGGTCCCTACACTCTGACTGCTAACCACACTGGAGGCCTTTTGGCATTCATTCAGTGTACTTTTGTGACTTTGATTTGTGGCCGAATTTGACCATTCCATAGGAAAATGCTGTCTTCCCCACATCCACAGGCTGGGTTCTAGAACACTGCTGAACACCACATTCCCAGATATCCAAGTCCCTGATATCAAACGATAAAATAAGCCCTGACTTATTTATAAATATGATGCAATATTATCAAAATAGTTCCTACATTACACTGCTTAGGAAAGGCCTGACTGACAAATGTCTCTGTGCACAATAGAGACACAATTCTTTTTCCCAGGACTGTTGATCCACGGTGTCCAGAGCTGACTGTATTTATGTTTCTGAAGAATCCTTTTCATTTCAGGATGTGAACAATTTGTAGTGTCGCTGCACAGACTCATGATTAAATATGAGACAGAAGCCACAAATTCTGCTTATTGCAATTATAAGTTCTGTCTGACTTCCTTCCTCCCTCCCTCCCTCCCTTCTTTCCTTTCTTTCTTTCCTTCCTTCCTTCCTTCCTTCCTTCCTTCCTTTCTTTCTTTCTTTCTTTCTTTCTTTCTTTCTTTCTTTCTTTCTTTCTTTCTTTCTTTCTTTCTTTCTTTTTCTTCCTTCCTTCCTTCCTTCCTTCCTTCCTTCCTCTGTCTCTGTCTCTGGCTCTGGCTCTGTCTCTGTCTCTGGCTCTGTCTCTGTCTCTCTCTCTCTCTCTCTCTCTTTCATAAGGCAGCAGCGAACCAGGACTTGTTTTCATACATTTTAGCAGTATGCTTAGAGTCTGTCTGCTTGTCTCTGAATATCTCTGTACCCCCACAGGCAGTCACCCCTGAGGAAGCTGGTGTTGCCGGGCATGACAGGCAGGTTAGGTACCAGCTCTGCAGGTGTCAGTGATTATCAGAAGAGCAGGAGCAGCACAGCAGTCGTAGTTTTAACCTATAATTTCACTGGATATAAATACCGAACAGTGAGACAATAATGGTAATTTTTGGTAATTAATATGGCACTTTTCATCAATAAAATGTTTCATCACCGTTAGATAGCTCACCTCCTGGTGCCATCCTGAACTAATTGGTTCAGCTGGGTTCACAATCATGTCACTCAAAAAGGGTTTTTCTACTACGACTGTTGTAAAGTTGGGAAATATGCTAACGTGCCACATTTAAACTTAAAATGCAAATTTCATACAAAGCATGTCCGATCCCCGTGTGACCCCTTCCACTGAACAGTCAGTCTGTTAACCCAAAACAAAAAGCTATGGTTTGAAGCTTCATACCTCTCTTTCATCATTGGCAGTAATGAGGATTTAGCGAAATGTTTGACCTTTCTGGTTCCCAGTGTTTCCACGTATAGAACACTAGTAACACGTGTCACCTATGCTGATACTTCCAGAAAGAAATCAAGTAAAAATATAGTAATTTACTCTAAAGCTTATGTTTTCTTGTTCTATTTTGTTTTTGATAAAATGTATTGCTGACAAGGGAGCGAGGAAACTCTTTCCCGACAACAACTTCAGGATTCTCTGGCTTAGTGTTTCTCATCCTTTGCTGCAAACTGTTTTCGTGTATTGTTATTATCTTAGCCTTGCAGTACCATTGGTTGAATGATTTTAAAAAAAGTCTTTAAAATATACATTTATTTTAAAGGGGATTTTATGTCACCATAAATGGGAACTTCAGTACTACTGCTCTATATAGAAAGTAGTAAAAGCAAATTAAATAACTACAAAGTAATAAATGTGTTGATAATACCCAGTGTTGAATGGAGCACATTTTGATAAGAATTGATTCAAGGCCTTGGGTGGCCATTGTTGGGTTTCTAGTGCTCGAAGAAAGGTAGCCTGGGTGCAGCTGGGAGCTGGCCTGAGTTTGATACGCGCAGCCTAGCCAGCCCTCTTCTCAGCCCAGGTTGCCTGACCCCCAGGTGATGGATTGGAAGCCAGTGGGTTGTAGTTCCAGGAGACTTGGGAGGGAGAGGTCGGTGGCCAATTAGACCTTTCTCCTTCCTTATACATGAGGGATATTTTTGTGGTGTCTGCTCAATTGGAATGTGTGACTAACTGCCAAAGAGGGTCACAGGAGTAAAATAAGAGATGCCGTTAATGCTTCGCCAATAAATAGAGCATTTTATTGGCTCCGTGTCCGTGAGGCACGTTGCACTCGACTTTGAAAAGCAGTGGCCGAGGTACTTTTCTTTTTGTCGTTAAAAAATCAGAGATGTACTTGGCTTGCAAACTCTGTGCGGTTTTCCAGAGGAAAGCCGGTGTGCTAAATTCTCGAAAAATGTCGGAGTATTCTTGTGGCTCGAACGGCCTTATGTGGACAGAGCGTAATGAGAAATCAAACTGTAGCTATTATGGCAAATGGAGGCTTTCCTGCAAACATTCCGCAGTTGGACATGGGTATTTGAAACACTCTGATTCTCTTTAATTTTCATTACTAACTCTCGAAATGTGACTTACTCAAATAATTGTAGTCTTTACTAGTTTGGTATGGCTACATATTATCAAAACAAAATCTCTAAAAGTCTCATGTTTCCCACACTTTTTGGTGCTTTCATCATGCTAGTTTAAAAGAAAAACAATGTGCCTGAAGGTCCCATCTCCCTGTGCACAGTTTACAAAGCTGCTAGTCCATCACTAGTACGAGTTAAAAAATTCATCGTTGAAACTTGAAAATTCCCTAAAATTCTTTCAAAGGCCAATAGTCTATCTGCCACTGTGTTGGATATAAGAATTTAAAAATTGTTTCCTAGACATCTGCCTGCTGAAAATTGCATTTATTGGCTCAAGAACCACAAATTAATTATCATTGTTTTCAGGGCTAGAATAGCAAATGCCTTGAAAAAAAACTGGCCAAGTGTCCTAGGTACATTGCTAATTCAGAACTGGGGTAAAAGTTAGACACACCACTAGGAAAAGAAATCCATAAATACAGGAGACGTAAGCGTCAGCCTTTCTCAGCTATTTTTGTTAATTTATTAAGGGGGTATTTTGTTACTTTTATTTCTTTTATATTTTATTATTTTAACTCCTTTTCTTATTCTCATGCACAAGCACATCCTAGGCTAATTAGAATCTATTTTTGCTTTCGTAATGAAACTTATATAACATCTCTCCATAAGACACTAGTTCTCATACATTCAGACATGTCTCCAAGGCTACGTAAAGGCAGGAGACAATGGAAGTGATTGTTATTATTCATGATGGTACTGAGAACTACACTGGAGGTAAAATAACATCTCAAAACCCACAGAGAAATGCTTAAGATAAAGTTGAACAATACACAAATCATTGCAAAAATGATGATGCTTATTAGCAATATAGTTTTAAGCATGATTAATAACGCAAACAAAGAATTAAGGCATCAATTAATTTAAGTGAGTAGCTCTAGCTGTATCTTAGGAATGTGAATTCTGCAGAACTGTTCCTATTTAATCACAGAGCTTGAAATGATTCCTAATCCATCACGCAGATTTTGTAAAGATATGATGGATTTCATTGTTTAAAATCAGCTTTATTGCTTCACAAAAATTCCCACAAATGATCTTGCATGATTATTTTCTCCTAAAGTAATATACTGATTAATTTCAATTAAATATATGTAAAAGAAGATCTATTTTGAAAAATATGTCTCCCTTGCCATTTGTTAATATATTGAAAAAGTGTAAACCCTGAAACATTTAGCATTGAAAATATTCATTTTTGGTAATTTCTCAAGGGGGTAATTTATTAAACGAGAGGCTTTTAACATTAGCTAAAAGCAGCCCTGTAAATCATGGGTGTCATCAAACTGCTGCATCACTTCATTAATTTAAAAGATTATTATATGCGTAACTGACATAATTTTGAACAATGTTACATGGTTAATTTATTAATGTAGAAAAGCAGAAATGACATGCTAACTTAATTTATTTTTGCAATTGTATAATTTTCGAACTTTTGCCTCTGACTTTCACTAACAGGAGAAATGACTCAGTGTCTCCTTGCTAATCTTATTGAGGTCTTTTTCTTGCTAATATTTTGCCAGTAGGAACGTCTTCTGGTCACTTAATTTTAAAATACATCTTGGAGAGTGTAAGACTAGGCTATTTAGAAAGAAAGAAAGGGAGAAAAAAAGAAATGGAGAAAGAAAGAAAGAAAGAAAGAAAGAAAGAAAGAAAGAAAGAAAGAAAGAAAGAAAGAAAGGAAGGAAGGAAGGAAGGAAGGAAGGAAGGAAGGAAGGAAGGAAGGAAGGAAGCTATCTGTTTTTCCAGCTCAGCCATCATAAGCAGGACATGTGCCCGTCTACAGAAAAAGCTGTGAGATGCTAATTTTCAAGGAACTTATTTTAGCCTTTGGGATGTCCTAGTATCCGAGGAGCCTTATTCTGTGTTTTATGGATTGACTCTGCTTTACATTTTGTGATACCCTCTTCTATAAATGGGTTTTATGCAAATCATCTAGCAGCTTGTGCACTGTAATGATCTGATTAAAAGATTCTTTTTCTTTTATAAGAACAGCTGGTAACCTTCCTGAGGACTTTGTGAATGTCTAGAAAGAGAAGGAACCGCTTGGTTAAAGTGTATCTATGTCTATTTTAGAGAGAGCCTAAGGAAAAAATAATTCTTCAGTTCGTTTTTTTAAGTCTGGAGCCAATAAATATATCTGACCCCCTTTCTAAGATTTTCTTTACTGTAATTGTAAAACAGTAACTGAAACAACTTATTCTAAACTCACCTGTTAGGTTTATTTTAATGGTTTTTTCTTTTTTGAAATATGAACTTGTAAACAGTCCATTAGAATCTTAGTCACAGGGAGCAGGAATGAAAGTCTCTGACATCCTCAGCTTTGGGTTAAGTTTCTGAAGGTCTTTTGAAGCTACAAGTAGAGACTAATACAGAAGTCATAGCACCTGATATCAGCTGCAGAATACTGAACTTTCTAAGTGAAGTACACCCATCGTCTTAGTTTATAACAGACATAATCAAATTTGGTACTGTTGGGGACATTTCACATCTCTTATAAGAGTGCAAACAAACCTATGGGGTAACGAGCGCTAGGCACAGTTCTCTGCATTTGGTTTAATGGACACATAATACATTCTACCTTGAAGTCTTTTTGTGGAAACTTTTAAGTATTGTGTGATCCCGTTCTAAGTTATGAAATCTCAGTTGTCTCAAAAAGGATTCTATAGAATGTCATCTTTAAACAGAAATTTACAAGAGTGTATAATTGAAAATAAAATTTCAGCTAGTACTTAAAGCACTCTGATTTAGCTACTTACCCCAGCGTTTGGTCTATTGAGGTCCAGCTCAAATATAACTTCAGTGCCTTCCTCTCATGGGAATTGCTAACTATTCAGAGGCAGGCTTGAGTGATGGCAGTAATTCATTCAAGGATCCACTGCAAGCAGGAGAGCCGGCTCTGGACTACTGTCTTCTCCTGTAATAGTGTCAGGTTATCCTGGAGAAATACCTGCTAACAAGTTTGTTTGACTAGGGCTTCCTTCTAACCCAGAAAAAACTTAGCTGCTATTTTTCTTATTAATTTGGATATTTTCCCATACACTTAAAGGTAAAACAGCTTAAAAAAAAAACCCTACCAAATATTTCCATGAGTGAATTCAATGCTGGAGTCATTCAGCACTGAAGTACTTTAAGTTGATTTTTGTTATTTTGACAAGTTGGTTAAGGAGATAGGATATAAATAGTTTTGAAGGTTCTTAAAGCTAGCATGCATTACACAAGTTTGCAAATATTAGTATCTCTTGATAAACTGTCATACACAAATATGGTCAATACTGCTCTGTGAAATGCCTTACTTTCCTCTCTGCCTCTGTGTCTTCTTTCGTTCCTTTTTCTGTGTGATGGGAAATGTTCCTACACACACACACACACCAAATTTTAACTTAGGAAATTCCTACCCACTCCAGTATCTGCACAAAAGAGCAGCAATCTACAAGCATTGAAAGTAGGGGCCAGCACATACAATCAGGAGTTACAGATAATAGCAATGGAAAAAAATCTATTGCTATTTAAGATTTACTGAACTTGTCAGCACAGTGTTTGCTCTAAAGAAAACACTGTAAAGTGCTTGGTATCTGCCTGGAGGGGTTATGATCTGAATTAGACACATGAGACAAGCTGGTCAGGAAGTCCCTTCAAGAGAGCATATGTCTGCCGAGAGAAATACTTCTGAGGTCTATACAAATTTAGAATTTGAAAAACAGAATGGAATTTGGCTGAGAGGAAATAAAAACAAGTGTCTTCATTTTCCTTACATCAATTTCTTCAATAAGGCATTGTAGAAAATATTTTTCAGTCTCAAGAAAGATGTTTCCACTCTTATGGTGCATTTGAGAAAAATAAAACTTCTGTGTTAACACATGGTGCCAAGCATACATTTTGTCACGATGCCTCTCTGGCAGCGTGGACCTCAAGTCACCAACTGGAGCCGCCTTTCCCTTTGTGCAAGGAATGCAGACATTAACACAACTGAGTTGCATGCCTTCACTCAGGAAAGATCTGCAATTATGCCAAATTATGTCTAATAGTTTTAGAATGTGGAATAGTGTTTATTAATGTCTGAAGGGAGATTTTAAATCTCCTTTCCCCTCCAACTCCAGTTTTACTTTAAATCATTTTAAAAGATGAAAGAATTGGGCTTCATTAAGCAAAGGAGCCTTGAATTTCATTTTTTAATTTAAAACACGCACACACCCCACCTATTCCTATTTGACAGTCTAATTATCTGTCTGAGTTTGCACCTCATTTGTTTAAGATGTTTTATTGGATGTGGCACATCACTATATGGTGGAAAACAGGTTTGTTTTTTCTTCTTTTTTTGTTAGCCTGCACTTGTTGGCTACCTAGACTTTTTTCACTCTTCTTGGGCTTATAAATTAACATGAAATATTTATGAATTTCACTATTAATTTTGAATGTTGAATTTCTTTTCATGGGCAGTAAACATTGAGCCCTGGCAGGAATAAGAGAAGTGCCCAGGAATCATACAAACAAAATAGAGAACTTGCAGTCTTTTTTGACTTTCTCATTTGTAGCTTTTCATTATTGTTAAGTATTATTCAGATGGCTATAAGACTGCCTATTCAGCCATCCTATGCAAGGTCTCTTACAATCTTGGCAGTAAGGTAACCTAACATTAAATAATAAGCAATGATTTCAATAGATGTGGAAGGAAGACATGGGATGTTACAAGCTGTCTTCCTGTTTGTGAAGCTAAACCAGAAGGTTGCATTGGATGCTCTGTATGGTTCTCCACAATTTTTAGTGAGGAAAATGCACTTGTGTGCTGTGTGTGAAAGAGCAGGCAAAAACTATCCAGGTGCTCACAGGTTTCTGCCCTGGCCCGGGTGGGGGGAGTCCTGGTCACCGCAGGCAGATTCAGCTCATGAGGGAATGCTTGCACATTCTCATTGTCCTTTCTACCCTGTTGGTGGAACAGATCAAAGGGTTGATGGAGAAGCTTCTGGAGAAGTCACAGATAGCTTCTACTAATGTGTGGATGCCCTTTGTGATAGCAGATGACTATGGTAAAATGAGAAGCTTGTGTGCCCACAGCGTCCACCCTTCTGCCATTGGCTATGTTGGTGTATTTAATGGGAAGAACCTAGTTTTTCATGGATGGCCTAACATAAGTATGGCTGTCACAGTGCATCTAGTCTTTTTTTTTTTTTTAAGGAAGGGTTATTTTGGCCCATAGTTCCATGGCCATGGCCACACTGCATTGGAATGCATGCTAGTGCTCGGCTCTCTTCCTCTTTTTGTTCAGTCTAAGGTTCAGCCCATGCCTTGCAGAGTTTTTGGGTGAACCAGCTCCCAGGGTGGGAGAGTCAGAGAGCTGGCCCAGCCCCTCACCTACTGCAGCAGAATTCAGGAGAGCAGGCCCTACATTTCTCTTGGGCAGCACATTAGAGCTGGTCTTGATGGTGTGGGCACAGGTGAGTCTGCTGGATGCATGATGGCCCTGCCCCTGACTGAGGCATTGGATTAACTAGTGTTAATTAGTTAACTAGCAGTGCTGGAGAACTCACCATGGCAATGTGGGTTCTGGAGAGCTAGGGGCTCACCAGCTTGGATGCCTTCCAAGCCAGATCCAGGGCTTTGGGTTGAACTACCCCAACATCTACCCCATCTATGAACTGCGGGACGGTGTGAAGGGGCCAGTCCTACAGATTCAAAACTATAGGATCTCTGTGACGTAGGGCAACAACAGGATATCCAAGAGGAAGTACCAATGAGGCTCTAGTGTTGGTAATCCCTCTCGGATATGTATCTGGAGGCTTCTATTCTAACAATCAGTATTGATCATGACAGTTGATGTAGCTAAATGAAGGGATGTTGATTGGCTGTGTGGAAGGATAGGTTTTCCACCTATTCCTCCTCATAGCTGTGATTGTATGTGTCGAAATAGCTTTTGATGTCTTCTTTGACAATTTTGTACATGTATACAATGTATTTTGATCATTTTAATCCCCATTCCTGTCTTTTATCTCTTTCCTATTCCCTCTAGAACATGTCTTCCTGACTTTGTATTTCCACTCTCCTGTCTTCTTTTCTTTGTAATCTACTGAGATTAACTAGGGTTGCTTGCATTTGTATGCATGTGGGGTTATTTATTAGATCTTGAATGACTTAACACTGGCCTCATCCTGAAGAAATCTGACTCCTGCCCCTGCCCCCAGTTAACTGTCCATAGTACCTCAGCTAGGGCTGGGGACTCCTTTGCTCCTCCTCCATCCATACTGACATGTTGACAAGCTGTATCTTGTGCAGGTCTGATGCAGGTACCACAGCTGCTTGAAACTACAGATGCAATGGTTGCCATGCTCAGAAGGTGGAGTTTCACAGCACTCCTCCCCTTCCTACAGCTCCTACAGGCCTTCCAGCTTGTGCCCTGAGCATTGTGGGTAATGGTGATCTAGATGGCTTATTTAGAGATGAGCACATAACATTGCTTATTCTCAACACTCGTGACTACTTATAAACATTAATCCGTCTCATTTCCAAAAGAAGCTTCCTGAATGTCTATGTTCTTTTCTTGTTCCTGTGATAAAATATGCTGACAGGGGGCTAAAGAGAAGGTTCATCCGCTCTTAAGAAAAATTCAACCCAGTTCAGTTCTCAGCACCCACAAATGGTGGCTCTCAACCCCAGGAACTCCAGCTCCTGCGACAGCTGTGGATGGGTTGTTTATTTGTTTGTTTCTAGTGACTGTCTGTTCCAGGCTTCACTTCTCAGTGGACACTGGTGGTCTGCACATGCTCTGCTGTGGGTGTCATTACCAAGAATTCCAGGATGACTGACCTGTGGCCATGCTCTTCTCTTACAATAGAAGATATGTCTAGTAGTTCTTCAAGTGTGGCTTGCTGGGAAATCAGTGAATTTGGGGTTTCAGAACCCCACCAAAGAAGAAGGGATCTTCTTGATACAGTGCTTAGAAAAAGAATATGATGGTGAGCTGCATCGGAAGCCCTCAGCAGATGTACGGATGGCTCAGGCCTGGGTAGAAGTTATTCAGAAATGGGAGTTCTTGCTTAGGGCTTGTGGGGTGCTTATTGCTGTGCCCCTGTGCAGGATGTACAGTACTTGGACCTCATACTGATTCATAGCGCCTACACAGTGGTTCAAAACCGATCTGTAACACAATCTATTTGTAACTCTAATTCCAGGGAATCTGACACTTTCTTCTAACTTCAGGGGCACCAGGCATACATGTGCTACATGTATACATGCAGGCAAAATACTGATACACATAAAATAAATAAATAAATGTTTAAAAATTTCTATTCCATTAGTTTTCCTATATTTTGATTTTTCTCTCTCTCTCTTTTTTTTTAAAGATTTATTTATGTATTATATATAAGTACACTGTAGTTGTCCTCAGACACACCAGAAGAGGGCATCAGATCCCATTACAGATGGTTGTGAGCCACCATGTGGTTGCTGGGATTTGAACTCAGGACCTCTGGAAGAGCAGTCAGTGCTCTTAACCACTGAGCCATCTCTCCAGCCCTTTTCTCTCTCTTTTAAGATGGCTTTTGGGTTCAGGGAACCTGATTATCTAGATGAGAATGTTGTTTTTCGCATCACTAAAACCCCCAAGTTTTCTTCTCATTCCAGTTCTCAACTGACCATGCAGCTGATTAGGGTATTCCTATCAACAACATAGCAAGGCAATCATAGGGAAACCACAGATATGTCAAAATCAGGAGCTAGCAACTACTTATTCACTTATTATACACATATCACATAGATGCTAGGACCTCCAAAAAGTTTATAGCTCCTAGAGAGCAGAGTGGTCCATGTGGTCCATGTCTATCAGTCAGTGTTCCCTGTGAAGTGTTCTTCTGTAGACGAGCAAGCAGATTCTGAAAGTTTATGGCAAAGAGACCTGGCTTAATCTAAGAGGATAAAGCAATCTGGGAATTCTATAAGAAGCAACACTACAGATGAAAGCAGACAAATAAACAACAGCTTAACAAATATAAAATCACTGGTGTTTGTGTGTGTATGTGTGTGTGTGCACAAGTATGTGTGCATGTGTGTATATACATTGTCAATGTGTCTGTGCATGCATATATGTGTGCACAAGTGTGTGCACATGCATGCATATGTGCACACACATGTGTGTATGCATCTCTGAATGTGTGCACATGTGTGTGCATACATCTGTGAATGCATGTATGTGTATGTGTGTGCATGTGTGTGTGTGTCTAAGTAAAGAATAGCCTTGGAGTCAGAGGAAGTGGGTAGGATAGTAGTCTTTAAAGTGGGTTTTGTGAGATGATCCAAGGAGGCAGGTGTAAGGATAAAACCATGAATATTTCTAATAAAAATAATTATCCTGGGCATGATGGTTAATCCAGCATGTGGGAAAGGCAGAGGCAGGTAGATCTCTGTGAGTTTTCCTGGTCTGAATAGCAAGTTTCAGGCCAGTCAGGAAAACAAAGTAAGACCTTGTCTCAAAAAAAAAATCAAAAGGAAGAAAGAAAGAAAGAAAGAAAGAAAGAAAGAAAGAAAGAAAGAAAGAAAGAAAGAAAGAAAAGAAGGAAGGAAGAAAGAAAGAAGGAAAAAGAAGGAAGGAGGAAGGAAAAAAGAGAGAAAGAAAGAAAGAAAAAAGAAAGAAGGAAATAAAGAGAAGGAAGAAATAAATAAAAGAAGGAAGGATGGGAGAAAGAAAGGAAAGAAGAAAGAAAGAAAAGAAAAGAAAAGAAAAGAAAAGAAAAGAAAAGAAAAGAAAAGAAAGAAAGGAGACAGACAGACATTCAGCTTCCTTGGTGTCTGTGATGGTTTGAATAGGAATGGTCTTTATAGGCACACATATTTGAATGCATGGACCCCAGTGATAACTGTTTTGGGGGGAATTGGAAGGCCCGGACTCTCTGAAGGACATATGTTATTAGGGGTGGGCTTTGAGGTTTCAAAAGACTCAGGCCATTTAGAGTTATCTCTCTCTGCTCCTCGAGATATGAGTCCTCAGCTGCTACTTCAGACACCTGCCACCTCTATGCCACCACCATGGACTCATCCTCTGAAACCAACCATGTGTCCCAAGTCAACTTTCTTCTCTAAATTGCCTTGATCTCAGTGTCATATCACCGCAATTAAAAGTAACCACTACAATTTTTAATGCAATGCAACACCAGTAACTGCATTTATTCTCAGCACAATTTCTCTGATTGAGTGAGCATCCCAGGGGAAAAACAGAAACCCTCTGGCTCACCAAGGACACCTTCTCTTACCAACTCAGCGTTCATGTCTCACTCAGTGGGAAATACAGCCAATGATTGAGAAGAATACTAATTCTCATGGAACCGAGCAGTGGCTTGAAGGGACTCCATCCTTGGAAAAGCTGGAGTGGGAGACAGCACGTCAAACTCACGTTTATATTCTTGGAGTTAAGGCAAGAACAACAGCAGCTTAGTTAAACCTGGGCAAGGCTAGAATCAAAGTGACCAGGAGGATGGCTCAAAGCCTGTGTTTGCCCCATGTTGATCCTTCCCTTCAGGCCCTGAGCCTTTGTCATTTTGTCTTGCAAATAGACTGCACCAGAAGGAACACTATGAAAAGCTGCTCATATATGTGTGTTATATGATTTTTATTTATGAAAATTATGGGCTTTATTTTTGGATTTACCAACTTTTACCCTATAGTTTTAAAACTAGCAAAGTAAAATGTTTGATGTATTTAAAGACCTCCAGATGAAAAGCTTGTGTGGGCTTTGAACTGTTGTGTTAAGAAAAAAGACACCAATTCATGCTAGTGAGAATGTGGAACAAGGGGATCACTCATTCATTGCTTGGGGACTGCAAACTCCACAGCCATGATGGAGGTCAGAGCAGAGGTTCATCAGGGTATTGATCTGCCTGGAGATCTGGCCATACCACTCACTCTTGGGCATGTACCCAAAAGGCACTTCATCCTACCACAGAGACACTTGCTCAACCAGGTTCATTGCTGCTCTATTCATAATAGCCAGAAACTAGAAACAATCTAGATGTCTGTCAATGAATGACTAAGTGAAGAAAGTGTGACCCATTCATACAACGAAGTATTACTCATTCATTAAAAAAATAAAATGAAATTTGCAGGTAAACAGATGAAACTAGAAAAATCCCTCAATAGGCCATTTGAGGGATTGGATGGAAACCTAATGTAGTAGAAGATTCATATAATATAATATAATATAATATATATAATATAATGTATATATTATGAGAAGTTGATATATATGTATATGTACATCTACATGTACATGTAGGTAATATATATGAGAAGGCAATCTATATGCATATGTGTGTATGCACACACAAGACTGTGATACATGTATGTGTATATATATGTATACATATATACGTACACACACACATACATATATATATACATATATATATATATATATATATATATATATATATATATATATATATATATATGCAATCTAGATAAAACTTCCAAATAACAGGGAAGGCAGAGCCTCAAAAGGACATCTCTTATCACCCAATGAAGCTTCCAGTACATTGAATGAATTACATCTAATTGAATTATTATCCAAAGGGGTTCCATGTGCTTCCCCCCCAACAAACAGCTCAGACTGTTGCCAAGTCTTATTTTTGACCCTCTACAAGCTGATAGTAAAGTCCCATTGTAGAAGTTAACACCTACACAACTCATGGAACACAGAGAAGTCAAGCTCGTGCCTGCCTAGAACCTTACCCCCGCATCCTGTGGACTAGTGCTCCTGGAACACACTCTGCATGTTACCCAGCTACAAACTCTTCAGTGTACAAGAGTGATTTGTACACTGGTGCAATAGTGACATGAATCTTGTGGCAGTAAATTAGCATCTGATTTAACTTAAGGCACAATCCATGAGATAGAAACTATACTCAATGCTGTTTAGGTGACCGAGAACCTGAGACTAGATAGCTCATGGACATAGAGGAAAACCAAATACTACTGTTCTGTGGAAGGAATACAGCTAAAATGACTCCTAGTGCCATCCTGCTGTACTCATAGATCTGTGTCTTGCTCAGCCACTGTTAGAGATGCTTCCTCCTGCAGCAGATGGCAACAAATAGAGACCCATTGCCAAACAATTTACAGAGAGTAAGAGACCTTGGAACACTTAGCCCTCAAAGTGATGTCTCCATCAAATCATTCTCCTCATGTATCAAGGAGCTCTGTGGAAGAGGATGGAACACTTAGCCCTCAAAGTGATGTCTCCATCAAATCATTCTCCTCATGTATCAAGGAGCTCTGTGGAAGAGGAGGCAGAAAGAGTGTGAGAGCTGAGGGGATGCAGGACACCAAGGAATCAAGGCCTTCCGGACACAACAGAGCTGAGGCCCACAGGATCTCACAGTGCAGAGGTAGCATGCACAGGGCTTGCCTGAGTCTGCAACAGCTGGGGCCTACAGCTGACAGAGGAAGTGGACATCCATAACCTAGAAGCTATCCACAAGTGATAACAACTTATATGTGAAAAATTGGTTTTTATGAAGGGAGTCTGACGGGGGAAACAAACTACTCTTATGGGTAGGCCCTATGCCTAGCAGTAAATGGCCAACACAAAACAAAGTCAGCAGCCACTTTATAGGTTCTCTGATGGTGTTGTCATGGCTTTCCCTCCCTACCTTGCAAGTTCTTTGCATATATATCATGGCTTCCAGTTTTAGGTCTTATGGTTCTCTTGTGTGTGCTAACGTGTGTCTCTGAATCTATATGTGTTTTTTATGTTTTTACCTCGTTGCTTGGTTGGTTTTGTTTTCTCGTTTGGTTGTTTTGTTCCATTCCAATTGTTTTCCATTTATTTTATTTTATTTTGTCATTTTATTTTATTTTGACTGTTTTTCTAATGAGAGACAGAAAGGGTGTGAATCCAGATGGGAGGAGGCAAGTGGACAGGAACTGGGAGGAAGGGGGAATCAGAATTCACTGTATGAAAAAAAATATTTTCATTAAAAGAAAAATACAAAATCTGATTCTCCCCAGCTTTGGATTCATTAGTTAGCAGAGAAACAGACACTTGCAGAATGTCAGTCAAAGCTCTGTGATGACTGCAGAGTGTGACTGGGAAGAGCCTCAACCTGATGCTGTAGGAAGCATCTGTCCTGCTCATACGTGTGCATCACGGCAGAGCAGATTCCTTATACCTGTCAGACTAGTTAGTTTCAACATTTAACTGAGATTTTGAATGTTAATAGGATAGTAACAAAACACTATATATTATTTTCAACGGGGGTTGAAAGGCTTTTTTTTATGTGTAATAAATGTAATTTAGATTGCTTGCAACCTTTTTTTAAAAATAGCAATGTTTACTCTGTTTTACAATCTGTGAGTCCTTACAAACACACATCTACTGATGCCACATGTCCATCTGAAGCTGTCAGAAGACAGTGCCTCAGTATTGAGAGCCTCTGCATGGGAAGTGCCACGGGGCTTAGAGGGGTCCAAAAGAGAGATTGATCTGTCCGCAAGGCATGGAACAGCTGAATCGATAAGTCAATGATCTGGTCATGCTGTGGTACCGTTTATAACTAAATATAGATTCCCGATTTGTCATTCACTCCACACAGGGCAATGAACCAACTGCCTGATGATAGTTGGTGATCATAATTTACTAATATTTGTCATCTCTGCTCTCAGGCAAGGTTCACACTCCACCAGGCAAATGGACCATTGATCAAACATTGGTTTGTTCAGGTGACAACTATATTATTGGGTCTGTTTATCTCACTGGCACTTAGGAAATTCAGCCCTAAATGGATCCAGATGCTCCCCTCCCCCCTTTGCCAAACACACAGACAGAAGCCAAGAGGCAAAGCAAGGCGACAATGAACAGTATGGAGATACAATGCTAATATATATTTGTGTGTTTGGCCCTTCTTCACACTCAATTCTGGCTCCTCCTTTTTACGTAGCACTCCCCGTGCAAGGCACGCATTCTAGGGCACCCAAAGTCACACTTTTCTATGTGTGGGTGCTGAGTTAGCGTTACACATGGTCCAGTACCACCTCCTTACCTATTGTTTGCAGTGTGCTGTCTTGCCCTGACAGACAAAAGTTTTCTTTTTCACTAATGGCATTTCTAGGGGTTTTAGCCTCAGTCATTTGCCCGGTGGCTAGACTAAGTCATTTCCCATGACTCTGCACTCCTTGGCCCTTCGATTGCTTGGACTTATGACTGATCCTGAAAGTTCATAGCTTCTCTCCTGCAGACTAGTGCTTTATTAGTGACAAGAGTGCATCCAAATGACCCTGTCGCCTTCAGCTTTCAAACAGAATAGTTTCTCAATACATAAATTGTTTTGAGAGATGTAAGGGGATTTCTTATTACAAGCTTAACAAAATAAAGTGTTTGTTTTCAACCTTCTAGAAAAGAAAACTTTGTTGCAGATCATTATGATGGTGTTGCTTTCAAAATGTTTCTTTCTCTCACACCTTCCCTTGTATCTACCAAAAAGGCCACCAAAAGAAACTCTCTCTGCTTTAAAACAAACGCCATTAAAAAGGTATTAGGTTTGTACATGAAAATCAGAGAAGCAGATTAAAGTCATCCAACACAGAGGAGCAAAATTAAAGTAGGAACAAACCAAATGAGTAGCTAAATTATAAGTGACTACTTTGCCAAATAAACAGCTCATTAAAATGCCACAGAGTCACCATTAACAGGCCAGGACAATATTGAAGAGATAAAATTGCTGGCTCAATAGATGTTTAAGCACAGCTTTAATGTAAATAGGTAATTCACCTGTAATCTTTCTTCTACTTTCTCTCTCCTAAAAAAATATTGGTGAGTCTGTTATAGTATGCATAATAAAATAAACCAGAGGGAGAGGAAGTTCGTCTAAACTCTAATGTTAGTAATAAAGATGTCTGATTTACAAGAAGCACAAATGTAATGTGAAGAGTGCTATTTCTGTTCTCCCCCACAGACTGATGCACAGAGGTGAAGGTCCTACTTGCCGGGGTCTTGACAAGCAATGCTCAGCACGCAGAACTCAAGCCTTTGGCTCTGGAGTCCCTGTGACTGACCAGTGGAATAAGCACGGATGTGGTAGGTGTCCGGCTCCCTGATGCATCTCCTGTTCTGAATGCTTGCAGGCAGATTCCCCTCGCCTCTGTCTCCTATTTCATAATCTCCCATTTCCCAAACATACTTTCTGAAATCTGTTCTCCGCATGGTCACTGGGTGCTCTCAGCAGTGTTGTGCACAGAGCAGGCGTCACGTTTTGTGAAGTGTGTGGGTGAGGTAGTCAGTTCCCCCACCTTTCGATTATGTCAAAAGAAGGATTGTTCTTTGACTGCTTTATATTTCAAAACCCACTCCCCCTTATCTCTCTGCTTTCTACTTATTAGAACGTTTGAAGACCTAAAATCTATTGCAAAAATCGGTCTTCTCGTCTAGCTCTCTATGCCACATACACTCACATATTTTAATTTTATTCCCGCAAACGGTTCTGGTGGCTTACATTTGTTTTCATCTTTGCTGACTTCTTGCTCAGTAGCTCTGTAGCTGTGTACATTTCTTTCATCCTTCGGGGTGGACATTCCTATAACACAGATGTTGTTCCACTTCAGTTTGCTAGACTCAATTTTATACCAATGATCTAATTTCATGAATATAGAAAACCCAGCAAGTGGCAGACGTTCAGGAAGCCATCAGAAACCGCCAAAATGCCTTGCAGTTTTGAGTAAGTGACTGAGCAGCCCTAGGTATTTCTGAAATTTGGACTGAAAGGAGATATCCTTGGATTTATATCACCTGTAGCATTCCAGTGATTAGCTCTTAGGCATTGTTGAAAACAGTTTCAGGATAAAGTGGTGTTTATAAATGATTTGTGCAAACATATATATGTGTGTGTATATGTATGGGTATGTGTATGTATAATGTATATGTATATGTGTATATGTATATACAATCTATTATCCTGTCATTTGCACAATGATTTAATTTTCTTCTACTGAGTAGTTCTCATTTCCTGAGAGCCTGAAAAACAGTCTCATTCAGAGCTGGAAGAGAGAGTCAGCAGAAAGGCCCCTTCACATTGATGTTGCTTCAGGTCCTCTGTCCCAGCACTCTTTGGAAACACTTCATGTCTCACTGAAGCTCAGAACTTTGTTTCCTTTTTCTTCTACCTTTCATGGGTACCTTCATGCATATACATATGAATGAATGTGCATGAGATTAAAATTATTGGTAGAAGTACCCGCCGCTTATGAAAGCATACATTTTATATGAGTAATATAAGTTGTGCATCCATACCTTGCCTTTTCATTGTAACACAGCACTTTAGAAGGAATTTTATACTTCTATACTAAGACATTTAATAGCTGGTGACCCAGAGTTATTCTGTCCTTCTTTTAAAAATACTTGGGTTTCTGCTTGCATGTCTTTGCTTCCCTACAAGGCTTCTAACACACACACAACCCTGGGCTGACTAGACAGAACTAATTTATACTTTTTTTCAGCATGCGATTTAAACTCATACCATCCAGGGGAGCCTGGAATCTGTATTTAAATGGTGCAACAGAAAAGCACCTTCTTCAGAACAGAACCAAAAACACAAGGTCCTGTGAGTTTCCCAGGACTATGAGTGATTCAGTCTAGACATGGAACAGAGGAAAGAGATGGGAAGCCAAGTCTTTGGAGGTTTTCTATCCAGTTACTCAAGAAATCGTCTTTATTATTTAACTTGGTTTGTATCAGATTTCCTTAAGTTTGTGCCATAAAATCTTCTAGATGGTCCAGGTACACCCAAACCTACCCTATTTTTTTTTAAATTAAGTTTAAATTTATGTGTGTACATGCCACAGTGCATGTGTGGAGGTCAGAGGACAATTTGTGGGTTCTAGAAATTAAACTCAGGTGATTAGGCTTAGCGACAAGCATCTTTGAACATAAAAAAGTTTTAAAAATTAATTCTTTGAGAATTTCACACCATATATTATGATCATATTCATCACCTTCTCTTCCCAACTCCTCCCAGATCTATCCCTATACCAACCCCCCACCTCTGTGTGTGTGTGTGTGTGTGTGTGTGTGTGTGTGATAACCTACCAAGTCCAACTGTGTTGCCCTTATACTCTTAGGTATGGGGGTCATCCACTGGAGTGTGCTTGATCTACCAGCAGCCACACCCTTAGGGAGAACTGACTCTCCCTTCTCCAGAATCCATTTACTGTCTACAGTTACTCAGTTAGGGTTGCCCCTCCCCCATGCCAGAATGTTTACTGCTTTGATCTTCTAGAGGTCTTATTTGGTCATCCACAGCTGCTGTGAGCTCCTGGCTACAGCAGTCCCCGCCTTGTCCAGAGGACACTGTTTTGCTTCACTCCTCCCAAACCTCTGGTTCTTCCCCTCTCTCCCTCTTCTGGGAAGGTCTCTGAGTGATGGAGCAGGTGATAGATGTTCCATTCATGGCTAAGTATTCCACTGACACATATCCTCTGCACTTTGATCAGTTGTAAGTTTCTGTGTTAACTACCATCCCCTGCAAAAAGAAACCTCCTCAATGAGGTCTGAGAGCTGTCTATGTAGGGAATACAAATTTAGAGGACATATTGATACTATTTCTATTTAGCTGAGCAATAGTAAGTTCACCTCTAGGGCTTGTAAACTCTTGGCCATATTTACAGTACCAGGCATGCATTTGCTACTGAGGAGGGGACCTTAAATCCAACCAGGAAGCAGTTAGTTGCCCTCATACCATTCAGACCACTCGAGAGCACACCTTGCCACATGGTCATTATTGAGGCTTCCAGGAGTCACTGAAGACTGTTGATGGTGTTTCTATCCCAGCAGCCTACACAGCAGGAAAACCAGCCAGCAGGGAGAAATCATCCTGATCATTACTAATTTGATTTCTCAATATACTATGATCACAAACGTGTAGTGTCTTCAGCAACTGGGTTCTACTCTTAAAGTCATGTGGGTGATCAAGAGTAATTAACAATAGACCATTATTTGGGAAGCTCTTCTCCAGGATACCTCTGAGTCAAGGGTGGTTGGTACCTCACACCTGGGCTTCTTATTTGGCAACGTAGGGTGTCTGGAAAGAGTATAATCTCATGTGGTAACTCCAACTAAACTCTTTTATGAGTCTATAAAAGGGAACATTTTTATTAGAATTTGAGAGAACACGTAACAATCCAGAGAAGCTGTAACTCTTGGCAGTTGTGTGGAGGAGGGAGATGGCGGACGAGAGAAAGTAATGATTTAAGAAAGCAAGGCCTCGTGCAGTGGCCCCTATCTTTTAGTCCTAGCCCTTTGGAGGTAGAGGTAGGTGGATCTTGGTGAGTTTGAGGCTAGTTCGGTCTACACAGGGAGTTCCAGGTCAGCCAGAGCTACACAAGGAGTCCCTGACTCTAAAGCATAGAAGGGGGCCAGCGAGCAGATTCAGTAAAGGAGTCAGCAGAGAACCAGGTGGCAGACAAGCAGTTTCATGGTAGGAGGGAAAGACAGAGTGAGAAAAGAAAGCATGCCCAGGTTTGGGCAGTATCTGAAAAAAATTGGGTGCAGGAAGAAGGGAAGGGCAAAGTTAGGCTTTCTTGAATAACTCAGAGGAGTGGACAAGCTGCAGTGTTACAGGGTTAGGGGCAAAGCGATGCAGGAGACTGCATGTGGGCAGGGTTCTGATTGGAAAGAATACAATCTCATTAAGGGTATAATCATTTCTCCCATTTCCCTAGCTGCACTGTAAGTGAACCAGCTTTCCTGAGGGGTGGTCCCTTAGATCAGGAGACTGACAGGACCAGCTGAATCAACTCTTAAGGGAAGAGACAAGGCTCTACAGTATTCTCTGTGACAGATCCGATTGTCATGTCTCCACACAGGGCCAGAGATAGAATCTGTCCTTTACGGAGCCCAGATATACATCCGCAATGCTCTCCAAGGCCCCTGCAGCAGGATTAGTTTTTAGAAGTCAAATCACAGATCTGGGGATGCGTTCTTGGGACAAGTGAGGAGTTTTATTTGCCTTGCCTTACTTAGGGTTATATTTGGAAACACACGGACCCCCTGGAGGAAGTAGGGTAGGACAGTTGGTGAACAGCCCCTTCACAGCCCGAAGTTTGTCCAGAGCAGAGAGTTGAAAATCAGGGGTCTTCTCTACAGTGAGATAGGGGGGCAGTTTCTTTTCAGCATTTTGGGAGTCCAGGTGGGTTAGCGGAGGGGGAAAGGTCTTCTGTGACTTTGTTACCATCCGGACCCATGCTGGAGCTGAGACTTCTCTGTCTAAACAGTGTCTCGGACAAGAACAGAACCTGAACAATGAACCGTGCTTGCCCTGCTCCCTGCAAGAAGGGCGTTTGTTTGGAGTTAGTACACTAAGCCAGGCACTCACTACTGCTTGCCGGTGCAGGCACGGTCTGAATCTGCTTTTCCCAAGGAGCTTCTCCAGGGGGGAAAAGGCAAGTGGAATGCTGGCTTTATTATGTAGATGAGGAGATGGGGGCCTCCTTTTGTGTTCTTAGAGGGTCCCTGAATAGGTTCTTGGCAAGTTTTACCTAGAGTGTCTGGCAATGGGAGGAGTGTGTGTCTGTGTGTGTGTGTGTGTGTGTGTGTGTGTGTGTGTGTGTGTGTGTGTATGTGTGTGTGTGTGTGTGTGTGTGTGTGTGTGTGTGTGTGTGTGTATGTGTGTGTGTAGGGGCCAGATCACAGTAATGTAATGCAACAGTCAAAGGTCTTGGAGAAATGTAATACAGACATTTGACTCAGGGAAATGTAGAGGATTTCTGTTTGTTGGTTGGTTTGATTTACTTTAGTAAAAATGACAAGTCATGTGTATGTTTATTTATTGGACAAATTAGGAAAAAGGCATTTAATATCTCCATCTTACATGACCCAGTTTCAGGTTTTTCCCCTTATTTCCGTGACTCAGTGTAACTTGCAACAGACTGATGTTTCCAATCTATTTTTTTTTTTGAATTCTACTTCATCCTCTCTGGTACCCAAAGAAAACCTGTTTTGCTTCATTTTAATTTAAGTGCAATTTCACTCAATTTCTTTATTTTATAAATGAGAAAAGCTCTCACTTTGCAGATAGATATGTGGTAAGTCTGCTTTAGAGCCTGGTCTTCAGGTAGGTTGCTGTTTCCTGTCTCAATGATAATATAGAATCAGACTTTAAAAATTGTATTTACCAAAGATTAGCTCAATCATCTGCATGAATAATTTTTCTTAAAAGGAAAATGTCATTTGCTATATTCAAACGAGAGAATAGTTTTACTTATAGAGTTTGAGTGAATGTCTATATTTATGAAATTTCTTGCTAAAAATTTATTTCCAAGTATTTTAAGAGGGCTAGAAAGACAATCCTGTGGTTTAGAGGGTTTATTGTCCAAGCCTGTACACAAGATTTCAGATTCTAGGCACAGTTCTCTGCATTTCTACAACCCTATAGTTGAAAGAAGTGGAGACAGGAAGATTACTGGGATGTTCTGACTGCCAGCAAGTGCCAGGTTTCGTGAGAGCCTGTTCCTTGGAGGAAAAGCTAGTGATTGATAGAGGAAGTCAAAGGTGCCCTCCACAGACAGGCAGGCACACAAGGTGCACATACCCATACACAGCTAAAGAAACAGCTTGCTGATAAAAACTTTCAGAAAAATAACAAATTGGCAAAATGCAAATAGCTGTTATGTATAGTGCATGGAAAAAATATCAGTTCTTATACCATTTTCTCTGTGGTTCTATTAAGATCTTTTACAAAAAAACAAGACTAGCAATGTGGCAACACGTTCTGAATTTTGAAAATTAACTTCTAATATTCATCAATGAAACCCTCGAAGCTCTGGCCTGTTAAAGAAAGCAAGTAGTATGTCTACCTTCCCTCCTGTCATGACAAAAAAAAATCAATGTTTTGGGTATCTGGATTTTTTAAATCAGTGTTCTGTGTATAAATCCATGGATTTAGCTGTAAGTATAGAACACACACTATGGGCCATTTTGTAATCATTTTTATAACTTCACATGTAATAGATAGTTTGCCATGTTATAAAAGTATTTTTATACATTATCAAAGATAAGTATTGATCTGTCATTATTTGTTGATCCAATCTCCCAGTTTAGGACCCTGGGAAATTTTTCCCCAACATGTATTGATCAGCAACAAATCCTTTGTGAGGATTCTTCAAGCATAAAGCTACACCTATCTGTTATTTGAATGAAAAAATGAAGTAAAAAGAGGAGGACATGCCTGTTCCAATCGTGTGGAGAAGCCTCTATTGTAGAGATAAGGGAGAGAACTGAGAAGGTTCAGACTGATCATGGTGGGCAGACTAAACCGGACCATGGGAGGACAGAGGGGAAGGGAGAGCAAGAGAGGTGGCCAGGGCTGGAGACCAAGAGAAGAAAATGGCTGAGGTATAGAGGGACCAGGCTGAGGGAGGGAAGAGGAAGCCCAGCCCCTGGGAGCGAGAGAGGTTTAGGGCAGGGAACAGGTGAGATTTGTTTAGTGAGAATATTCCTGGGTTTTAGACTTGTTGATAATAAGGGGCTAAGTAATCTCTTTCATAACTACTTCCTGCTGAACTCAGGGCATCAATGTCATTGTCAGGGGTCCAGGGAGTCTGAAATCATGGTCAAAAAATGGGAAGAGAGAGGAGAGCAGGCTGGTGGACATTTGTTTTGCTTGCTGTCCAATTTCTGTGAAATCATCTGGGGCTAGAAAAGTGCAGGCTGCTTGGGAGCATCCAGGATGGAGGTTCCGAGGAACACCTGGGGCTGGCACTTTGCAGGCAGTTTTGAAGCTGTCTGCAGTTGATTGGAAATCCAATGGAATGGACAGACTCAGGAGAACATGCGAAATTAAGAGCTTTGGGGATTTTTTTTAATTATTGTTCTTTGTGTACACTTTAAGCTTACAAGCCCAGGGTCCTTGTTGGGGAGGGTCCTTGTAAGGTAGATGTAGCAGGGGAGTACCAATACCTGGGAAATGTGGGCTCCCATCCTAGGGAATAGGCAGGTGGGAAAGCTTAGGCTGTTGGCTGACAGGAGTGCATACTACACACAAACACAGACACACACATACACAGAGATACACACACACAGACACACACAGACACATACACAGACACACACAGACATACACACAGACACATACACAGACACACACATAGACACACACACAGACACACACAGACACACACACAGACACATACACAGACACACACACATACACAGAGATACACACACACAGACACACACACAGACACACACACAGACACACACAGACACACACACAGACACATACACAGACACACACACAGACACATACACACAGACACACACACAGACACATACACAGACACAAACACAGACACACACACAGACACACACACAGACACATACACAGACACACACACAGACACACACAGATACACATACAGACATACACACAGACACACACACACACAGACACACATACACACACAGACACACTCAGAGACACACACAGACATATACACAGACAGACACACATGCACAGTCACACATACACACACACAGACATACACAAACACACACAGAGACATACACACATGCAGATGCACACACACACACATGTAGACATACATGTAGATACACACATAAGTTTGAGCTATATTAGCATTACCACTTTTTGTAATTTGTACTGAAATCTACTTTGTAGAAAAGATAATCTTAGTAGATGCTTGGGAACCCAAAAATGATTCTGGGTTGAAAGTTAACACACTTTCCAGAGGACTGGATATATAGATTGGACAAAAAAAATTTTTTTAGCATGATAGGGAAGCACTTTGAAGTTTATACGTAGAAGACAACCAAAGGAAATTTAAAATCTTAAGTTTGTGACTGATCATGGTAGTCAGTACTTTACTATCTTATCAGAACTCCATTGACTGATGTTAAAACTGAACTTTTGAAGTCTTGATATAGCAATAGCATAGAGAGGAGAAGAAATCTGAAACACCTTTAAATCTGTCTCGTGAGTTTATCTCTTGCAGAATGGAGTCTGTCAGTAAGGTAAACTGTGTCTGCCTTTCTGGCTGGAGACCTGGCAGCTCTAGAAGCAGCAAGGCTTGAGTTTACATATGAAATCAAGCAGGAAAGCAGCTGTGGCTTTGGGGAATGAGCTGGTATGGTTGTTAAATTGACAAAGCTACAGCTAGCCTAGCCACCAGTGCCATCAGAGATACGGGAAGGATAATTCACAAGAGTAAGTATAATCTAAATGACCTGTGTATCAATCAAAATGACAGAGATTTACCGATACCTGGGCAGTTACCATAGGATCCCATGATCTCCATGGCTTTGTTGGGGAGTGGTCAGTCCTGGGCTGTCATACAGGACAGCATTAAATCTTTAGATGTTGCACAGGACAGCATTTGCCTTCATGTGCTAGACTCAGAAGGTTTTCCTGTGGTGGAGGAACCTGGGAAAACAGACCTGCTGTCAATAGGCAGAAAATGGCAACCAATCCAACAGTGTCCACAGTTTCGGCAGGACCCTTGGGTCAGGTGAGGCATGGGGCCGTTTTTTGCCCAGTGCTACCATAATTCAGGTCTGTGTTCTATCTCTCTTTTTGCCACTAGGATCTGATATTTCTGTCTATCACAGTAAGCTTTTTTCCATTAAGCATTTTAAAAGCCATATTCCCCAGATCTCTGAAGAGTTTGAGGACCATAATCCATTGAGTATACCTGAGTTAAATAACCTTTACTTGCTTTTTACTTGTTTTGAGTTTAACCTTGAAAACACATACAGGAAGCTAAATAAATCTTGTCTCTATAAATGAATTACCTAACAGTCTGTACAGTTTATAAGTTAGTAGCTTTTGTAAGATCAGGATTCTGCAGCTTTTTTCCCTGTTAAGTTGGAACCTTAACAATTTGAAGTTTGAACCTTAACAATTTGAGTTAAAGCTTTGTTGACGATTCATTAGCATCAAAATTGTCCAGGGTTTGAGAACTAACATTGTTATTTCCTCAGAGGCTTGCAGATTTTGTTTTTACATGATAGGCATTGAAGCCAGAAAGGACTTTTCATACATTATTTTATTTAATTTCCTACCCCATGAGAACTGTGTGAGTCTTTAATAGCTGAAAAGAAAGCTGAGAAGCAAGCAGGTAGGCTTAAATCTCAAGGTTCACAGTTTGAGATTCTTGAGACACCAACTTCCTCCATTGATGATTTCATGAACCTTCCCGAAATCTGGAACTTTTCATCTTAAATTTAAATGTTAATTAATTAATTAATTAATGGCAGAGAGAGATGCACAGAGAGGCAGAGGCAGAGACACACAAAAAGAGACAGAGTTGTGAGGTACCTTGAGGTTAGAGGACAGCTTACTGAAGTCAGTTCTTTCTTTCTACCATGTGGGTCTGTGGATACAATTCAGATCACCAGGATTCGAAATATTGATGCAGTTTGACAACCTGTATTTAGCAAAATAACAACAGTAGGTTTTCCAGATTCCTAAACTCTTGTATTATAGATGCTTACAAAACCACGTAGATGACACTAAGGTAGGTCACTGTCAGGTTCAACACCAACTGGACTCACTAGGACAATAGCCATAGTGTCCACTGGTTGCCTGTGTGACTGAGCATGATAAAATAAGTCTTGAGAAAACTATTTCCTAGGCATTTCTATGAGAGTGGGTGCAAGGGAGGTGCTTTTCATAAAGGGAACTATTTCAAATGAACACAGATTTTTATAATTTTATACTAAGTAAGGTGGGATCTTCCAGACTCAGGAAATGAACAATGATCCTAGCAGTCTTCCTAATATTTCAAGTCTAAAATGCTTGTCTGCTTTTTAAGGGTTCTAATCTCTTCAGACATCATAGATTCCATAGCCTCAGCTTATCTTGCGATTTCTGAGCAAAGTCTTTTAAAGCTTTCTTTTCTGCATTTTTGGTCCTTATTCTTTCTGCCTAACCTCACTGTGACACTAGTGTGTGCAGTCAGGCCTTCCCTGTCACCCGAAATGTCAAAAGCACAGGCTCTGCTGCCTGTGTACCTATCACTATTTTGGTCTTCTGAGCTCCCATCAAAATCGTCCATTAAACTTTGCTTACAGCAGTCATGGGGTTCTCTAGCCTACACCTCCACATTTTTACAAATGCCCAGTTCTAGAGGCTTCTAAAGCTCATTGTCAGGAATCATCACAAGAAGGACCCATTTCACCGCACCGAAATCATTGGGGTTCTCTGAGCAGTGGAACCATTAGGACAATACATACATAGCTATAGAAAGTGATCCATTATTTTGCACTAATGAAGGTTACATAGTCCAGCAATAGCCATCTATATACTGAGAGCCAAGAACCTAGAAGCTTCTCAGCCCAAGAATCTGGAAGTCTCCACATGAGGGGACCAAGAATGCAGCTTCAGTTGGACGCTACTCCAGAACTGGAAGCTGAAGGGTTGTGATGTGAGTTTTCATTGAAAGTCTGAAGAAGCTGAAGTCTTGTGTCCAGGACCATGCAAAAGAACTCGAACACACTTGCTGTCTTACTCTGCATTTCCTGTGCCAATGTGGTCTCCCAGGTTTCCACAGAACTTGTTTCTTCCCCAGCTTTTTCTCCTTTTCAAACGGTGAGGAATGGATGACTTAGTTACACAAGTCCTGCAACTGGGACATAAATGAGAAAAACAAGACTAGGTAACGCCTACCCACTGTAAGTGTGAGTAGTACTTGTTTCAGCAGCCTACATTGTCCTAACCACTGAGAAGACTCCTGCTTTACACAGTTTGAAAACTGTTCAAGACTGATGTCCTCTCACTGATGTACACTTAAAATAGCACTGCCAATCCAATGCCACTCAGTGAGATGGCATTTTCTTGTACAAGAGTAAAAGGAAAATCTAGTAGTCTTTCCCCTTCTCATTTATTCACTCCTTCATTTATTCATTGTATTACTTTATTGGCATGGCAAGGATATAAAGGTAAGCTTATCATTTTCTTCAGTTTCTGGCACAGTACTAACACTGGTGTGAAGAATCTCCACTTGTTATCTTTTTTCTGGTGTACCTGATTTTCCTATTGCCTTTTATGTAGTAGACAAACATTCTGAAGTATCCGATATCTACCTACATGGCATACTTAACCCTACAATATACTCACAATATAACCCTATATCTACAATATAAAATATTCTATCCTCTCCTTTTAGCTGACTTCCAGATTGCCTATTATTCATTACTCTAAAAAACAACCTACGTTGGATGGCACATGTCCTTTTTTGAGGCTGTCTGAGAACCATGCTGAGATAAGAGTGGGTTATGGAGTCCTTGGACCTGTGCACACTCAGTGTAAGGGGTTCCCCAGTCTCTTTACTAACTGGCTTTAGCATCTTTTCCAAACATTTCCCACTTTGGTAGGTGGTGAATAAAATTTGCTGTATTTCATATATTTCTAATAAATAATGAATGCCATCTCTTAAGTAACAATGGAGCCACTTGAGTTTCCCCTTCTATAAATTTCCTGTGTTTGAAAGGCAAAAATAAAAACATAGCTTTCATTTCTTTACAGTTCATACAGAAAAAAATCTCAGAATGCATAAAAATACATCTTAGCTTCTTATAATATTCTACTTATACTTCTTAGAAATTGTTGCAGGCTTCATATGATCCAACATGTTCTTCCTCCCTGGACTATGTTTCAGGTATCCCATTTCCTCTAGGATGATGATACATTGTCTCTGTACAGTAACTGTGGACTTAACAGGTAACTAACTCACTCCTTGACAACTATTCTCCTCTCTTCCCTTTCCTTGAATTTGCAGTGTTTCTGGTAAGTGAAAGCATCTTTCCTTAATAAGAAAACTGGGCCAGGCAGTGGGGGTACACACCTTTGTCCTAGCACTCAGAAGGCAGAGGCAGACAGATGTCTTTGAGTTTGAGGCCAGCTAGTTCCAGGACAGTCAGGGCTATACAGAGAAAACCGGTCTCAAAAAAGCAAAGCAACAGAACATAAAAAACAAACAAACAAAAAAAAAACATAAGTCAAGGGAGAAGAAGAAGAAGAAAAAAAGAGGCAATAGCAGAAGCAGCATCCTGCAAGTTCCCAAATGTTTTCCCATTTCCCACTACATATTCTCACAAGGGAATGAGAAACCCATGTAATCAAATCCACCCCTTCCCATTTTGTAGTCTAGGGAACAAAGTTTAGAGGGATGTGAAAAATCGCCAGTGTAGAACCTTCTGGAAATCTTGCCAAAGCACCATCCTCGTTCCGTTTTTATTTGTTCTTTTCATTTGTAACTACATTCATGCAGCTTGCTCATGTGAAATGAGAATGAAAAAAAAAAGTAGCGTCTGGAAAGGAAGCGAAAGATTAGACACAGAGTTCTGCTAGGATGTAGCCATCCTGGTCTAATGCACCATTGGCAGCCAGGCTTGGCCGTGCAGGGTTTCAGGGGCCGAGATCCCAGGCACAGCTGGCACTCAGCTGGTTCTCTTACTAGCTGCCTCAGTGGCTCTCATAAACACAACTGAGGCTTTTGAGATTTTTTTTTTTAACTTGTAGAGCAGGAAATTTTTCCTTGATGCATGTAAGAGCTGTTTGATTCCCCAAAGAGAAAGACTTGGCAAGTCAGTTAGGAACGGAGTAGGAGCCGGAACACATGAGCACATTTAACAATATCCAAGTGTAACTTTTATTGCCAACAGTAGACCTGCACTAGAATTTGAAACACAGCCCAAATGCTAACTGCGGTTGTTTTTATCGAAAAGCAGAACAATGTGGCTTCATTCTAAGATGAGTCACTTTGTTTCCACTTATTCGGGCAATGTATCTGATTTGTCCCCATTAGGAAGCTAAAAATTTTTGTTGTTGTTTGTTTGTTTGTTTTGGTGTGTATGTGTGTGCAGGGCTGTATCTTCTTAAAGGAGAAAAAAATATCAGGTCTATTCTGAATGTGGTAAAGTGAAATTTTATTGAAAGGCTCTATAAAACTAAAGCTGACATGCTATCTGCCATTACAATGAAGAAGAACTAAGGTCTTAGGCACTAAGAGGGAAGCGTAGAACTTAACAAGCCCAGGATTTTGCTGCCATTGCCAATAGCATCTTTACAAGGTTGACCCCGTTAGCCAAATCAGCAATACTAAGTCGTTTGTACTGCTGTGTGCTCTGGATTTTGCCCAGCGTTTTGGCTGGATCATGGAAAGGTCCGGGGCTACTTACTTGCTTACTAACCAACTCAAAGTTTGTCTACTTCTGTTCTTTAGTAATGGGTCACTGGTCCAAATAGTTAAGTCATCAATTTGATGAGGCAGGTTAAGTGAATGTCTGCTACTTGTAGGTGCTTTTAGGATTCAGTTGGTGTTTTGACTTATGCTACATAAACACCAGTAAGAAAAATCTTCAGTGACCACACTAGTATTAATTGTGGTCAATTATTTTTCTCTGTTTTTGGTAGCAAATAAATTATGATCATGACAATGGTATAGGTTCTGTTAACTTATTTTCTTCTTATTTTTTAATTTAAGGCAATATTGTGTGTAATGTATATTCTTGCAAGCCAAAACCACCTCCTGATTTAATTTATCATAGAAATACTTTCATTGTATGATGAACAGATACCATACGATGTCATATGATATATGATACACAATACACATTTTAACATATACTATCTCCACTAAACACACACACACAAAATCCAAAAAGAACAACCAAATCAGAATAGTAGTAAACTCTCTATGAAGTAACTCAACCTATTTTGAAAATAAAACAAACAAGTAGCATCCAGGGTTTTCATTCACATCTGTCACATCTGGTATGTTGGAGGGATATTAAGTCCAAACTGAGGTTAACTGCTGAGGCTGTAAGCACTTGAATAAATAGCATACGAAGAGGGATGATAAACAGCGCTACCCTGTAAACTACTTTCCCCCCTTGTTTTCTCCCTTCCCTGTCCCTGTCCTCAGATTGTTATCATATCATCAGTAATGGCAATACAATACACTGCCTTAAATTTAGCAGAATGAATTGTCATTGTTGTGGCATTCTGCCAGTGAAGAGTTTATCAGCCTCCGTGCTGCCATCTTTGAATAGCCCTGTGCACAGCTAGTGTGAAGAAAGACAGCGAGCAGACTGGAAAGAGATCCCCTGAACCCTGGCTTCACTGGGCCTTGTGTCCTCTTGTCTCATTTATTGGCAAAACCTTTGACTATCTTTTCTTAGTCCCCTGTCCTTTGTTAGCTACAAAGAGCAGATTTTCTTTTGTAAATCCGTAGTAATTAAATGAGCACTTCAGTGGCTGTAGCCCTCAATGGTCTGTTTCCTAGGTTTTGCCTTTGACAGTCATATTTTGCAAAGGCCCCTGAGATGACTGGGCACCTTCCCCTACTTAACACTAAAGCAATTGGTGTCTGTGTTCACCGCATGAAGGAGGAAGAGATTCATTAAGGGTACTTCATTAAGGGGCTGAAATGGGAGACTCTAAATGTGCCTGAACCGTCGGAGATCTAGAGGACCTGTCTATTAGAAGTGCCACAAAGACTGTTTCGGAAACTGAACTCCAGCTCCAGTGGGCGGATTAGGAAGAGTGATGGGATTAGTGTTTAATGACTTGGGGCAGGAGACAAAGGAATTTCCACAAAGAGGCTTAGATATGGAAGAATTAACACTCTCTGTTCCAAGCAGGCCTCCGATGACTTCCAGCACTCTTTTCAGACTCAAAAGCCAAGGGGGAAAAGGAGCAAAGCTGTAATACTTTGCTAACTTTTATTTGCAACAAAAATAAAGAGGAAATAAAAGAACTCTCTTCCCTCACTCACTCCTTGAGCCCTCTCTTAAAAAAAAAATAAGTGTCTCTCTCTAGTTGTATAATTAGCCCCTACGAGTTTGTCCAGTGTTCCAAGCCTCTCTGCTTCCTGGGACCTGGGTAAGTCACACCCAGATGTGGACACAGGAGCAGAAGCCTCTGGTGGCTTACCAACGCTGTGATGGAAGTGCTCTCCTCTTCTGGGCTGTTTATGCTACAGGTGCAACAGGGGGGACAGAGAAAAGCTGGTTTCATCGAAGCTCTGTCTGGCCCTGTCTCGCTCGGCTCACAGACTCCAGGCAAGAGTGCTTCACTGAAGAGGCGATTATCGTGACTGTGTGAGGCAAAGGTGCTTCATGTTTGAAAGTGCTCTTGAAAAGGAGTCAAGTCAACTTGGGAGCAGTGTGGAGTTTATCTCTAGCACCCCCCCCCCGCTTGGATAAGAATACAGTATCATTATCTAAACACAAGGCAAATGTAAGTGGCTGACCCCGGGGTGGAGTAGTATTCCTGGAGTTGCTAAGTCAATAGCCTCGGAGCACCAAATGCTTGGGAGCCGAACCTGTGATTCCACCCTCCAGGACCACTGCAACCCAAGCGCAGGTGCGAGTTACTGCACAGCCCACAGTGCAAATGGCGCTGCAAACGAGCCCGATTTAAACCAGCTCAGCGTGTCCTTATTTTCACCCAAACTAAATTACTTGCAGAAAAGCTGAGTATTCATTTCATGTATTAGCTGTATGAAATGGTCCTGGTGCAGTTCTAGACACCAAGGTATTGTTTAACGGAGTAGTTTAGTAAGACAAGGGCAGCCCCCTGCCGTAATCCATTCAGGCAATCCAGCAGTCAGTGTGAAATTAAATACATGACAGGGAGCGAATGTAATGCGTTTTTATAGGCAGTTGTTCATCCACATCAGACTGCAGCTTTTAAAATCCTAGGATTTGATACCACAACAGGAAGAGCGGAGTGCCCGCAAGTCAGGGACGTCAGGAGCTAGGCTAAGGGGCAGAACCCAGAATCCAGAGAAAGAACAGCACCCGCCAAGAACCATTTGCAACCATCTGAGCTCTGTTGAACTACTCAGATGCCAAAGGCCCTGCCACTTAAACAAGTGGCTTCAGGCTTTGGACCTGTGTTTATTGCCTGTTGCCTTTTCTGCTAACATTTTGATTGAAGGATCCACCTCTCTCCAGAGCTACAGAACTGTTTTTTCTTGTGGTAAAATCAAAGAAAGGCATGCTGCCCTTCTCCTTGCCTCCCTCAGTACCCCTGACTCCAATGTGGTCTAGCAGTCTGGACTTTATGTGCAAGAACTTTTATGGAGATTTTTGGGCACATGAAAGCTTTGAAAATTGTCCCAACTTTAAAAAAGGATCAAAAAGGAAATTGAACAGCTAGTAAGTTTCATATCATCCAGGCAGCTTTCTGGGGTGCTGCAACCAGTCTTCCTCATAAATGATTATGGGCATGCAAGTCTCTCTCCTTCCCTCCCTCTCTCTCCTCTTTTCCTCTCTCTCCTCTCCCTCCCTTCCTCCCCACTCTTTCTCTCTTTGTCTTTCCCTCTGTCTCTCCCTCTCCCCTGTCTCTATCTCTCTGTCTCTCTGTCTCTGTCTCTCTCTCTCTCTCTCTCTCTCTCTCTCTCTCTCTCTCTCTCTCTCTCTGTGTGTGTGTGTGTGTGTGTGTGTGTGTGTGTAGGTACACCTGTGCATGCTTATATGGAGATCTGAGGTTGATGTTTCCTGTCTTCCTCTATTACTCTCCACAGTACTCTTTATAGAAAGGGTCTTTCACTTGAACCTGGACCTCACAGTTATGGCTAGAATAACTTGCCATCAACCCTCTAGGATGTGTTTGTCTCTGCCCTTCCAGGGTTGGGGTAAAAGACTGTGAGCCTTGGGAACCTGGCTTTTACATGGGTTCCAGGTCCAAACGCAGGTCCTTAAGCTTGTGTAGTAAGCTCCTCAGTGACTGAGACATCTTCCCGTCCTAAGAAGTTGCTTCAATCATGGGGACATCCACTACTGGTTTTCTGAGTTGCTCTTAGAGGAAAGGAGCTCTGGTGGCGTTTTCTGGTAGGGTGTTGCTCTATCCGTAATGGCCTCAGCATCACAGTCAAAACTGAGGGAGAACCTATGTCTTGAATGTGCGACCTGAAAGTACTGAATAGCTCCATGGCTATCAGTGACTCAGTCTGCACATGGCTCTCCAGCAAGTTCCAAACTGTCCATGCTCCTGGTGGATCCTTTGCAATTATACTTCTTTGGATATGAACACTAGTCAAAGGCTCACTTGATGGTGTCTTTTACTATGGAAGACAAAGGATGTATAGTTCTTTAAAATACAATAAGGGGTTTGAAGAATGGCCCAGAGGTTAAGAGTACTGGTTGTTCTCCCAAAGGACCCAGGTTCAATTCCCACCACCTAGAGGATCATGTGTAACTCCAGTTCCAACAGAACCAATACCCCTTTCTGGCCTCTAATGGGAGGAGCAACACATACATGCTACACATGCATGTATACATACATACATATGTACATGAATGCATGCAAAATACCCATACTCACGAATGTTTTGGGGAAGGGGATTTCTCTTTTACTCAATGTGAACAGTCTATGGACTTGAAAACACCGGACTTTCCAGTCTTAGATGAAGGAGTCTGAGGATTTTACAGCTCCAAGGGAACTAACCACTTGAATTGTTTTCTAAAGTCTGTGGCATTTATAACCGCTTTGTTATTGTCTGTGTTCTCAAGTTGTATTAAAAGTTCAACTCTTATCAATAAGGCTCTATAACTTTTCTCTGGAGGGAGTTTAGAACTTTGTGTGGAACTCTACAACCTTTGAAGTCAGAAAATCAACTCAAACTAGTTAAGGGGGAAATAGAGGTGAATGATCGGTCCTGGCAGCTCCCACTGATCTCTATGGTTTTGCTGGGCTTCGCTTGAAGGCAGGTTTTGTCCATGGCTAACCAGAAGGTCCTTGCTACATTGCTTTATACTTCTGAAGGATAAAAGAGACTTAAACACCCATATCAAGCTAAAGAGCAGAGTCTTCAAGGCCCATGCTATTTCACACATCTCTCGCTGGACTAACCATATAACCTCATCTCAAAGAACTCTACCTGATTAATCAGTGCAAACTTCACACAAAAACTTGTCCGGTGAAAGTAAGTGGAGGCCCCTGATTACAATATTACTACAGTCTCAGGGATAGGGGGCAGGACAACTCCCAAATAAAAAGGATGAAGAATAGATGCCTTTCCACAGAAAAAAGCGTTCCTCATGTCACATCATATTTAGATGTCTTGGGGACACTGTCCTGGAAGCAGTATTGTTATTTCTCAAGTTTTAGTTGGGATTCTTTACACATAGTCACAGTCATCTGAGCTCGGATGAATTTATTGAGAATAGCTCAGAGATGCTATTTTTTGCAGCCAATCCCAATTGTGGTTTTTATGTCTGTGCATGTGTAAGAAGACTGAATGTCAGAAGAGGATCTGCCAGAATCAAAATTAAAATCCAAACCTCAAGTTTCCTTTGCAAATTTGAAACAAAACAAAAAGTAAACTCATAAGTCCATAAACTCATAAGCTCATCACAAAACAGCCACATGCTACAAGGACTTAATTCCTCAAAGCTCAGTGACATTTCTAAGTTTCTCTGTCTTTAATTATTACAGTTTTGGCTTGGGCACCCTGGATAAGAAAAGCCACCTTAGGAGTCCAGTGCTCAACAGCTTGACTCTTTCTTCTTCTGTCTAAATCACGGTGTGCCATGCAGGAATCTGTAATTAAGTGGTCAATACCTGCTTGTGGCCCTTTTCTTTTGTAAGTTCTCACCTTGTAGACTACTTTGACCTTAAATTGGCTATCCTCCTGCCTCAGGCTCCCAAATGCCAGAACTTCACACTTGAGCCACTGATTTATTGTTCTCCACTCTGTGTATGTGTGCATCTCGAACTTTTTGCCTTCATCTTTTCTGTCCCTCCCTTTCAGTCCCTTCCATCCCTATGCATTCCTCCTCCTTCTCTTCCTCCTCCTTCCCTCCTCCTCCTCTTCTACCTCCTTCCATCCTCCTCCTCCTTTTCATCCTCCTCTTCTTCCTCCTCTTCTTCCTCCTCCTTGTTTAGGGCTGGGGATTAGACTCATGGCTTTACAACTCCTCATAAGTCATGATGCAACCCAGCTATGTACATATCAAGTATATTTTCTCATTCTTTGAACTGAGAACACTTGCAGTCACTATTTTCTTGTTCTCAGCTACGCAGTCAAAACCAGCTCTCTGTGAAGAGATGGCTTGACCCTTACAATACTATGCCACAAAAATGAAAACAAGAACTTTTTTCTTACTCTTGTCTAGACATCCTTATATATCATTTAAGTCTCACACAAACTCTAAGGAGTGGACCCATAGATCTATGTCTGTTTTCTTTGGAGAGTCATTTATCCCTTGAATTTGTTTCCAATATATGGGAATTGTATTCCAATGAGAGTTTGGGTGAAAAGTCCTGATATAGGACTCAGGATTATCTAGATGCTTGTCCTAAATGTCATAGCACCTAGGATGTAGAAACATGATCTATACTTGGCCAAGCAGTGGTACCTGGCTAGACTTTAACTTGTTAGCAAAAAGCAGATACAACAGGGAAGTTAAGAATTTATTCCAACCTTTAATCCCAGCATTTGGGTGGCAGAGGTATATGGACCTCTGAGTTTGAGGCTAGCCTGGTCTACAGAATGAGTTCCAGGACAGCCAGGAACTCTGTCTTGAAAAACAAACCAAAAACAAAAATAAAAAAATAAAGCAACAAAAAACCAAAACCAAAACCAAAAAAAACCCAAAAAAACAAAACAAAACAAAAAAAAAAAAAACAAAATAAAAAATCTAAAAACAAAACCAAAAATAAAAACAAAAAAAAAAAAAACAAAAAAGAAAAAAAGAATTCCCCAAGTAAGGCTGAAGACTGATGACACACCTTAGTTCCTACCTTGGAAAGGGTTTATCTGAATAGTTTTTCAAAAGAATTTGAAGTTTTGTGTACAGTTATAGTTTCTCATCATTCTGGATAAAATCATGGAGCCATTCCAAAAGGCAATGCCTCAGAACATTGGATCTCTAACATGCTGTATCCAGTTTCATCCCAAGCTCATCCAGAGATGTCAATTATATTCCAAAATTAGAAGTCTAAGTTATATTATTTCTCAGTTTAGTGCCTCTAAAAAAAAGTTTGGGACGATTTCATTATGGGGTCAATTTGCTTTAATTAGCTACCACAATCTCTCCTCCACAACTGTAAGTTTTTAGTTTAATTATACTCCCTATTCCTTAGCTTATAGCACACTATCATCACTGAGATAAACTCAGGAGGACCTGAGTCCACACGATAGAGCATAAGGAATGATTAAACAAGCTGGAATTGGTCAGAATTGAGAGAAAGAATACTCAGTCATGGTCCCATGGGTCAGTGGCTGCCAATAACGAAAAACTAGTTAAAAGCACTGTCAACTATTTTGTGGCAGAATAAGGTTGGAGGTGAATGGTTACAGGATTGATAAATCCTTCAGAGTTGGACTCCTCTACTTGTTCTGGTTGGCTGGGGTGTTAGCTTGTTTTAAACCATCCTAAAACGTACACAACTCAACAGTGAGCCTGACAGGTTATGCGGGAAATATCATCAATGATGTTTTAAAGATAGCTTGGTGTCTTGGGTATTTTCCTATTGCTGTGATAAGAAACAATGACCAAGACAACTTTATTTTTTTTTAAAGATTTATTTATTTATTTATTATATGTAAGTACACTGTAGCTGTCTTCAGACACACCAGAAGAGGGCATCAGATCTCATTAAGGATGGTTGTGAGCCACCATGTAGTTGCTGGGATTTGAACTCAGGACCATAGGAAGAACAGTCTTAACTGCTGAGCCATCTCACCAGCCCCCCAAGGCAACTTTAGAATAAAGAGTTTATTTGGGGCTTACAGTTTCAGAAGTCAAGAGTTCATGATTGCAGAGCAAAGGCATATTGGCAGGAACATCTGAGAGCTTACACCTTAGTCCGTAAGTAGAAGACAGAGATAGAGAGGAAGAGAGAGAGAGAGAGAGAGAGAAAGAGAGAGATAGAGAGAGATAGAGAGAGAGAGAGAGACAGAGAGAGAGAGACAGAGAGACAGAGAGAGAGAGAATGGTATAAATGTCAAAGCCAATCCCCACTGACACACATCTTCTAACAAAGACACACATAATCCTTCCCAAGCAGTTCCATAATTTAAGGAACAGTATTCAGGCATATAAACCATTCAAACCACCTCATTGGGGGATTCTTGCCTTTAACTAATACAGATTTGGGCTGCCAAATGTGCCCTCTATTTTAAATTATACCACGTGGATCTGAACAGATACATGGGGCAGTTATTTTCAAGCATTGGGTAATAGATATGAGATCACTCTGGTCCCTGGGGGATGGGAAGCACAATAAACAAGCTAAGCATTTTTCCCAGAATGAGGCATTTTAATAGATTATTTATTTATTTAAATTATATGTATGTGTCTGTGTATGGTTTTGTGCTTATGAATGCAGTACCATTGGATGCCAGAAAAGGAGGTCAGATTCCTTGGAGCTGGAGTTAAAGGCCACTGAGAGCCACTCCATGTGGGTGCTGGGAACTGTACTCTGCTCCTCTTTAAGACAAGGATGAGCTCTAATCTTCTGGGACACTGCTCTAGCCCCACAGAGGAACTTCCTTGCTGCAGAACAAGGAAGCACATCCCGAACAGGAAATGGTCTTGCTGAGCTGAGGAAGCAGTGAAGAGTTCCAGGCTCCACCATAGTTAGAATTTCCTGAATAAGGGACTAGTTATGAAGTTGTTGTTCTTGTGAGGTACAGAAGTCTGAATAGGAACTGAGAAAAACTTCTTGGTTGTGGGATGGACTGTAAAGATGAGGGTTGAGACTCTGAAAGACATGACCTAGAGAGATTGCTATGGAGTTTCTTTTTTAAATGATCCCATGATTCATTCCACAATAATAGAAACCACAAGTGCAGACCTTATGAGGGATCCAGAACTATGTCCTGGAGTAAGTGTGCTGCCATCCTGGGTAGGGCCTGTCCACTTAATAAAAGCTAGGGTAATCTGGGAAGAAGGAACTTCAATTGAGAAAATGCCTTCACTAGAATGGTCTATAAATAACTCTGGAAAAGCAATTTCTGATTAACATACATTGCGGGTGGCGGCATCCCTGTGCGGGTGGGAGGGTAGTTTACAAAAGCAAGCTGAGCAAGCTGGAGGAGTAACCAAGTAAGGAGTGTTCCCTGGCTCCATGGCCTCTGCTTCTGTCCCAGCCTTCCTTCATGATGGGCTGTAAGCTGTGACATTGAAATAAACCCTTTCCTTCCTAAGTTGCTTTTAGATATGGTGTTCATTCTGGCAATAGAAAGTGAACTTGGACACCTGCCTTAAGAGCAAGTAGAACAAAAAGCAAGACAATAGTCTGTTTTTGATAAGAATAAATCCAAAACATAAGAAAGTGAAAAACAAACAAGCAAACCCAACCCTACCAATGAGTAGATGTTTGACAGGAAAAGCTCATTACCTGATAAAGGAAGGCCATGTCTTTCAGATATCTCTTACAATCTCTAACCCGCAACACACACAGACACGTAAAGGGAAAATCAGATCCACATCCAAAGGGTGAGAAGCAACCGGAAGAGAAGACAGAAGGGCCCGTGATGATTTAGAAGACAGATTTTATAGAAGGAATTAAGGATCTATTTGAGAACTTCAAGGTAAAGGTGGACGAACTGGGTTCTCTAGTCAGACCTCTTTTTGTCAAATCCAACTGTGGCAATACTTCCCTGAGGAGCAGAAACTCAGGCTGAGATGACTCAGGTGCTACTCCCAAAGCAGTTTAGAGACACATTTCCCCTAGGCCATGACAGGCGTGCTTCTTAGACACTGGCAGAGGCACTCCAGTGTCTCCCCATTGTTCCACCCAGGATACTGGGAAGACAAGCAAGCACGTGGACAGATTTGAGTCTGACAATACTATAAGGTACCAGCAGACCACAGTGCAATCCTTGCCTATGCATTTTTCTGCAGATTCTTGGAAGATGAGACCTGGACACCTGCTCCTGGGGAGGAGCGCCAGAAACCCCTGCTAAACAACGGAGCCAGCATTAACCACACAGGATCTCAGCTGCACTGATTTTGTGTAAAAAAATAAACGAACACAAAACAAACCCAATGTCCTAGCTGCCTCTGATATTCAGTGACACACTAAACTCCTTCCCACAAAAAGTAAAGGCTATTCCGCAGAAACCCAGAGGGACATGTCCATGCAGACAATTAGATTCTCAGTCTCTTCTCAAAAGTTCATGAACAAATGCCTTCATTTAAAGAAAAAGCAAGTTTGATAGAGTGTTAACTTGAGTTCCAGTTTTCTCTTACCTTTTCTTTTAAAAGTTAAAACATCATTTGTAATTAAAATGAGGAGTTTCTTTGTTTCCATACATGCACAATCACTCTCATGCTTCTGTTTCTTTTTGAAACGGCAAGAGCCCTGCCCACTGCTTCTTAAACCCCTTCTGCTAAAAGCATTATCTTATCATCGGAGGTGCTAAAAGACAAAGGCTGAAGCAGCCCAGAGAAAGCCGTCTTGACCCTGCTAGGAGACAAGGAGATGCACTGCACCCCACCCCCACCTCCCTCCACTCGCTCTCAGAGCCTTTCTTTCTCTTCCCCCCTTCTTGTTTCCCTAACTGCACTTGGTCAGAGCTAGGCATGCCCATTAGCTGCAGGCAAATCTTGTTTGCAAAGCAGGAAGCTGTAGGAATTCTCCCCCTGCCCTGCTTTCACTCTTTATGTGAGCCTAATCCAGGGGATTAACAAATGGATCTACAGAAGACCTCCTCTTACTGTGAAAGGAGAGACAAGTTGAAGCAGGAATAGTCCTCTAAAGAAAAGGTCTGGTTCTGCTGGAAGCTAAGAGCACAGCACTACCGGGCATGGGGCGGAGCATGTCCCATGGATGCTGGGTCACAGGGGACACAGCTTTGCTGACATCACAGGTCCTCTGCCTCCACTCACAGCCCTGCCCACCAACTATAGCTATCTCTTTCTGTCCCCTGACTTTTCCACATTGCCTGGCCCTCTCTTGTCCCCTTCACAACCAACCCAGAATACGTTCTCTTTATGCTGTGTCCCGGTTGTATAGTGTCTTATTATGGGTTGCCAGCAGCAGAATTTAAGGTGATTATTCATGGGTGGGTGTTTCTAGTGCAGGTGCCTTGAGGATGAGTGGAAAACCAGACAACTAGAGAAATCAAGATCAGCCAGGGCAGGGGCTCTGCGAGGGAGTAGCTTCACCCTGGTCCCATGAGCGACTCTACACCTGAGTCTAAAGTTTTTGCACCTCTGCAGCAACCTTACAAGAAAGGAGTTCCTGGCTGAGAGAGGAGGACAGTGTCCCAGGGAGGTAGCACTCACTCATTGCTGGAGGTAGTGCCTCCTTCTGAAGAAGGACCAGAAAGAACATCATGGTCCCCACTATACAAGGAACTCACTGAGAAGGTGCTTCAGTAACTTTAGGTCTGCTACGGCTGAAACATAACAAGTAGAATGCAGGGTGCTAACAAAGAGGAAAAGTCTGCTTTCCAGACACGCTAAGTGTGCACAGTTTTAGTAAGCACACAGATGTGTTTTCTCTCTTTATTCCTATAAAGAATAGCAGAATACAACTTACTCCTAAATTCTATCAAATTAAAAACAAATGTAATTTTGAAATGATGTACACGGATGGGTGTTTGCACATGAGTATGTGCATGAGTTTAGGTGCTTTCAGAGGCCAAAAGAAGGCATCTCTTTGATTCTTTGGGGTTGGAGTAGTCATGAGCCACGCAGTTGGAGTGCTGGGAACTAAACCTATATGCTGTGTGAGAGTAATACATGCTTTTAACCATGGAGCCATCTCTCAAGACCCTCTGTCCATTTTTTGACAAGCAACAAAATTCTGATTTTCAAACCTACATAACTTGAAATAAGGTCTCTTCTAATAGTCTGGACTTTTTCAAAGAGCATTCCATTCTCCTGGCCTTTACCCGAGTCACTTCTTCAGAGCCAATGCCTTAGACTTGTTCCTGTTCTTATCTGCTCTAGTAATAATTGTTTTCCTTGGTAATTTAACAAGTATGACCCTTCCCAACTCTAAGAACCCATTTTCTAAGTTCGAAGAACAAGTTGAAATGATGCTAAGGCATTAAAAAACAAGAAAGAACTCTTTTTCCGTGATGCCTCCTAGGTGGTCAGCTGTGACAAGATGAAGCTGAATACCTCCCTCCCTGCCACTGACTGTCAGAACTCATTGAAGTGGATAATGACCCCAAGCTGTGTACATTCTATAAGCAGCCCATGGCCACAGAAGAAAAATGCCAGGAACAGGTGCCAAGAGATGTAGGCTGTCCTCACTGAGAGCTTCTACTTCTAAATCTGTGTCCAGTCAAAACTAAGTCTTTAAGAGTAACAAATAAATAATCAGACCTTGAAAAAAAAAGCAAGAAAGAATAAACCACTTGGATACCAGATGTGTTCTGAATATGCTTTGACCATGGGAAGTGGCACTATTAGGAGGTGTGACCTTGTTGGAGGATATATGTCACTGTGGGGTGGGCTTTGAGGTCCTATGCTTAAGCTCTGCCCAGGGTGGAAGAGGGTCTCTTCCTGGCTGCCCTCTGATCAAGATGTGGAACTCTCAGTTCTTCCTGTTCCACGTCTGCCTGGATACTGCGATGATAATAATGGACTGAACGTCCCAATTAAATGTTTGCCTTTATAGGAGTTGCCTTCGTCATGTGTCCCTTCACAGCAGTGGAAACCCTAACTAAGACATCAGACTAATGAATATTCTTTTTTTTTAATCTTTTTTATTTTCTATATTCTTTATTTACATTCCAAATGATTTCCCCTTTCCCAGTTCCCCTCCTCCCCGAAAGTCCCATAAGCCATCTTCCCTCCCCCTGTTCCCCATTTGCCTAAGAATTTCATGAATTCATTGTTTTTAATTGCTAAGTAGTATTCCATTGTGTAAATATACATGGAAAATATCTCTGATAAAATTGAAGAAATATATAGAAAAACACGTTAAGATTGACTATTTCATGGAAAAATTATACAGATAAAATGATAGGCATAAAAATATTCCTAAGTTGAATGAAAGTGGAATTATAAACATTTTATGAAAAAATTGCAAATCTACAAGGAAAATATTTCTGGTAAAACTCAAGAAATAAATAGAAAAACACGATAAAACTCACTATTTCATGAAAAATTATACAGATAAGATAGTAGGTGTAAAAATATTCTTAAATTGATTGAAAGTAGAAGTAAAAACATTTTCTGATAATATTGAAGATTTACATGGAAAATATCTCTGATAAATTAAAGAAATTTATATAGATAAATTGGTAGGAATTAAAATATTCCTAAGTTGATTGAAAGTAGAATTATAAACATTTTCTGATAAAATTGAAGATTTACATGGAAAATATTTCTAATGAAATTGAAAAAAATATATGGAAAAACATTAAAATTGAAGATTATCATGGAAAATTATACAGATAAAATGGTAGACATAAAAATATTTCTAAGTTGATTGAAAGTGAAATTATAAACATTTTCTGATAAAACTGAAGATTTACCTGGAAAATATCTCTGATAAAATTGAAGAAATATGTAAAAAATGGGTTAAGATTGAGTATTTCATGGAAAAATTATACAGAGAAAATGGTAGGCATAAAAATATTCCTATGTTTTTTGAAAATGGATTTATAAACACTTTCTGATGAAACTGAAGATCTACAAGGAAAATATTCCTGAAAAAAAATTCAAGAAATATATAGAGAAACATGTTAAAACTATTACATGGAAAATTATACAGATAAAATGGAAGGTATAAAAATGTTCCTAAGTTGATTGAAAGTAAAATTACAGACATTGTCTGATAAAACTGAAGATCCACATGAAAAATACTTCTGACAAAATTGAAGAAAAATACAGAGAAAGGTTAAAATTGAAGATTATCATGGACAATTATACCGACAAAATGGTAGGCACAAAAACATTCCTAAATAGATTGAAAGTGGAACTACAAACACCTCCCCCCCCCCGACGAAACCAAAGATCTACATGAAAAACACCTCCGACAAAATCGAAGAAATACACAGAAAAAATGTTAAAATTAAAGATTATCATGGAAAATAATACAGTCAAAATGGTAGACACAAAAAGCATTACTAAATTGAAAGGGGAGTCACAAACATTTTCTGATAAAATCGAAGACTCACATGAAAAACATCTCTCTTAGACTATGTTTTTTTGTTGGGGAATTGAGTCTATTGACATTATAAGATATTAAGGAATAGTGATTGTTGCTTCCTGTGATTTTTTGATGTTCTTTTTATGTTTGTGTGGTTACTTTCTTTTGGGTTTGTTGGAAAAAGATTACTTTCTTGCTTTTTCTAGGGTGTAGTTTCCCTCCTCATGTTGGCGTTTTCCATTTATTATCCTTTGTAGTGCTGGATTTGTGGAAAGATATTGTGTAAATTTGGTTTTATCATGGAATATCTTGGTTTCTCCATCTATGGTAATTGAGAGTTTTGCTGGGTGTAGTAGTTTGGGCTGACATTTGTGTTCTCTTAGGGTCTGTATGAGATCTGCCCAGGATCTTCTGGCTTTCATCATCTCAGGTGGGAAGTCTGGTGTAATTCTGATAGGCCTGCCTTTATAGGTTACTTGACCTTTTTCCCTTACTGCTTTTAATATTCTTTCTTTGTTTGGTGCATTTGGTGTTTTGATTATTATGTGCCGGGAGGACTTTCTGGTCTGGTCCAGTCTGTTTGGAGTTCTGTAGGCTTCTTGTATGTTCATGGACATCACTTTCTTTAGGTTAGGGAAGTTTTCTTCTATAATTTTTTTGAAGATATTTACTGGACCTTTAAGTTGGAAATCTTCACTCTCTTCTATACTTATAATCCTTAGGTTTGGTCTTCTCATTGTGTCCTGGATTTCCTGGATGTTTTGGCTCAGGAGCTTTTTGCATTTCGCATTTTCTTTAACTGTTGAGTCAATGTTTTCTATGGTATCTTCAGTCCCTGAGATTCTTTCTTCTATCTCTTGTATTCTGTTGTTGATTCTTGCATCTATGACTCCTGAATTCTTTCTAAGATTTTCTATCTTCAGAGATGTCTCACTTTGTGATTTCTTTATTGTTTCTACTTCCATTTTTAGATCCTGGATGGTTTTGTTCAGTTCCTTCACATGTTTGTTTGTGTTCTCCTGTAATTCCTTCAGGGAGTTTTGTGTTTCCTCTTTAAGGGCCTTTACCATTTGACCCATGTTCTCCTGTATTTCTTTAAGGGAGTTATTTATATCCTTCTTGATGTCCTCTAACAGCATTGTGAGAAGAGACTTTAAATTCAACTCTTGCTTTTTCGGTGTGCAGGGGCATCTGGGACTTGCTGTGGTGGCAGAACTGGGCTCTGATATTTCCAAGTAGCCTTGTTTTCTGTTGGTAGGGTTCTTGCGCTTGCCTTTCGCTATCTAGTTATCTCTAGTGTTGTTAGTTGGTCTTGTTGTCTCTGGCTGGAGCTTGTCCCTCCTATGGGCCTGTAAACCTGTGTCTGTACTCTTGGGAAACCAACTCTCTTCTGGCAGTGTCTGTGCACAGAAGGCTGTGGAGCTGTCTGGTTCCCCGCTGCAGATGGCAGCCAGAAGGGAAGATTCCTGCCCCAGCTACTCCAATGATCATATGCCTTGTGCTCTCCTAGCTGTACCCTCCAGAGAGAAGGTAGATATCTCACCTCTGTGCTCAGAGGTGAAATTGCTGCTGGGAGATCATTCCCTCCTGGTAGGCTAAGCACAGAAGGCTTTGGAACTGCCTGGTTCCCTGCTGCAGATGGCAGTTGGAAGGCATTAATGAATATTCTAAGTCTTAGAATAAGCTGTGTAGATCTCAGGTTCCCTAAATCCACTTGCCAGGCCCTTTACAGGAAGTGTCTCCCCACTAGGTGTTCTCTTTATCCTCAGCCATGTGACCCAGACCACCTCCTCTTTCAAGACTCTACAGATCCCTGAATGTCAGCCTCATATTTACTTCAGAAAAAAGGCCATGGTATATTGAACATTTTTTAAATATTATTTTTAAATATTATTTTAACATGTTTGGCTTATTTATTGTCTTCATTTGATTTTATCTTATAAAGTTTTCCATAGCTTCCATGAAAGCTATTTTATCTGATATTTACTTTTATGATGGCTAGATTTTTAAGGAATATGTGGCTATGTAGGTAAGCCCTACATTTTCCAGAGTCTCTTGCAGCTAGGTGAAATACCCTAACCAATTGGATATGAGCAGCTTTGATATAAAACATTTCTTAATCATATCTTGGAGAAGGGGTATGGCTTAGCTTCTTCCCCTACATCCATCTCTATTAGCTGTAAGTTGCATAGATAGATGGAACTAGTCTTTGGTTCATGCTTAAAAATGGTACTCAAATCTACATATTCCCCTCATCCCATCATGATAGCTAGGACTAGGCCTCTAAGTCCTAATGAAGAAGAAGGAAATGCTCCCTCAGAGGGTACTGGAGACCTCAATAGTGTGCTTATGACAAGCAGCTCTGGGTTTCTTGTGCTGGAACAGAGTTCCCTCTCTCTAAGTCACTGAAGTCTAGCTCTGAAGCCAAATACTGGGGCTAGTTCAGCTCTGCTTCTGTTTTTCAGGGAACCACTCAGTAGAGGTGCTGGTTGTGGGCTTCTTTTATAAATTAAATAATTGAGTGGTTGTCAGGATACCTTAGTGGAAGAGGAAGTGACTGGGAAACATGAAAAACAGTTCAAAATGATAAACAAAAAAGTGGAAGAGTAATTGCTTCTAATATCAAATTGTAGTTCAGGCATATCAGTTATGGAAAAATATATTCAAGGAGAATATGCAACTGAACAGAGCAACATAACCCTTCCTACAGATGTAAGCCATTCATTTGGTTATTCTCCATGTTATATGCTTCCAAGGGAAAACAGACTCCTGTTGTGCACACATCAAGACTGCCGTAGTTTGGATGATTCTACTTGATTTGGTGGATCAGTATCCTATCTTTTCTGCTGTATTATTTATTTTTGAAATTATATTGTCTTAATTTTGAGAGGAAAACTTCTCCTAGATGTTTAATATTTAGATAATTATGGAATCCTTTGACCCATTGCCGCAGGATTTGCAGGATGGCATATTATATACTTTAAGGTATTCAGATAATTCTTGATATTAGCCGAGAAATTTGGATGTCTGTAGTTAATGCTTTCTCTTAACAGGTACATCTTAGATTTTATAAAGAGTCTAGGATGAGGTTTAGCTAGGTTCTTCTTTTTAAAAATAAAACAATTATTATGTATCTACTTGTTATGGAGATTGTTGCAAATGTCTTCAAACAGACTGGTCATCTTTTTTGAGAAGGTTCATCATGTGGTTCAATGAAGATGCCTGAGAGCAAAAATGACTTGTTAAACTGGTCCCTTTAGTCGTGACAGCCTCTCCCATGGACCACGTCCACACCCATTGCTCATGTCTGCATGTTGAGTTGTTCTGTCCTTCACCCATTGCTCCTGTCTGCATGTTGAGTCCTTCACCATTTCTCTTTGGAAACACTACCTTCCCACTTCCTTTTGCAATTGTCTTATTTCTGTTTTTCAAATTCTTACAAGAACCAAGAAACATTCTGCTTCCTAGCTTCATTTCTGAAGTTCATAAGTTGTCCTTAGATTTAGCCCTTTGCAGTATCATGGATTATACAGTTCATATTTGCTTCAAATGCAGTTTTACATCCCTATCTAGAAGTCACATCTTATCCAACTTCTGTTTAATGGGGCCACAGCAGGTCCGAGAAGCATAGGAGACACTCCAAAACACTCCACAGAGAATAGGAAGGATTCAATTAAGCTGACAGATTGGTTGTTGGTTACAGCTCTTAAAATAGCTATAACTCCTACATCTTTAGATATTATTGCTGGCCTTGATATATATATAAATATATATACACATGTGTTATATATGTGTATATAATTATACATATGTATATATTATATATGTATATACATAGATTTATATATGTGTGTAAATACATATGCATTCATTCAGTTAATATTTACTGGGTACTTAATATGAATCAGGCCATTGTGCTGGCTATGGTGATGTCACAAATTCTAGTGTCCTTTCCCCTGGGTGGCTGAGGGAAAGAGTTTATAAAGCCAGTCAACAGACTTCATAGATCAGGCAAAGGGACCAGGTACAGGTCTTTTGTGTTTGGAATATGAAGGAAATGCCAGCTGGAGGAGCAGTGATTCTCCAAGAAAGTGGGAATTGGGATGGACTTGTCTCTAAGAGATATTTTTCTGGAGGTGCCAATTTGGACCATTAGTCTAGTCATTTTTATTTATTCATCCATTTACTTAGTTATCTATCTATCTATCTATCTATCTATCTATCTATCTATCTATCTATCCATTTATCTATTTTTAATGTGATTAGGAGAAAGGGGCTTAGTAACAATATTCATGTGCCAAAAAAAGGGTATAAAAACTCAAAAATGTTTATGAGTTGCCCTTAAAGTCTTTAAAGTTTTAAAATGATGTCTGTAGGAAAAACTTAGAGAAATGGAGGAGACTCTATGGCTATACGAAGGAATCTACCTGTCCATAATTCCATGTTGAAACCTCACCTCAGCTTCGTGATCATTGAGCTGTCAGATAGAAAAAGAGGAAGGTTAGGGTGGGCTCAGAACGGATGGATCCATCTTCAGAAACAAATAAGGAGAGCTCAAGGATCATAAACATGCTTCAGACCAGGTGCAGCTGTATCCAGATCTCCCACACTCCCCAGATAGTCTTCAGGAGCAGGAGCAACAGCTAAAGCCAGGCAATCATCATATTGGCATTGTGCCTATGTGCATCTTGAGGGCTGCTGATGTCTCCCTAGCCTCCCCAATTGATACCCGAAACTGCATCATTGGAAAGGGATGTTTGAAGAGCTCTGCTTTATGACTCCTTGCCCTCAGATTCTTAGGTGGTAGATGCGGTTGGCCACTAGGTGGGATGGGGAACTGTGGTTCATCACCTCAGGGCATCCATTAAACTCAGGATTTTAAGAGGCAAAAAGCAATTTTAACTTAATGTAAGCACCACAGAATAGAATATGAACCTTGTATGGCTTCTAAAGATTGCAGAGCAGATACAAATGAAACCTGACACTTTCTGGTTGCCCTTGGCTGTTTGGTCTTTTCACAGGGAGCAAGCCTCTCTTGTTTAGTTGGGTAAGCCTGGCATTTCTGCATAGTGCGTAAGATGTCTTCGCTGGTGGATCTACCAGGCTTCTCACATGTTAGCACCAGATACCCTCTGTTAGCTAAAAATGTTCATTGTTCAGGCACCACAAAAATTCAAGAACCCAAGTCCTGAGAAGCCAAGACTTCTCAGCTGGCTTATGCTGACAGTTTCTAATTATTAACAAGAATGTTGCTTTATTGATGGTTTGGGTAACTTGGCATTGAAGGTTCTGGCTCCATGAGTTAAGCAGTATGTTCATAAAAGGGCTTCTGGGTACAGTTTCAGAAGATCTAAATTCCCCTTTGGGTCATGATTTAATTTTTGTCTGGAAATGTACAGTGTCTAATAGCTTTGACTAGCTAGCTTTTTTTCCTCCTCTTTATAAACTCCTCACCGAAAGCAATTATTTCCTGAGTTTTGGAGACAAATGAACCATAGATTAGCAGCTGTAGAGTGTGTTGTAAGAAAATACTATAATTACCAAGTTAGACATGTGCTAGGACAACAGTCCTTTGCTGATCAACAGCAGTCATTGAAAAACATGTTAGTCAGCCAGTTCTCAATTGTACGTGTCAATGGGAGGGAGTGGCCGGGCCAAGAGTCCCCAGCAGCAGATAATCCCCAAATCACGGCTGTTTGGCCTCAGGAGGTACCATGTGCTCCTTTCTTTCTTCTTCTTTTGGCAACAGATTTCTTTAATTAGATCCTATGCATATTATTGTCAATATTAGCTTGACTTTCTAAACAGATACTCATGGCTGGCAGGAAAGGACACCCTAGGCGACAGGAGAAATTCATTTGGGGATTAAAAATTAGTTGGAGACAATTCTGACACGGGTAATCCTCATGTGGATAATTGAGTGTTGACTGGCATTTACAGAAATGTGTTGAGGGCCAAGGACAGATGTAAATGACGAGTGGCATCTTCTGCTAACCTTGGGCTAGTTGGTTCTTCCTCATAGATCCCAACCTTTTCCATTTAACTCAGGAAGTACTGCACTGCTACAAGGCTCATCTCTACCCGGTGGCTATCCTGTCCCTCCTCTGAGCACTTGAGAATCCCACTATGATGTGGCTCAAGTCTCTAGGTGATCTATTTCATGGTTTCTGTCCACACTCCTCAACTAGCAGAGAGGAAACTGAGTCATCCAGACGTGAAGCGAATAAGTCCTGAGACTAAAGCCTGTCGAGAAAGAGAAGTTGGTGGGGCATTTAAAATCTTTAGACATGTCCTCATTTTACACCACATAAGTGCTCACAGTAGATACATTAGTGGATAGCACACATTTCCATGTCTATTAAGAGGTCAGCATGAGCAGAGAAGACACCATACTTGCAGATGGCGGGCCTTCCAAAGATGATGATGAGAATCCCTCTACTCACAGTTTGATGATGAGAATAAATCTGAGGTACGTCCACCCACAGCAATACATAGGGACCATCCAGTATGAAATCTGTGTACGTCAAAACAGACGTGTATACAGACACACCGAAAGCTTTTTACTTAGTTTGTGAGTGTGAACGTGACAGAGGGCAACTTGCTGGAGTCAGTTCTCTTCTGTTGTGTGTGCTGCCAAGATTGAACTCAGGTCTGATCTGGCTTGGTAGCAAGAGTTTTCACTAATGGGGTCTTTCCAGGGTGTAAATATGCATTTATAAAAATACATGTACTGTAAATTACACTTAAAAGCTAAGAAATACTAAACTGCAAAAAGTCGGACTTCAAGGAAGTGTGCTCCTCGAAGGAACTCAACAAATCTTCTTTCAGTAAATAGATCTTCTCATGTTAAATATGTGTGTTCTGGGGCCTCTGAAACTTTAAGAGGGTACAGTGGAAACTGAGTGTTCTTGCAAACTCTCTCACCTGACCATAGTGACATAAGAATACAGTCCTCTTATCTGAGTGTAGTGAACTCATGGCCCTCATTACCTAACTACCCCACTCCCCTCAGTACTAAGGAGGCTCTGGGTGGCTGGTTTAACTGCAGTCTTATGTCTGTGTTCTTTGTCTTAACTATTTGACTAACACAGAGAAATAGAAAATTAGAACAATTCCCATGAATTGCTGAAGTTTCAATTAACATTTGCCGAATAATCTGAATATTTTGATTGAAACTATAATTTCCAATTTATCCCACTTTTCACCTCACTCTGTCCGCGAAGAACATAAAATAAATCGAATTTACAGAAGTGCCATTACCAAAAGGAAAAAAGGAAGAAAAGTTAATGCGTCTACTTAATGATTCATCTTAAAGAGCCAAAGCAGCCCTTATCGAAATCACCCCTCGAGGCCATCTGCCGCAGATGAGCGGTGGCCGGCCCCTTTGCATCCCCATGAAATCTCCTAAATGAGCCACTGCCATTTTCACATGGCTGAAGTCACAAAAACCACAACATCTGGAACAGGAGGAAAGAGTTCGCTGGAAAGAACTTGACAAACTCTGAAAACAAAGTTCTAGACTTTTGCTCATTTATTTTGGCTGCAAAGCCAAACTCACTGCAAAGCTCAAAGAGGATTTGTCCAAGGCTCCTTTCAAAGGCATAAAAAGCCAGCCTGGCACTAAAATGAATGCATGGGCTGCATACACAGCGGAGACAGTTATCTGATACCAAGGGAAGACAGCCACACTAGGCCTTTGTGTTATTTATGAGATTACTATTGGAGGAAACAGGAGCAATTAGATACCCCCTGCTCTCAGCTCAGGGGAAGGAAAAAAGGTGTCAAACATAGCTTTTCAATTTGTCTCTTGATCATTTCTTTCTTACTACATCCTACAATCCAAATATACATATGTCCCATGCTCACTGGTCTCAGGGGCTTCCTTGCCTATTTCTCTTGAATTTACTCTCTGAAGACTACGTGGATTTTGAATGATGGGTGGGAAGACTTAAAAAACACCTTAAAATACAGATTGTAACTTAAAACAATTAGACGTTTGTTATTTAATATGATCATAAAATAATACATATATTATTTTACATATATTATAATACATAAATATATGTACACACACATATATGTACATACATACACATATTCTAGATAGGCTACATAGTCTAAAAAAATTACTTGAACTTTGGACACTATCATTCTTTGGTCTGTTTAGTTTTTGAAGCTCCCACACTTGAGGGTGTTCCCTACAGTGTTAGAGTTTCCAGGAATCAGGGGAGGGTGTGGCATGCATCCTTGCTGCCAGCAGGCATTCAGCACTGGTCCAGTGTTTGAACACGCACTGAGTAATACAAGAAGCAGGGAGTAAGGACTACATCTTTGTAGTGGGAGCAGACACTTCTATTCTCCAATCCCCGTAATGAAGGGATGCAGTGTCTGGCTTAGGGCTGGTGAGGCTATGTGCCACCAGCTGGGGCAAGCAGTGTCAGGCTGCAGAGGCAGGATTTCACCCTTGGGCCTGTGGTATGATTTTGGCTGTGGTCTTGCCTATGTAGTAGTGTACTTTGTGGCTGCCTGTCTCCCACTTTGTTCTCCAGGCACATTCTCTAAGATCTACTTAGTACATTCCTTTTTCTACTGAAATTGGGCTGGGATGGGTTCTGTTGCTTGAGGCATGGAATCTGGATAGGCTTCCGTGCCATCCCTTCTCTCAGAGACACCCACCGTCAAGATTTTAACAAGCAGTATTCTGAGCTTTTTGTAAGGGAGTATTCATCAGGGTCAGGACAGAGTCTTGAAACAGGACTGGAAGAGAGTAGTGAAGGAGATTCACCTCCACAGTTTTTATAGAGAGGTTCACTTCCCACTTCTCTCAGAGGTACACACTCACACTGTAATTGTCTTTGGTTACTGGGAACAACAGCTGGTGAAATGAAAATACCAAGAACAGGCATGAGGCAGCAGACGACTGATGTTTGTCTTTAACAAGAAGAAGGATCTGCATGGTTTATCTTGTGTACCCACTGTTTACCAGGTCTTCTATTGATTACACAGGCAATTATTAGTTGGTAGTTTTTATTTTTATTAATTTTCACATAATATATTTGATCATGTTTCTTCCCTCCCTCAACCCCTCTCCAATTCTCCACCTTCCGACCCACCCAACCTTATGCTTTTTCTTTCTTTCTCTTTTTCTTTCTTTCTTTCTTTCTTTCTTTCTTTCTTTCTTTCTTTCTTTCTTTCTTTTTTTTCTTTCTTTCTTTCTCTCTCTTTCTCCCTCCCTCTCTTTCTTTCTTTCTTTCTCTTTCTCCCTCCCTCCCTTTCTTTCTTTCTTTCTTTCTCTCTCTTTCTCCCTCCCTCTCTTTCTTTCTTTCTTTCTTTCAGCACAAAACCACAGAAATGAAAAACAAAACAAACAAAAACCTAACAACATCCAAGGCCCAAACAAAACAACACAGTGTTGGGCATCTACCCCTGGGCACGGACCTTCTCTGGAGTCTGGTTTATATACTCAATGGCATTCTATTGGTGAATACTGATTTTCCCTGTCCCAGCTGGTATTAATTGCAAATCGATTGCAAATAGCTTCTTGGTTAGAGGTTGGAGCTCACATCCACAGGTTAGATAATTTGTATCAAAAAACTTCCTATGCCTACAGTTACTTTTTTCATTAAATGTAGACATGTTATTCTCATTTACAAATCAGAAACCTGAGGCTTAAGCAATGTTAAATAACTGACCTGAATTCACTAGTAAGAGGAGGCAGGTCCAGAATTTTTATTCAGACTGATTAACTGCAGAGATTACATTCCAACCTCATTGTGGTTGCCTCCAGGTGAGCTGCCCAGGTCCTTGGCCATCAGTAGGCTTGGTGATGCAATCCACAATCACTTTGTTAATATGGAAGTGTTTACTATACCCACAGTCTACTGTTCATGGAGAAACAGGAAACAGAAGGCCTGTGCTTTAGTCAAAGAGGCAAAAGCAATATGCTGTTAAAAATACAGATTATATAGCATTTTAATATGTCATATCACTTAATGCCAGGAAATGACCAGAGAATAATTATGACTAAAGCCAAGAGATGCACACTAACTAGTGGCTTAAGGAAGACAGTAAAGAAAAAAGACATGAATTCGTGAGAGTGAACCTCTAATGGGAAAAGATTCTTGGGGTTCTTCATGGTAATTTTGGTACATGATGGCAAACAGAAAGGTGGAGGTGTTTCACTGCATTTTCAAGGTGTATTTTATTTGGCTTGCATATGCTGATTTTGGTGAGATATACCTTAAAATTTGAACTGTCCATATGAAGTCAGCTCATTGGTTCCTATTAAAATGATCTTATAAAAGGATAGGCTCAGCAGGAGAGTTGAGTGGCCTGAGCCCACAGCATTCAAAGTGCCTTCAAGAAGCCTTGTGACAGGCAAAGAGAAGGACAAGTGAGGACGAACCTGGAGGACTCTGAGCTGCTCATGTCACTGTGGCTCTGACAGGCTTTGCAGGGAAACTGTGATGGCGAGCCCTGTCTGGTCCTGACAGGTTGCATGATAAAATTTCCTTGTGTTTGTGTAAACAGAATGTCAGATGAGGCTCACAATTATGATTACAGCTCTTTTACCTGCAATGTAAGAGAAGTACAATCCAAGTTGTTGCAATCGATTATATCAGGCTAAAACAGACGGCAATGAGCATGCCTTGTCTTTTTTATTTTTTTCCTCCAAATTTCTCCCCCAACCAAAACAATTAATCCCGAATAACTAAGTATGGTCAAGAGGTGCTAAGAAGAGCCAGGCTCACCTTTAATATGCTCCAAAGTTCGTCCCCCCTCTCCCCAGACTTGAAGGTACATCTGCGTGTGACAGCTGGCTTCAAAAGGAAGCCATTCAGAGAGTGATTCATGGCGCCCTTTCCAACCCCTGCCAGCGGTTTCCTCCCCTGGCATGGATACAGCCAAGAAGCAACAATCATTTGGTGGACTAGGCCAGAGGCCAAACTTGAGTATCTAGTTTAAAAATGAACACAAACCAAGACTTTTTTTGTCAGTAACCTGCTAGTGTCATGAAAATTAAATAAAAAAAAGTTTTTTATGAAAGTAGGTGAAAGGGGGATGCCATATTAAGGACAATTCCAGGTGAATGTTTTTAGAATGAATCTTTCACAACTACAGCTCAGTGAGTGGCTGTGAAGCAGGGCTCAGAGTTGGTAAAGCAGGAGACTCTATTCACGTGTAGGAAAGTGTTATAGCCTGAATCTTAAAGGTCCCCACATGTTTGTGAGGAACACATGTCCCCCAGCTTATAGTATAACTTTGAAGTCTCTAGAAGAACCATTAAGGTGAGAGCTACCAGAGAACAGTAAGTCAATAGGGGCAGGTCTTTGGAGTTTATATCTGTCCCTGGATCCAGGCCGAGTCTAAACTTCCTGATGTAAGGTCAGAGTTAGTGTTAGCCTAGGCAAACTCTGATCACCATGACCTTTGCCATGCCTTTCCTTCTAGCGTGGACTGTAATCCTCTGTCATTAAATACCAAAGTAACCTTCCTTCCCTTTAAGCTGCATCTATCCGGTATTTTGTCACAGCCACACGAGAAGTAATCAGTAAGGGATCTTACTTTGTGTTTGTTTAGTTTTTAGTTAGCTCAGTGGCCCAACCATCTTACCTTTTTCTTTACAATAGGGTGAGGTAAAAACTCCTTTGTGTGCTGTGAGGAACACTTATGAAAACTCTACAGATTTTGAAGGGAGTTTCCCCAGGGCTGAAAGGACCACTTATGGTCCCACTCCAGAACAGAGAAAGTAGGACACGTGGCACCCAAATGTGAGACATTTGGTTAAGAGCAGAAAGCAGACAGTGGTATCCTTTCCTCAGAAAGCGGCTACATAGTGAGGTTAGTTGGAAAGGTAGGGTGAAGAAGCGACTTTCAAATCTGCTTCCACCAGACTGGAGATGGCAATGGATGAGGTGGTAGGTACTGCCTCTGTGGTATCTGTCCTTCATGCCCTCTTCATCCTTTGAAGGAAAACTCTTGACTTTCCCACTTGACCACTGTGCTGGGTGAGGTTCTTGTCTTCTGAAATCATAAAATACCTACAGTTTCCATTACTCAGAGGATAAAATGTCTTTTTCCCTCTACAAAAGTCAGCATATATTAATTGTACATATTTATGAAATATAGTATAATATTCTAATAATTGTATAGAATATAAAATGCTGAGTCACTTGATAGGTATTTATTTATTTATTTATATTTATTTATTTATTTATAGGAATGTCCACTCTTTCTACAATGGATGCACTAACTTATATTCCTACTAACAGTTTATGAGATTTCCTATACCATCAGCATATACATCATGTCAAATATTTATCTTTTCTTGTAACAGGAACATTCAAAATTCTTTATAGTCAGTCACCATTTGAAATTCAATAAAAATAATGAATGATAACCACTCTACCTTGCTGTAGAACACTGGAGTCCATTCTTCTTTCTATTTAGCTATGGTTTTGCGCCCATTAGTTATCTCTTCTCTCCCCTCCTCAGTTCCTACCACCCTGAAGCTCTCCCCATTTAGATCAGTTTTTTCCCACCCCATATGAGGACACACAGCATTTGTTTTTCAGCAGTTGCCTATGTGGCTTAGCACACTCTCTGACTCACCTGTGTTGCTGAAAAGATCAGGCTTCCATCTTCCTTCCAGATGGAAAACACTCGATTTTGCCTATGAGTACCTGCTCTTTATTTATTGGTCATTGGAAACTTAAGTTGACCCATAGCTTAGCTTTGTGAATTGTGCTGCAAATTGGTATGCAAATGTCTTCAATGTATTAATTTCTATTTCTTAAAAAACACACCAAGCAGTAGTACCAATGGGTCCTTTTGTATCTTTAGCTGTTTTTTTTTTTTTTTTTTTTGAAAAACCTGCATTCTGTTTTCTAGAATGGGTGTGCTAACTTACATTCCCACCAACAGCGAATGAGAGTTCCCTTTCTCTACATCCTTATTGGAATGCTTCATTTTAGACTTAAAAGAAACAAACCCTTTTCATCCTATATATTCATTGCTCATAGTGTTACATAAAAACGTGACAAGTACACATTGCACATTCAGCAATGTGCCCTTGTAGCCATCTTTCCCCTTTCTCACCACTCCTCCTCTCCAACCCCAAGACAGTTTCACTTCTGCCTTCATGTCATATAAGCATACTTAATATTTTATATCTATCGAAAATCTGAGAAATACAAACGAGGGAAAACATGATATCTGTAGTTCTGCAACTGGCTTATTTAGCTTGGTGTTGATGTCTTCAGCAGCATCCATTTTCCTGAAAATGACGTAACTTCATTCTTTCCTGAAAATGACATAACTTCATTCTTTCTAATGGTGGAAAGAAATAGCCGTGTGTGTGTGTGTGTGTGTGTGTGTGTGTGTGTGTGTATCTGTGTGTATGTGTATGTGTGTGTGGGTGTGTGTGTGTGTGTGTGTGTGTGTGTGTGTGATCTTGTTTATCCTGTTCTCTGTTGTTGGAGACTTGGGGTGATTCCACAATTTAGCTATTGTGAATGGTGCTACAGTAAGCATGTAGGTGCAAGTACATCTGCTACCTATTGATTTGGAGTCCTTTGGGTAAATGTCCTGGAGTTTTATTGATGAGCCAAACCATGGATTTGCTTTCATTTTTTTTGAGAGCCTCTCTACTGGTTTTCACTGAGGCTAAAGCCTCTTGTATTCCCTCTAGTAGTGTAAAAGGCTCCCTTCTTGCCTCTATTCTAATGGACCTTGTAGCAGTTTGCTTACTTTTTTGTCTTTTACTTCTAAGTTTTTAAAGCTTTTCTTTTATTGGAAATAGATTTTTTATACATTCTTTTCTGACTTTTGATTTCTCCTCTCTCAGATCCTCCCAGCTTCTCCTCACTTCTCCCACCCACACTCATCCAAATTCACACTCTTTCTTTCTCTCACTAGAAAAATTAGAAAAATATTTAATAATATTTTTATATTATTAAAAATAAAATAAAATCAGAAAAAAGCCAAAGAAAACGCACAAGAAACACTTAAAGATAATCAAGACATAGATATTTTTTCACAAAGAATTTAACCTATAAAAACAAAATTGTAAACATAATATATAAACAAAAGATCTGTAAGATTAAAAAATAAACCCTGAAAAAGCATTTTAGACAAAATAATCACAGCTCGGTATGGTGGCACAAGCCTTTAATCCCAGCATTCAGGAGGCAGAGGCAGGCAGGTCTCTGTGAGTTCCAGCTCAGCCTAGTAGACCTGGTGAATTCCAGGACAGCCAGGAAGAAGCTTTAGTGCAGGAATGCTGTTCTGAGCTCCTTGGCTCCTCGGTTTGTGCTTTGACTCCTTCCCCACTGCCCTTGCTTAACAAGTCTCCCTGGTCTCCCTCAGCCTTGCTCATCCACTGCTCAGAGCAGGGCACTGAAAGTCTTGCACTCTCATAGGGAACAGAGAGGAACGTAATTCACCTGACTCTCACACAAGTGTAGGCAAGACTGAGGAATAGGCAGACATGAGAAGGGTCTACTGGTGGAAGGGGCTTCCTGGGACCCTCACTCCCTGTGAAGGGTCACCGGAGCTAGCCGTTCTTTGCCTCCTTCTGCACAGTTAAGCTGTCTTCTGTGGTGCTGGCTTCTTCACAGGTACTATTAGTAAGTGGCTAGGAGAAATAGGAAAGGCAACAAAGCAACAAATGTCGAAATATCTTAAATGCTTCATCCAAGTCTATGGAAGGGTTAACTGAAATGTGAACAGAAACCTATGTGTTCACAAAGTCTTTTTTTTTTCTAAGTTTTTTTTTATTTACATTCCAAATCATTTCCCCTTTCCCGTTTCCTCCCTTCCCGAAAGTCCCATAAGCCCCCTTCCCTCCTTCTTTTCCCCAATCAACCCCCTCTTGCTTCTCTGTCCTGGCAAGTGGGGTACCATCTCTCATTTTTAACCTTCAGGTTGTTTTTTTTTTGTTTGTTTGTTTGTTTTTTTTACTTTTGAAAGCAGCACGGTTGTAACTAAATTGAGATCAAGACTTGCTCATCCACAAAACGATGAGGCGTTCTGAGACAATAATAGCACAAAGTGTTCTCATCTGGTGGCCCGAGCAGCCATGTGCTGGGCCCAGGTTAAATGAAGTTGGGGGAAATGGAAATGTTGACATTTCTTTAAACAATAAAAATTACAAGTGATTGCCAAAGTGCCATGAGCTGACATTTACAGAGATTGTTCCCCGATTATATATATGAAATATCATAAGTAATTAGCTCATGGCAATTACCTCTCCCTTGTTATTTTGCTTTTAGAATATCTTTAAAGCTTAGGTTACTAAAATTTCAAATAATCCTGGCCTGCACTGTCATGGGTCTTTATCCAAATGATTGTGGTCTCTTGTAAACAGACCTATGATCTGATTTCCATTGGGGCAGGGGTTGTAAAAGGCCAGGGATTTTAGATGGATTTACACATATACTGTTTCAGTTACCAAGGTCGACTTAACAGTCCCTTCCTTGGAGTCTTACATATGTTTGCCACCCAGTGTCCTTCTGTCATGTAGGAAGGCATGGATGATGACCCAGAAGGGGGCTGGAGTTGGTGGGGGCCACACGCCAGCCTGGAGGGATTTGCAGCACGATCCTACTCTGCTGTCAGTAATGAGCTCGGTGGCTTCTGCGGCTGGAGAACTGGCCCATCAAGACAGCTCAAGACAGGGGCTGGTGTGTTTGTGTTTCTTTTGCAAGGCCTTGTCCCTTGTGTACCCTCCTCTGTCCCAACACCAAAGGAGAGGGGCTGGCTTTTTAAAACCTTCTTAAACCAGTTCAAACAAATTCATGGTATTCCATTGCTGGGTACATTTTTCAGTGAAGTTTTAACATCGAGTTATAATGATTAATAATGGTAAAATGGGATTAATATTTAATCCCCATCTCTAAATGGCCAGTTTGATTGTCACATACCCCTAGTAAACAGCCTTATTTCTAAATGTTATTTCGGTCAGAGATATAATTTATCTAACACAGCAGAAAGTAGGACACAAACATATGAAATAAAGCTATTATTCCATTTTGAATATGTACCAGATCTTTAGATGGACACAAATTTATTCCAAATAGCTTGGCTACTGTAAAACTTAGGATCTGAAAGTTAGTAATAGTTTTCTAGAAATAAAAAGTCCTGTAAAATGCTTAATTGCTGTGTTTTGAGGAAACTTCTAAATGTTGCCCTTAGTATTTAGTCAAGACATGCTTCCCTAAGGACCACAGGAAGAAAGTGCGGGGAGCATTTTCTCTGTAGGATCCCTCTCTATTTTGCATCTATGTGCAGATTCTGAAGGTGAAGGGGAAACAGGGCTAATTTCTTCAGCCTCCCATCTCCCCCATTTGCATCTCTGAGAACAAAACCTCCATTATTTCTACTCTTGGTTGGCAACCAGAGCTTTGAACTCATCATGAGTGTGAAAAGCTGAGAGAATGGTGCAGAATTCCTCAGCCCCGTGGTCAGAGTTGACAGTGTTTCCCAGAAACTCTGCATGAAATTTAATCCAATTCTTTTCTCAGATTACAGGGTCCTCGGGATGAAATATTGCATTTTAAAGCAAAGGTGCAAAGCTAATCTATCATAGCGAACCTCCAGGTGAGATTTATTCCACCCTGCCTGCAGCAAACACTGTGCCCGCTCCGCATGTGCAGGCCATACTCCTCTTATTATTATCCAGTTGAGAAATCCCCAGCATAGTAATGCCTGAGAAATGAGCGGGCAAGCCTACAGAATGTGACACTTATGCTAATCTGCGCCCTGCTGTGGAAAAACACACACAAGGATTCCATTACCACATTCATTAGGCTGCAGCACACTCTATCCTGAATAGGGATTATGAACTAGAATTGGAGGAAAACAGTCTTTGAGCCCACTTAGTCAAAATGCACTGACACTGGCCAAATACATTGGCATAGGATCATCAGCTCAGACTTTAAAGAGGACATTAGTGGTTGGAAGTATGTCCTTCCCTGGAGCTGTCATGTTCACCAGGCCATGACACGTGTCATTGGTTTAGACTGTGAACACTAGAAACAGCAGTGTATCTAAGGACTGGGTCTGGGGTCATTGTTTGAAACATGCTCCACTCATCCCGTACACCTGCTGGGCAGGGCCTGGTATTCCCTGACCACACTTTCTTCCTTCTTATAGTCAGAAAATGAACTGTGGGTGATAACACTACATAGGTAGGAAAGAAATTAGAATCAGACGCAAACACCAGTTCAGCTTGCCCAAGTCTCCTCACCTTGGTCTTGGGGTTACTGGACACAGTTGTCACCCGTCAGCTTCATCTTCCTTCAGGGGCAGACATGTTTGCCATGGAGCTAAGATTCTGAGCTAAAAATATTTTAAGTATTGTCAGAAATAATAAAGAAAGAAATGCAAGTGACTGCTTGGGAAATGTTATGGAATCTGGCTGTGCAGGCAGAGGGAAGAGCTTTAAATCCATCCATGTATATCATTAAGAAGATAATAATAAAAACCTTCTGTGGAAACATGTTTTCAGCCTTAGGTTCTAGGAAACTATTTGTCTGGGCGTTTCTTTTTCAGCTTAGAAGTGTAACACAAAGTTCTTATGGGAGGCTCTACCCAGCATCTTGATTTATGTCAGTGATGTGTTCCTAAAAAGCTGAAGATAAATCAGACTTTGGTCTTGTGAACTAAATTGCTCCTGGGCTTTTCTTTTGGCCAAGGTAACCCTGCGTGGAATCCTCCCGGGGATGTATACAGTGAAAGGTATAATTTTGTGCCCAAAATGCAAGCAACTCTTTAGTTTATCACTGAGCTGATATTATCTAAGTTTTCCTTAGGAGGCTTCCCAGAAGCGGATGGATGAACTAAGGAAGCAGAAAGCCGGGGAGTCCGTGAGCTGAAGTGCCTGGCCCTTTCCATTCCTTCTCTAGAGAAAATGGGACTGTCAGAGAGCAGCGAGCCTCATTTTTCTCTGCACACTCAAGTGATGTCATGGAAAGGTATACTAAAGCTGTTGACTTTTCTTCCTTTCCTTCCCCACCTTTCCCCCTGCCTCCCAAGACAGGGTTTTTCTGTGTAGCCCTGACTGTCTAAACTTGCTCTGTAGACCAGGTTGGCCTCGAACTCAGAGACCCACCTGCCTCTACTTCCAAGTGCTGGAATTAAAGGCACATTCTAACACATCCACCCAGTTTCTCCCCTCCTTCTCTCCTCCATTACTCCTACCTCCAGCCATGCTTTCTGTTTTTGACAGGATCTCAGTAGATCGTAACTGGCCTCCAACTTGTTGTGTAGCTGAGAATGGCCTTGAACTTCTGATCTTATTTCCTATCTCAGCCTTCTAAGTATTGGGCTTATAGGTGTGTGTCATGGTGTCTAATTTACTTTTAGAGTTTTCTATCCATAAGCCCCAAGAATGACCTGGGATGCTCATAAATGTAGGGGAGGACATAGAGCCAGCATTCCACAACCCTGCGCCGCTCTGGAAATGGCCGAATCTACATGCAGCAGAGCGGTCAATGAGAAATTGTTTGCCTGTGACTGATGCTGTGCCTGCTGCACGAGGTTCTGAGGTCTGTCCTGCCCTTAGCGCTGAAAATGCCTTTAAAACAGAACCGGACATGTAGCCAGTGGGGGGAAGAGCTGCTGGAGAGGCTTTGGGGTGTTCCCCTCGACATGCTGTGCCTGCCCCGCCTCACTTTTCTGGGACATCCACTTAATTGAGTCTATTGCCCTGTGTCGTCCACATCCCTGGGACCCCGGGAAGCATCAAGCAGGTTGACGGAGACTTTGTTCTTCCAGGGAAGCACAGCCCTTTGCACCCAGATTGTAACACAATCTTTCCTGTCTGGGACTTCGGGTACTACAGTGAAAAACTGTTTGAAAATCTCCTTTATTATTCATCATCTTCAGACTGAAATCATTTTTGACAACCTCTACAGAAAGCAAGCAGCATTCTGGCTACTGGCAAGTCAGTTAGAGGGAGGAAACACATGTTCACTGTCAGCCAGAGTTCCAGAGAAGGCCCTGACAACCCTTTAACCCCTGTTCCCAGAGAAAGGACCCAAATGTTTTTTTGGAACAAAGTCACCACATTGTCTTAAGCATCTTTCTCATTTACTGTGTTTTGTTTTCCCCAAGCAGCAGCCTTAACACAACAGTCCTCAGCCTTCCATCTTTACTGTGGGAAGCAGCAGGTCTGTGTTTGTGTCCTACCAGGGAAGACTAGAAAAAAGACAATTGTTCAAGACTTTCCATTATGAACTAAACTCTCTTTTCATTTCATTTTTAACCGTCTGACCACAGTTTAAATACCAACACACCAAGGAGTTGACTCACCTCATACAGTGATTCTTCAAAACCAGCCAAGAAGCCGCAGGAGTGAAATTTTCTGAACAGTAGGAAGGCTGCCTAGCCGGCATCCTTAACATGCTGGGCACTGGCGCAGCTGTGGAAATGGTTGTGAACTTCGAGGTCTGGAGCCAGAAATGTCTGTGTATTGCTTAAGGCACACGTTACCAAGCAAAACTATTTCTACAGTCCCTAGTTCAATATAGAACTATTTCTATAGCAACCGGGCTGGGAAGAGGGGTGATGGGACACTGTAATAGCAGAAACTGAGTGTTAAAGGTGTGTGTTTGCTTTAAAAAAATTGTTTTAATACAGCAATGTTGCAACTACATTGATGAAAACCCAGCACTCAGTTCCATAGTCTGCAACCTTGGTGCTTTTTCTCAGTCCTGCAGGCTCTGGTGGCTTAAGATGATTATTAGTATATGATGCCCTGTGTCTCTCATTTTCAAGACTGCCAGTGTCAAGGAGGTGGTAGCTTAGCAAGGAGTCCTATGGGCACTCATACAGAGAGGAACTTGTCTGTATGAACTGAGATCTGAGACCTTGTGTCCTCCTGCTCCCAGATGCTGCTCTCCTCTCCCTGCCAACCCCGCCCCCCATTTGTTTGTCTGTCTCTCTCTCTAGTGGCTTTTCATGTTGATTCTAAATTATGTTTTGATTGAAACAACACTTGGATGACATTAACCATTTTGAGTAATGCTAGAAATTAAACCCAGGGCTTCAAGGATGTTAGGTGAGCTCTCCACTGAGTTAGCTGTAGCCCTGGTGACCCTAATTTGGTTGTTTGGTTGATTTGACTTATCTGTTTTCTGATCCTCCTGCATTGGCCTGCTGATCGCTGAAATGATAGATATTTACCACCATCAACTGCTGGAATTATAGGTATTCCCCATCGTTAACTGCTGGAATTATTTATTTTAAAATGATTAAAATATAAATTGGGTAGCTTCAGTATTGTGCAACCACAACTTGTATCTTATCCCAAAACATTTTTCATGACTCTAGAGGAAGACTGTATACCATGAAGCAGTTCGCCATACTTGTCCTTCCCTGTATCCCATGTAAAGACTAACCTACTCCCGACTCCTGAGGACTCTTCCATTTTGTTACCTATTGTATAGTTAATAGAAGTAAAGTCATGTCCTATTGCACCTGAGGCTATACTGGAACATTAATGAGTGTTTTACTCCTTTGAATGGCTCAACCAATTCCATTGCATATTTGTGCTATCATCTGTCTATCCATACACCCACCTATGGACATTTGGGTTAGCTATTGTGGTTGTTTTGCCATGAGACATCTGGGAACACGTCTGTGTGAGTGCCTGATATAAGTTCTAGGAACAGAATTGCTGGGTCATGTTATGATTCTCTGTGTTTCTTTTTGAGGAGCTGCCAAACTTCATGATTAAATCATTTAATATTATCAATGCATCCGAGTTCCCATTTCTCTGTAAGTGACAATGGCCTTTGTTATCTTTTCATGAAAAAGAGTTCTTCTAGTGGTATTAGTAGGTGTGAAATGGCAGCTTTCAGTTTCATTTCTCAAATGCCTAGTGATCTTCTCATGAGCTGATTGAACATTGTGGATGATTTTGAAGGGAAATATTTTGTCAAGTCATAGGTTTTCATTTGATTCTCTGCTCTGCCATTTTGTAGTTGAGTTGTAGCAGTTCCCATGCATCCTGGAGCCGGAACTCTTCTCAGACATGTAGTTTTGAGTCCTTTCCACATGGTAGTGTGTGTTTACAACTTTTTGAGAATGTCCTATGATACACAAAAACTTAGTTCTGGTGCAATCTGCTGCTTTATGTGATATTCTCTCTCTCTCTCTCTCTCTCTCTCTCTCTCTCTCTCTCTCTCTCTCAGTTTTTCAAGACATGGTTCCTCTGTATAAGCCTAGCTATCCTTGAACTTTGTAGAGCAGGCTGACCTTGAACTCTGACTCTCAAGTGCTGGGATTAAAGGCCTGGGCCACAACCACCCAGCTCTTATGTATATATTTTTGTTTCTGCTTTTAGAGTGCAGCTGAGAATAAATTGCCAAATCCAAGAGTTTTATAAGTCTTACTCTGACATTTATCTTTGAATAACTTAGAATTGAAAATTTCTCATGCTGTAAGGTGGAGTCTAGCTTCATTCTGGTGCATGTGGTTATCTGGCTTTCCCAGCAATCTTTGATGAGCATTCCATCTTTGCCTTTATTGAATGATGCCTTTGTTGAATATATATTGGCCATAGAGACACAGACTTTTAAAACTCCATCCTTACCATAGTTATTAAAATAATAGTAATTTTGTATTAAATTTTTAAATCAGGAAAAATGAGTCGCTAAACTTCCCACCAGCTTTCTTGATAAAATTCTAAGCTCTATTCCCTGCTAAGTTTTTAGGCCTAAAACCTGAATACATCTTCAAGCTTGCCATCTATAGCAGTGGTTCTCAACCTTCCTAATGCTAAGACGCTTTAATACAGTTCTCATCTTATGGAGACCCCCAATCATAACGTTATTTTCATTGCTACTTCATAATTGTAATTTTGCTATTGTTATGAGTCATAATATAAATGTCTGTATTTTCTGATGGTCTTAGGGGACCACTGTGAAAGGGTCATTTGATTCTGAAAGGAGTCACGAACTACAGGCTGAGAACCATTGGCCAATACCAACCCTTCATCCATGAGCTTTTTCTGGGAGATTTACCCAATTCTTTAAGAATGAAAGCTAAACTCTTTACTGCTAAGATATGTCCTCAGCCACCCTCTTTACTTTTTATTTTTAGACAAGGCCCCACTGAAGTTTTCAGGTGAGTCATGAACGCACTCTGTAATCTAGGCTACCTGGAACTTGTAATCCTCCAGCCTCAGTCTCTTGGCATAGTTAGCCCTATTCCATGGATAGACATCAAAGGTACAGATGTTCTGAGAGTTACCCAGGAAAGCAGTTTATACACCTCAGAACCCTTCTGACTGACATAATAAGTGTTTGCTGTAGGGAAACCAAAAAACAATTACAAAAACAGAAATAAAAATCAACACTAATACCGCTTTGCATGAATAAACAAATAGGCTCTTTTGACTGAAATTGGATGCTTTGGGCTCCAAAATGTCTAGGCGGTAGCCAGCTGCTATGTATGGTAACATCACTGTCATGTCTATGCGTCTTTATTGGTTTTGTTCTTTTTACTCCTGTTATTTTCTGTTCTCATTTCTTCTTCTGTCTACACGTCCAACCCTTGCTCTCAGCCACCCTTCTCTTTCTGTTGCCTCTTTAAAGTGGGGGCAAAAGGAAGTGAAAGGAGGGTTCCCAGTGGGTGGCAGGAAAGACATTTGGCTTCTCCCAGACTCCAAGCTCTTCAGATCCTCTCCCACCCTTCTCCTCCTCCCTCGTTGGCCTACTGATAAATGACACGGAGCCTGTACTAGATGAACTGACAGCTCTGTGCATGCGTGTTTACGAGCAACAGACGGTGGGAGTAAACACGGCCAAGCCAGCTTTCAACCATAACGCGTATTATTGATTTTTCTCTAATTAAAACAGTCACAACAGACATTGTTGTCATACCCATGTTTCTCCTCTTTTATATTTTAAATAAAAACCAGCTTGTCTGGTGAGAACCCAGCAATGAAATGGCTTTTATCCCCCAACCCTTTTCTCTCCTTCTCTTAGCTTGAGGTCTTTCTCTTCTCAAGGAATCTTTTGGGTCTTTAGCACTTTGGGGATGTGAAGATCCCCACTCTTGTCAGTCTCCATTAAGTCTTGAGTCTGTCGGACTTCTCAGGAAAGCAAAGGGTGAATTGCATACCCTGGCACCTGATCCCCTTCAGAATCACACAGCAGAGAGCTCAGGCATCTGCTTCTGTGATTCTTCCTAGTTGACTGTCACTCCTGTTAACAGCTGGCCTTATGATCTGGGAGATTTCTTCATCATCAGGGATACCACAGGCTTTTCTCTGTCATCCTTCTGTCCTCCAGTGGCCTACAAAGATCCAGGGCAATTGGAGAGGGCTGGGAATTTTTGGAAGAACTCCATTCTCAGGGCAGCAGCGGCAATGTGACAGTCAGCTCCTGGCTTCCTTAGAAAATAAATGACTATGAGAGAAGACTCGAAAACATCTGACCCTAGATCTTCATGTGAGGTTGGAGGCAGAAGACATTGGGTATTCTGAGTCTGGATACCAATGACAAACATGTCAAGATGAATCTTGTTTCCTTTTTGATGCCCAAGTAAATGAGACGAAGGCTTCATGGAGGGTTAGAAGCACAGAGAAGTGCAGGCTCAGGGCCCAGGCTCCCTACCTCTGCCTGGCTTTGTGGCCTTCGATGAACACTCTGACTTTCTGTGTTCTCCTCCATGACAGGAAAAGATGGTACATGAAATCTCTTGCATATGATGGAAAGTAACTGAGGAGAACTGAGGCTTTGGATCCAAGCACCCTATAGTCTGCAAACATGTATGTGTAATTTCTAGGTTTTGAGTAAACACTGGCAACAGGAGACAAAATCTGAAAGCTTAAAGGAGTTTACATCTTATTGGGGTAGTCAGAAAATACCCCCATACACACACACATGCATGCATGCATGCCTACATAAATGCATATGTGTGCATATATTACATGTGTTGTGTTTGTATGTATCTGTGTACTAACATACATGAGGAGGTAATTAGGCAATATGGAAACCAGCAAGAACTGTTCGTAAAGTTGTATGGCCCTAAGGAGATTTAGAGCCATCTTGAAGACAAGAAGAGCCCAGAACAAATCACAGTGTCCCATATATCCACACTCATCATCTAATAGACATTTGAAAATCTAAGATGGGAGTTAAGGCTGTACCACAGCTCTCTGTACCCAAATCCCACCTGGAGAGAACTGGTCTCCCAGGAGTGCTGCCACTCCTATGCATACAGGTGAGACTACCACTTTTGCTCCAATAACTGGCCAAAAAGGGACCCACGAGGCGCACACAGTGCACAGAAACTTTGAAACAGACAGGGATAGGATCCTTCCAGTTTCAATTAGCACCCCAGAGCTAACCCTGTGACAGATCTCTCCACACCCAAATCCTGCCCTGAGAGAACTGGTCTCCCAGGAGTGCTGACACACCTAAGATCACAGGTTCATAGGCCCACAGGAGGGACAAGCTCCATTCAGAGACAGCAAGACCATCTAACACCAGAGAACCAAATAGCCCTATTAAAAATGGGGTACAGAGCTAAACAAAGAATTCTCAACTGAGGAATGTTGAATGGCTGAGAAGCACTTAAAAAATGTTCAACATCCTTTGTCATCAGGGAAATGCAAATCAAAACAACCCTGTGATTCTACCTCACACCAGTCAGAATGGCTAAGATAAAAAACTCAGGACCTCCACATAAAATCAGATACACTGAAGCTTATAGAGGAGAAAGTGAAGAAGAGTCTTGAACACATGGGCACAGGGGAAAATTTCTTGAACAGAACACCAATGGCTTATGCTCTAAGAACAAGAATCGACATATTGGACCTCATAGAATTGCAAAGCTTCTGTAAGGCAAAGGACACTGTCAATCAGACAAAACAGCAACCAACAGATTGGGAAAAGATCTTTACCAATCCTAAATCTGATAGAGGGCTAATATCCAATATACAAAGAACTCAAGAAGTTAAACTCCAGAGAGTCAAATAACCCTATTAAAAATGGGGTACAGAGAATTCTCAACCAAGGAAACCCAAATGGAAGCACCTAAAGAAATGTTCAACATGCTTAGTTATCAGGGAAATGCAAATCAAAACAACCCTGAGATTCTACCTTGCAACAGTCAGAGAGGCTAATATGAAAAACTCAGGGGACAGCAGATGCTGGCGAGGATGAGGAGAAAGAGCAACACTCCTTCATTGCTGACGGGATTGCAAGCTGGTACAACCACTCTGGAAATCAGTTTGGTGGTTTCTTAGAAAATCGGACATAAAACCTGAAGACCCACTCCTGGGCATATTCCCAGAAGGTACTAGAGCATGTAATAAGGGCACATGTTCTACTATGTTCATAGAAGTCTTATTTATAATAACCAGAAGCTGGAAAGAGCCCAGATGTCCTTCTACAGAAGAATAGATACAGAAAATGTGGTATATTTACACAATGGAGTACTACTCAGCTATTAAAAACAATGAATTCATGAAATTCTAAGGCAAATGGATGGCAATAGAAAGTGTCATCCTGAGTGAGGTAATCCAATCACAAGGGAACACACATGGTATGCACTCACTGATAAGTGGATATTAGTCCAAAAGCTAAGAATAAACAAGATACAATTCACAGACCACATGAAGCTCAAGAAGAAGTAAGACCAAAGTGTGGGTACTTTGGTTTTTCTGAGAAAGGGAACAAAATACTCACAGGAGCAGTTATGGAGAAAAAGTGTGGGGCAGAGACTGAAGGAAAGGCCATCCAGAGACTGTCCTACCTGGGGATTCATCCTATAAACAGTCATCAAACCCTGACAGTATTGTGGATTCCAAGAAGTGCTTGCCAAAAGGAGCCTGATATGGCTGTCTCCGGAGGGGCCCTGTCAGAGCCTTACAGATACAGAGACAGATGCTAGCAGCCAACCATTGGACTGAGCTCAGGGTCCCCAATGGAGGAGTTGGAGGAAGGACTGGAGGAGATGAAGGGGTTTGCAGTCTCGTGGGAAGAATGATAATAACAACCAACCAGATCCCCCCAGGGTTCCCAGGAACTAAGTCATCAACCAAGGGGTACACATGGCTTCAGCTGCATTTGAGGCAGAGGAGTGCCTTGTCAGGCATCAGTGGGAGGAAAGGTCCATGGTCCTATGAAGGCTCGATAGATATGCCAGCATGGGGAAATGGGGTGCGGGTTGGTGGGGTAGCGGGAGTAGGTTGGGTGGAGGGGCATCCTCATGGAGGCAGGGGGAGAGAGGATGGGTTGGTTGTTTTCTAGGAGGGAAGGAAATTGGGAAAGGGAATAACATCTGAAATGTAAATGAAGAGTATATACAGTTTTAAAAAAGGAAACGAAAGAGAAAAACCAGGAGCAACAAGGAAAAAAAATCTCAGGTGACAGCAGATTCTGGCAAGGAAGTGGAGAAAGAGGAGTACTCTTCCATTGTTAGCGGGATTGCAAGCTGGTTCTACCAGTCTGGAAATCTGTCTGGAGGTTCCTCAGAAAATTGAACATAGTACTACCTGAGGACCCAGATACACATGCACGCACACACACACACACACACACACACACACACACACACACACACACACATTTTATATATATATATATATACACATACACACATACACTATATATATATATATATATAGTCACATACATGTACACACATGCAAATACATACACACACATATAAGTTCATACACACATGCACAGACATATAAATATATATATATACACACATACATACATGCACAGACATGTGCCACACACACACCACATTTTCAGCTTCTGCGTCTGTGGCTCAGAGAACCTCATGGAAGAGAGGGTAGGATGAGTATAGGAGCCAGAATCCCAGGAAGTCTGTTTTGTGCTGCCTCTTTTTAGAAATGGCTGCATAAATAAGACCTGAGCAGTGACAATATTAATAGGCATGCTAACACTGAAGGAAGAAAGTCTCAGGCACCCCGAGACAGAACAACAGAAAACCAATCTACTGAGAAAGAAACACTTAGCCTCTCAGCGATAAGCTCCTGGTTGATTGTTTAGTACAAAGTGATCAGCCTTGAAGTCATATAAGCATAAACAACCAAAACAGACTCACATCAGATTCTCTCTCTCTCTCTCTCTCTCTCTCTCTCTCTCTCTCTCTCTCTCTCTCTGTGTGTGTGTTGTGTATGTGTGTGTGTGTGCGCGCGCGCGCACGCGCACAAAACAATTATAATCAAAGTAAAAGATGCTATCAGTTAGGGCATCATGGAAGGGGCTGGAGTCAGGAAAGGGAAAAGGAAAGTGATGCAATTATATTTTAATGAAAATGCAACAAAAAACCCCAAAACTTTAAAGGGAAAAAAGAAGAGAAGAAAGGAGAAACTGTTCCATGCACTAGAGCAGTGGTTCTCAACCTGTTGGTTCTGACCCGTTTAGGGTTTGAATGATCCTCTCAGGGATCTCATATCAGATATTTGCATTATGATTACAAATAACACTAGTAAAATGACAGTTATGAAGCAGTAACAAAAATAATATTTTGTTCGGGGAGGGGGTCACCACAGCATGAGGAACTGTATTTAAGGGTCACAGTAGTAGGCAGGTTGAGGACCACTGTGCTAGAAGAAGGGAGTAACAGTGGTTGCTGGACAATAGCCTCATGTGTTAGCAACTATATGACACTGCTTTTGTAAAGAATCTTCTTCAGACATTGCCTTATAAAAGAGCTCCATGTTCAGAAACAAAGGTGGCTGCTCATGTTTTGTGGCTGTCATAAAGTGGTTGCATTACTAAGCTGTGGTTGTCTGAGTCGGATGCAAGATTTGGGCAAAAAGCATACTCTGTCATCGAACGGTTAAACACGCTGAAGCTTAGAAATGTCTCTACTTGGTCTCTCCTAATCTTTAGTTTTCATAAAATTATCCCAAAGTGCATAAGCCTTAGAGAAATGAAGTCATGATCACATAGTTGCCTGGCCATGTCAGGGTGGGACAACTCCAGAGAGTGCTTGCAGCATGGAGCTGACACTCCAATCACATGCACTGTAAGAACCAGTGTTCTCGGGCGAGTGGGCCAGTAGGAGTCAATGCCTGGCCTGGGCCCTAACTGTTAGTTTACATCTCTTCTGCGTCCTCTCATCTGAGCTGTTTTCTCCCTTGTGTGAACATGAAGCATGACTTCAACCCTTCTGTTTGTGGAGTTGCAGAAGTCCTGTTGAGACAAACTGGGTGTGAAAGGCTCTCAATTTTCTTTCTTGCCAAAGAAAAGAGGACTAGAGAAGGAAATAGAGACCTGACAGAAATGATCATGGGGACCAGTGGGTTTAAATTCAGAAAACAAACACTGCGAGTCTGAACTTCATGGTTTGGAAAGAATTTTCTCATGCTCGGACCTCAGAAGAGCTGGAGGATGTTTCTAGGGACTTAAGTGACACATGAGACCCTTTTCAGGATCCAAGAGGCCAATCAGACAGCAAAGCCTAGAAGTCCAAGATATCTACTTTCAGAAAAGGTAAATACATTATTTGTGTAAGTCTTCCCCACTCTGGTAACAGCAACCATTGTCCTACAAATCTCTCTCTCTATTTGAACTTTGTGGCTGTAACTCGGTAATCCTAGCTCAGGTGGGGGTCATATGTAGCAATAATACTAGCTGCACATACGACGCGTCTACCGTGGGCCAAGAGTTATTATACACATTATCACCGATACTTATGCTGCCCCCAACTCCTTCCAAGATAAATGCCTTCTTTGTTTTTCAAAAAGAAGAGATGGATGATCACAGACAAAGATACTGATGATCAGAGTCAAAAGTAGAATGAACCAGATCACTGTTTTCTTCCATAATTAAACACCACGACACTCCACCAAGGCCAGGATACTAAAACACAGTAGGGCGCTGTTTATCAACCATTAGATTAGCAAAACCCCTGGAAGATGACAACCCAGAGCCAGACACAGCACAGCAAAACATGTGGGCTTCCACATTGTCAGAGGACTGAAAATTGGTGGTCTTGTATCCTAACAAATAACCTTGCAACATTTCTTTGATTATGTCCCCTGGCTTCTGTGGGTCATGAATTTGGGCACAGAACAGCCACATGGCCTTTCCTGTACACTGATCAGAGACCGGAACTGTGGGTTGACCCCCTCCTCCACAAGCCTGTCGGTTGGTTAGGATATCACCGTCAGCCTCTCCACATGCTTACTCTGTAGTACTCACTGTGTAGAGAGCACCCTGCAAAGTGTGTCAGTGGAGGTGCGACCTTCAAACTTCAGGTGCGCACAGCTATGCAGCATTTTACCGAGCGTCAGAGTGATGCAGAGGTTTCTGAGGCAAAGGCAAACACGCTTACCAACAAGCGGAAGCTGTCTACAGTCTTCCATTCCAGTCAGCAGTTCCAGAGTAGCCATTCGGATGCTGCCTGCCAGTGGAGTGTCACTTTTCTTCTTTTTAAACATTCTGAGCAAGCGTTTACACATGCTCTCTTTATTTCATATCTTCTTAGTTTAAAATTAGGCCTGTTACTGTGACTCAGAGTGGAAATTTATTATTTCCCACTTCTGTTTAATCTTACATTAAGCACAGTACAAATATAATGCATTTGTCCATTCCTCTCTTTGTTTAATTTTTTTTTTAGGGTTTTGTTTTGATCCCTTTAGGCTACTTTCTCAGATCTTCAGTTGCTTAACAATCTTTTAGCAGCAGGCAAAACTACCAAAACCAAGACCTACACTTCTTACTGAACTTATTTCTGAATAACTTCATATAATTGAAATTTTAATTGGCTGTGATTTTGGTCCCCATCTCCATCCCTTCCTCCCACTGTCTCTCTCCCTTAATCTTCTTCATTGGATCCATGCTCTTTTACAGGCTAGGCAAGCTCTCTTGCATTGAGTTAGGTCTTCGACTTAAGTATTTCCTTTATAATCACAGTGTTGCATCTGCTAGAGTTACCAGTCAGATCTGTTCAGTTTTATAAAGCAGACGGTGCAAGGTCTTGATGTCATGAAACATGTTATAATAGCTATTCAATAGAGCACAGGGGGTCTGAATATTCGCTATGTTCTCCACATCCATTTTTCTCAATGATTATGGACATGACCTCATGTGGGCATATATGGGAAATAGACAGGATCTCAACCACTTCTATATATATGCCTCTCTCTCTCTACACACACACATATATATACATATATATGTATATATATACTTACAGAATACATACACACACACACATACACACACACGTATGTATCTGATCTATAATGCATAAAGCCTAGAGAATAATCACAGGTAAGAACTTTCTGTTTCTAAAACTAATGACTTTGGTTATTTTAGGCCCCAATTTCTTCTGATCCCAGTAGGAATGATTATGGACTTCCAACCTGAAGTCTTTCAGATAACCAGTTTGGACAAGAGTACTAAGAGTTGAGGAGACTGAGCTAATAGAAGTGGAAATATCTACAATCTTAAATCTAGAGTGGGCCTGGGGCAATCTCTGTCCTCTGTGCCTTCTTCCTTCTAAGATGGGGTGGTCTAGTTCCCAGAAACCTCAGGCCAACCATCCTACTGAGATCAGAGTCTTCCCCGAGTCCCAGCTCACTTGGCTGAGAGATGGATATCTGAACCTTGTTCTTCATTACTGGGCTCAGTGTATGGCTGTGATGGGTCTAGCTCTTGCAAGCTTCTTCCACTAAGAGCTGGTTCCTGGTTTTGGTAACTCCAGCTGCTGGCTGGGGTCTTATTCCAAAACAGATGGACCACCCAGAACCATGACAATGTCAGCTTTCTGACTCCAGGCATCTCCACTGTCTGGATTCCACTGCAGTTCCACGTCCTCTAGCTCCAAATCCCTTTAAATGTTCTCAAGTGCTGACGACAGACTGTGCTTCCTATACTCTTTACGCTGGTGGCCACTGCTCCCATGGGACTTCTGACTCAGACTGCGTAATAATTCCAACACAGCTCTTTTCTGTCTTTTTCTACTGCCGCGTGGTCCGCAACAACCAGTTGCTAAGTCCCGCCATGCATCTCATCAAAGCCCTCCAGAAATGTGACAGCCATTTGTTTCTGGTTATTAATCCTGGTTTTTATTGTCCTGTGATCTCATGGACCAGTGTCTGGCACTTTGTCTATTCACCTCTTCCTATTTTCCCACAGCAACAGGATGTTCCAGGATGGTACTTATTTCTTGCTGTTACCTTTGTTGTCTCCTTCTAGGTCCAACAGAGAGCAAAGTCAGCTCACATGGGTAGCCTGGGTCTTTTTACTAGTGGCTTTGTGACTTTTGTCATGGCTTCATTTCCTAATCAGAAAGATGAAGGGGTCAACTATAAGATTTATGATACTTTTGCATTCACAACTTTATTGGCAAATTGGCTGAGTGCCAAATTTTCAGACAGATTCTCTATCTCAAATGTCTATCAGAAAAATCATCAGATATGCAGAGAAGTACTACAAAGATGTAAGCTGAAGGCCCAATGAAATATCATTTCATGTCTGTTGGGATGGCTTCTTTTAAAAAAATGAAAGACAACTTTGGTGAAGGCATAGAGGAAAGGGAATGCTTGTGTGCTGATGAGAGAGATGTAAACTAACACAGCCATTGTGGAAAATAATACAGAGATTTTTCAAGTAGCTAACACTAGAGTCACTGCATAAAGCCAATCCTACTCTTGTGTATATGTGTGAAAGACTCAAAATCAGTATGCTGAAGCAGCATCTGTCAATCAGTTCTCATGGCAGCAATTCTATCTACAGAAACAAGACAGTGTATTAATGAATAAATTGATAAATAAAATAAGATGGATAAATATAACAGAATACTATATTACCTAAAAAAGGAAATTCTTTCATTGATAATCACATAAATAAAAATGGATGCCATTATGCTCAGTGAAATTAGCCAGCCACAGAAAGAAGATTACTGTATAATCTAACTAGTATCAACTCTAAAGAAGTTAATTTTCTAGAAACCAGGTATGCTGGTTATTTCCAGAGGTTATATGTAAGGGGCTAGGAGGAAAAGAAAGATGTTGATCAAAAGATACCAAGTTTTCTAGATTAGAGTAACATTTTCCATAAACCACTGGGCTGCATAGAAGCCACAGTTAATAACAATGAAGTATTATTTCAAAATTGCTAGTATACAATTTAACCGTTTAACCAGAAGCTATCTTTATACTGTAGAGATGTTTCATCTGCAGCTCACTTAGAAAGTCTATAATTATGCCACATGCAGATATATGATTATTTGTCAATTTAAAAATGAGTCAAAAGTAAAAGTAAGGGATTTATTTTCCAGTGACAGTGCAGTAATTAGTGGTGGATCCTGAACTAAAATCTCATGTCTTCTGAGAATAGGGCACATGGATTTGGGTTTGTCTTTGCTCCCTTATCACATGGAGCATTTTGAAACTACTGTACCTAGTGCTGTTAATATGGCCATATCTCTGCCTGTTTACATGACTCAGGATAGTGTGACCACTAAAGAAACGGGTAAAGGAAATTCTTCTCCTTCCCCAGGTAAAACATCTCCCATAGTCAGCTTGAATGATTCTGCAGAGTACTGTGCTCTGTCGACATGTGGTTCTTTGGTCATCTCTATAGCTATTCCTTAACCACTTCAGCTATGTGCTAGCCCAAACATAGGACAGGAAGAAATGGACAGGGCACTTTAACAACAACAATGGTTCAATTTAACTGGATGGCCATAAGGTACCAAGGTTGCATAACTTAGAATTTTCCCAAGAGCTGAAAGGGTTGTGTGTGTTCTCCACTCTTCCGTATCAGGAAGGAGGGATTAAGTGAATGTTTTCAGTTTCACAGGAAAAGGTAATAAAAATACAAGTATATTTTGGGTCAAGTTCAACTTCTGCTTGCCTCTTACAAATCTCTATGAAGAAAATAAATTGGAGCACAACAGACAGAATCTTTAAGACCCAAGCAGATAAGATTCTTTATTCCAACCCAGGTAGTTATCACATCCTGATAAGAACCTAATTACAACGACTAATATAGCAAGCCTAATAAAATAGGGAAGAAAGTTAAAGATAGTTGGGTCATATCTGTCAGTCATTGTAAGACCATCATTAGTAACTATTTTAATGGTTCATTTGATTAAATGCTAAGCTATTGTCTTGTAATTATGTGTATTCAAGGGAAAAATACTCCAGTTCAATTAGGAATATATCTTTTACTTCACTATGTTTAATGAAGTCTCAGCACCACCGTAATAAGCAAGGAATAATGAAAATCTTTTTTTGAAACTGTGATAGGGGGATTTGCAGGGAAGTACGCTGACATGCATAGCATGATGAGTTCCCTTACATGGCTCAACTGTTGATCAAAAAAGCAAATTATATAAGTGGATACTGCAAGGCAGAAACATGTGGACACAGCTGGAGTGTCATGTGTCACAGTTCTAGTCATTGCCAGCTGGCGGTCACACAAAGGCAGGCCAAGCCAAACAATTACTGTTATTCATAAGAGCAAATGTGCATTCCAAATACACAGTGCAGGCTTTATGAAATAACCAAGCGTTCAGATGCATCCAGACAGCGGGCTTTTTTTTCAATCACACGTCCCTGGGTACCAGGCCAATATGGCAAAATGACTCTGCTATTCAGAAACCCTTATCTTTACCCAGTTAACCAAAACACTGCAATGCTCAAGAGTTCTTCATGCATTTTGCTGAGCGTGTCAAACCGGCAAGCTTCCTGGGCAGCAGATGCAGTTTCTGGAAGCAATATGCTTAAAATACAATAAATAAATAAATAAATAAATAAATAACAAATAAATAAATAAATAAATGGAAAGAAAAGAAAAGTTTTTTTTTTCTCTTGGAGCTGCAAATATCATGTTAGACCATCACCCATCACTATTAGGAATCAGCTGTTAACATCTGGGCATCCAGTGCTCTGCCTTGTCATCCATCATCTCTGGGCCCCAACATAGACAGCTTCCATGATGTTACCTTGAGAGTCTCCAGATGATTGAGAGACAAGAAACAAGGGTTCACCTTCATGCTGAAAAAAAAAAACCAATTTAATAAGAAAATATTCTGGAACATATCCAAGCAATGGACTGAATTTAAAAAAAATGCAATTTCTCTGGTAATTTTTACCTAATTTGTTAAAACAAAGTGTAAGCACAGCCTCCTGCCTTCTATGGCTTCCGGGAGACAAGGTCATGGGAAACGCAAGAGCGAGTGTTAACATGAGGTTCTCTCTCCTTGCATTGTAATAAAAAGAATGGCAGGCACAGAGCTGTCTGTTAGGAAAGTTTCAACTCAATAGGAAGTGAGTGGTTATATTCTCAACACGCTTCCAAAGAGAGCGCCACCCCACAGACATGTAATGCAAACTACGCATGTGACTTTGTTTTCTAATATCCGCCTTCAATGAAGGAGAGAGAGAGACAGTTGAACTTAATTTTGATGTTTTACTTAATCTTATGTGTTTAAGGTGTCATCATTTCAACATATAGTCCACACAAGTGGGTTTGTTTCGTTTTATGGTGCTGAAAACTAAACCCAAAACTTTGGACCACTGAGCTACACTTCCAGACCCAACGCAGAGTTATGAAATATCCTGGTTTTGGAAGTAGTTTTTGTTTTGTTTTGTTTTTTATTTTTATCTATATGAGTACACTGTAGCTGTTGTCAGACACACCAGAAGAGGGCATCAAATCCCATTACAGGTGGTTGTGAGTCACTATGTAGTTGCTGGGAATTGAACTCAGGACCTCTGGAAGAGCAGCCAGTGCTCTTAACCACTGAATCATCTCTCCAGTCCTTTGTTTTGTTATTTTAGTCTGTACTGAGTCTTCAAGGCTTGTGTGCAACTTGAACTCCAATAAATCCCAATCTGGATAAGCCACATTTCAAGTGCTTAGTTGCTACACGTGGCTCCCGGAGATTTTTCTTGGCCAGACTTTGAGCATGGGGAGCTTTGGACATGCCTAGGCACTCTTCATCCAGTGCCACAGAGTAATGTCTTAACGGAATGAGATGTCAGGTGTCCTGTTTGAGGCCTTGGAGGCCTTAGCTCTCCAGTCAACTTTCTCAGTTAATTCAACCACAACATGGAGATAAGATAGTCTGCTATGCTGTCTTCATCCAGTTTTCTGAGTTCAAAATAGACAGCAGGTGTAATATCTCCATAGGTTAAGGACAGTACATCTTAGATTATGAAGCTCTAAAAGTGGTTGAAAGTTTTAACAACCAATAATAATTTTTTTGTTTGTTTTTTTAGTTCTTAGTGCACTGCTGAACTGGTCACAGGACCGGTCTTAAAATCTGGTGTGATTTTAAACACAGCAGTCTCCCTTACTGTTTCCAAAGGTCTTTGAGGGACATAAAGCATCAGTAGCCATCAACATATGGTCACTCCCGTTGTTTGAACGTTAACTGTTCCTCACAGGTCACGTGTTGGAGCACTTGGTCTCCAGCTGGTGGCGCTCTTTTGTGAGGTGGTAGATCATTTGCATCTGTCTCACTCCTGCCACCATGCCTTCTACTCCACGATAGACTCATCATCCCTGAAACCACAAGCAGAATAAATACTTTGATTTTTCAGTTATTTCTGCCAGGTATTCTGTGTAAGTGATGAGCTTTCTTGCAGTGGCTGTGTAAGTGAGTATAGATTCCAGGCTTGCCTGGAAAGCCAAGATTACCAACTGCAGCAGCACAGTGTTCAACGGGTGCTGGGCTGGTGAAGTGACTTCATGGTCATATACCATCCACGTGACACTAAGCATTCCAGCACAGCACTGTTTATGGATGTAGGAAGACAGGGAAACTGCTTACTCTTCGTGTTCAAATGCACTAGTCAAAGTAGAATGTGAGCAGGTTCAGACCACTCAGCCCTCTGTCACAGCCCATGAACCCAGACCTTTTTTCATAGTTAACAGTTCTTACCATTAAACTCTTGCCAGGAGTACTACTAATAAAAGCGGCAATCATTGGATGCCTATTACTACTTTCTTTTTTAAAACAAAGATTTATTTATATTTTACATATCAGTGCTTTGCCTGCATGGACATAAGTGTACTGCGTGTGTACCTTGGGCTCTCGGAGGTCAGGAGAGGGCATTGGATCTCCTGTTACTGGAGTTATGGGTGACTGTGAGCCAACATGGTGCTGGGACTCCGTCCAGGTCCCCTGCAAGAACAGTGAGTTCTATGAATCTCTGGGTCATCTCTCAAGCCAGAGTACCTTGTTCTTAGTTAATTTCAAACTCATGAGCCTAAGGGTAATGCTTTGACATAGTGCCTTACACTTGGAGAGTCATTCAGACTGAGTACTGGTTTTCATCCCCCCGACCTTACCAACAAGTCCCTGAAATAGTTCTAGAAAAATACAACAGTTAGTCTACTGGAAGAGGATTGGAGTGTGAATTCACTGGCTCATTTCCACATGTTAACTGAGGTGCTGTGTGACTCTCTAAACACTCTGATTTGCTTTTCACCTTCTGTAAAATGGGAGTAGAAATTGATGTGAATGTCCTTGCAGAGTGTTTGTAAAGAAGAGCCGAAATTACGGCAAGAAAATGTATCTGACCAGAAGAGATTTTCACGGATATTCTAGACTTTTATTGCTGGGGAAGATGCCCGAGGTAAGCAGTTTGTTATCAGGAAAGACTTATTCTGTCCCATAACATGCAGAGACTTTGGGACATGTTCCCTTAGGCTTGCTGCCTCTGGTAGCACAGGACCTCATAGTTAAGAGCTGTGTTAGAAGAGCCTGCTGCCCTGATGAAAGCTGGGAAGGAAAAAAAGGCAGAGGACTGCTGCTAATCCACCCTTTGCAACAGCACCTGCATTGAGTCAAGCCTTCAGCACAGAGACCTCTGGAGGACCCTGAAAGCTCCAGATTATAGCCACATACATAAAGTGCTTGACTCACAACAGCAGAACTGGGATGCCGACGAAAGGAAACAGAGGAGAAAGAGGCAAACACCAGAGGGTTTCTCCACACAGGGGTGGGGTCTCGCTGTTCATCTCCTTTCCATAGCCTAGCACAAATATCACAAACATCATAAGTTATGAACATTGTGGAACTGTAGGCTGGTTCTTGCCTTAAGAAGGGTGGTATTTGTGTGTGTGTGTGTGTTTGTGTGACTTTTCATTACCTATCTCCCACTAAAATACAAGATCCATGGAATGTCTCTTTGTTTTTCTATTATTTCATATTTCATGTAGCATGAATATTTTTTGCATCAGTTAAATAAATCAAATTTATTTTTAACTCTCTATTTCCCAAATCATGGAGCCAAAGTTGTCACTGAATACATTGCTTGTTTTTCTCCAGGTGGTCACAACTCTAACAGATTTATCTTGGAAACATCGTGCCTGGATTTGTAACAGGCTGGACAACAGGACTGACTGTTCCAGGTTGAACTGGAAAAGTGCAACACCTTCCTTACACCAGATGTTGTGGTCATCTTTCCATTGGTCTCTCTGTCTGCCATATATACACACCTTGAACTCTTGTATGTGCTGAGATTTCCACTAGGAAGTCTGGTTTTAGCTTCAGATTACTGAATACAACTATGATAAAATGTCTGGGCTTTTGATTATAGAGGCCCTCCCTGACTTGTTTTAGACAAAGGATCATGAAACTTCTTCTGAAAAAAAAGAAAAAGAAAGAAACTCCCATTTGGATACCCTCCCCCTCCATTCTCACCACCTTTTAGAAATGCTGTTAACAGAACATAGCCATGGAACTTCTTTAATTGACACCCCTCCCACACACACACACTTCTTTCCCTATTCCCCTCCCTCATTTTCTTCCTTCCTCAAACAAATATATCTTCCTCCCTCCATCCCCCTCCCTTCCCTTCTTTCCTTGTTTCTCTCCTGTCCTCCTCCTCCTCTTCTTCTTCCTCCTCCTCCTCCTCCTCCTCCTTTCATGGAATATTCTTGAATTTACCTGACTTAGGAGTCAGGCTAACCTCTTCCACATTGCCACATTTAGCAAATGTGCTGCTGAAGGGCCACAATAGCCTTCCTACCAGTCTTGCCATGAGCCTAAATTTATTAGAAACCAACCTCCCCTTCCCTGTGGGCGCCAACCAGAAACCTCTGAAGACATCAAGGATGAAGACATCTCCCAGAAACTGTTATGGGAGGACTCCCAACACACAGGTTCCCAGGCCTGTGAACACACACACACACACACACACACACACACACACACACACACACACACTCTAAACTGTCTCCAGTCAACATCTAAATTGCTTCAGCCACTGGCAGGCCAACGGGAGCCCTGTGGAAACATGAGCTAAGTGAAGACAGCCCGCCTCCAGGTGCTCCTCATTGCCACAGCTCCAGACACATCTTGGCCACCCATCACTTTCCATTTGGTTGCGGGCAGTCTTCTTATCTTCAAAGCGTTTTTTATGCGCTTGCAGAGGCAAGCCTACCCCGGACTAGAGTTCTCGGTTCTCTCTACCCTGCAGCCTGTGCCAAGGACCCAGCTGCTTGCAGCCCCTGCCATCTCGCCACAGCCTGCATTTCCGAGTTTCCACTACTGGCATAAAAAAAAAAATTGGAAAGCAGCTTGCTTCTTTTGGACCCCGAAGGCTCCTTTCGGAAGGACAAGACAGAATGAGAAAACCCAAAGGACTATTGGCTTGAAAGTTTCATGAAAAAGGCCCTACAAGGCTGACCTGAATGGTGTCTTGTGTGACAGAAGAATCCCCCAGTCTGTCTGGTTTTGGCCAGGGCTCCTACTCCTTCGCCTGGTTCCTTCTCAGGATTACCACTGTTTGCCCTGAATGCTGGTTCTAGGAAAGGAGCTCTTGGGTTGGGTTGGTCTTGTGAGATCACACTTTGGCCTTGCCAGGGCCTGTAAGCTATTATAATGAAGCAATACGGTATCTGTAACACACCTAAGCACTGATGGCTACTATTGCTGTGGGCTTCCCTCTGCTTTTGCAGGTTTTTTTTTTTCCAGACCTCTAGAATTGGCCATTTAGAAACAGCCTCCTTGCAAACAAACTGCCTGTTGACCCTGGCATGTACTTATAAAGAGAGTTGTTAGTGCCCAGGATTTATGTTTCAAATATCATTTTAATTTCTCTGGCAAAATTCTTACCCTAAGATATTCATTCTCTGGTGGACTTGAATCCCACAGTGCCTCATTTTCTCTTACTTAAATGTACACACATATATACACTCTTCGTTAAAGAAAATATGCTCATAGCGTCTAAGAAAAGGTTCTCAGTGCCTGATTCACTGAGACACAGAACATTTGTTTGTGGGGAACTGACTCCCAAATGTCATTCTCCTTTTAGCTGATAAATTATGCATATACCTTTGTGAGTCAGTAAGTCCTTTTTAACCCTGAGAATACCTTTTATTGATATGTGCAAGCCACATGTAATCTTGTCCCAACAGACTAGTGGATCTTTCTCAGAGATGTAAGCTTCCTTTTCAATAGAGAACATGTTTCTGTTGCACTATGACCAAAAGCAAGTTAGGGAAGAAGGGTTTATTTCATTTTCCACCTCTCCAGTCACAATCCATCATTAAGAGAAGTTACAACAGGAGCCAGAAACAGGAACCTGGAGGCAGGAACTGAAGCAGAGAGAATGGAGGAGCAGCACCCTTTAATGACTGACTCAGTGGCTTTAGACTGTCCACATTCACTTCCCTAGGGATGGCACCACCCACAGTGGGCTGAGCCCTCCTACATCAATCTTTAATCAAGAAAGTGCCCCACAGACATGCCCACCTGCCAATCTGATGGAGGCAGTTCTTCTGTTGAGGTTCTCTCTTCCTGGGTGTATCAATTTGACAGCTGAAGCTTGACATGACCTGTGGGAAAGCTTTTAAAGATGGTGCACAGAGGAGGTAGACATCCAGCATGGATCACTGTGACAACTGTTGTGTCAATCTGTGTCCTATTTCCTGCGCAAGGGGTTCTAGGTAACACACATTCCCTTACTAATTGCATGATGAAGATTCTGGATACTAAAAACAAATGAAAAGTTGGGAGATGGTTCTCGTGTCTGTCTCGGTGCGTTCATTCACCTCTCCTAGTCTAGTTGACTCAACTCTGGGAGACACTTTCCCTGAAAACATCCTTTAACTCACAAGTGCCCCCTCAAACCTCAGGTTGGGGTATTTTTAATATTATGTACACCCTTCCTGTTTTTTCAACACTTCTTAAACAAGTGACGTCAACCTATCATTCGAGAGAGGAAAGCAAAAGTCATCCTTTTCTCTCTAGTGCTTTCTGTATTCCATTGTAATCAACTCTGGTGCTCATCTGCATGCTTTTCATATTTTGAGGGAGAGCCTATGATGTAGCACCAGCTGGCTAAGAATTCACTGTGTCCTGGAGCTTTTGATGATCTTCCCTTGCTGCTTCCCGAGGCCTGGTATTAGGATGCAGCATCACAGTCAGACCCCCATGGCACTTGATGTGAAGCTACATCTCAGATGGGATTCCCCATCGCTGGCAACTCTAACAGCCCTGCTGTCCATTAGCCATTCGACCTCTCTGCAGAACACACTGATACCCCATCTGACACACTCCAGAGTGGATAGGCTTCCTTCACACCCAACTCTGTAGTGCCTGGCACAAATACAACATGGTACCTGTTGTGATTAGAAAACGGAAGCTGTGCTGGATCTGCAGAAGTCATGCAGTAGAAGGAGAGGACTGACTCCCTCGGCGTGTCCTCTGATCACCACATGTTCACTGTGGCTGGCACATGCATCTCCTAACACACAATGAGCAAATGAAAAATTTAAACAACAGGAATTAGGAGGCAAGAAGGTGGCCCACTCCTGTCCAACCCTCTGCATTTATCAGCATACAAGAACCCTCACCCCACTCTGGCTGGCATTTCTTCTCAGAAAGAAGCAATACTTGGGAATCTGACTTTTGTTACTTAACAGAAGAGTAACCTAAAGATCTATCTTTTTGGTATGTTTTCACTGTACTATTCAATTTAATTCTATTAATGATAGGAGTTAATGTAATTATACTTGCATACTTTAGTTTAATATTCCAATGGGCTGAGATTGTCTTTTCTTTCCATGGAAGAGTCAACTGCACTCACACTATTACTCCAGACTTCCAGGAGAGAAACTGGCTTTTTACTTTCCTCAGAGTTTTAGAGAGCAGGAGGAAAGCCCTTGAAATTCTTCTAGGTCTCTCCTCTTTTTAGGTCATCAAACTTGAGGCTGCAAGTAGCTGAAGTTTTTGTTCTTCCTTCCTGACTCCTTCTCTAGAGAACACGATGATTCGGACGTATGCCATGTTGCTTGGGTTTCTAGACTAGGAATATATTCGTCAGCTCAGCTCAGTTTAGTAGACCCCTAGGTGGCAGGCACAGAAAACCATTTTCTTCTTGGAAAGGATGTAAATAAACTGGAGCTTGGAGTTAGAGGGTTAGAGGTCTGTACTGACTCTTATGGGCCTGCCTGCTCAGATTTTACATCATTGAGAAAACTGCACCTCATGTAGGGTGATTTTCTGAGATAAACTGCAAAGCTAAGATGTCAAAGCATCTGCAAAAACTATGGGTTCTCTGCCTCAAAGATGTCAAATGTCCTCTACTTAAAAGTAGAAGCTACATGTTTCTTTCCAAGTCAGAAATTTTGCTTGAGAGTAAAGATTACTCAGTCATTGTTGAAAATGAATAGCATAGAAAAATAGGTGACCAGTACTCTGAATTACATTGGTACATGCCAAACAATTTTTCCTATATCTAAATCTTATCTGATTTTCCTAAAAGAAGGGTGTTAGTATGACCCTTAAACCTGGATGAATTTGAATTTTTAATTTGAACTTTCTCTGAAGGAGCAATCATGCCTGGATTTTGTGTTCAGTAAGGTCTTACCTGTGTTAAGAGAATCTTCTGCTTCCAGAAAGCACCCAGGTCAAAAAAGGACCAGGAACTCTGAGAATTGTCCACACTATTTGATTTACTTCGGTTTGGTGTTACCCAAGGCACCTAAAGATCAAGTTAAATGGTCAGAGCCCATTCCATGTCTCCGATCTGAGTCATTCCCAATAATACCCAAAGTTAAGTGCATGTAACTCCATCTGTTTTAAGGTCAAATCAAGTCACAGGGCTGGAAGTCGAGGTGAAGGAGGCTTCAGGGAGTGAATAGCTACTGCTCAACAAAAGAGGAACCAGAGCAGACAGTCCTTTTATGCATAAGCCAGGAGTTGAAGCTTGCTTGTTTACATAATTTTGATGAACATAGTGACAGTTTATTACTTTAAACAATTTCATTGTGAATCTTTAGTCTTTATTTTCATAAGAGCTGGAGACAGAAAGATACACCCTGCAACTGTGGCTTACATATTGAAAGAGTAATCTGTGGACAGATGGATTCGCCACACCAAGCCCCAGACTTCTATTGGAAAGTGCAAAGCATTGAAAGCCTGGCTCCTGCCTTCCCTAAGAATGAAGGCAAATGATGGGAGAAGAAAATTGGAAGTGCCAAACTCTTGGGTTTGTTTTAATTAGCAGAATGTGACAGTCCTTAAAAATCAAACAATTGTTTCCAGTTTTTGGTTTTTTGTTTTTTGTTTTTTCCCATGGGGACTAGCTTTAGGTTTGAGAAGTCAATATTGGGTCTGGACTCACTTAATGACTTGCCTTTATGAATTTTAGGTTGTTTCTCTGTAAAACAAGAGCAACAATATTATGTTTATCCTCAGTGTCTGGGGGATTAGACATGAAACAATATATGGGAAATATTCTGTGTTCTGTGAATTGCCAAATGTGAGGGGAACTGAGACCTCATCTCCAGCGCAAATGACGGTTGCTATCTGAATGAGACTTGTCACAAAAATTAAAGGTACAGAGTGATTATTCTCAACATGCAACTGTGAGTTTGGAAGCAAAGAGGGCTGGGATGCAAAGAGAAAAATTTTAGGACAGAGAGCAGCTCTGGTGGTAGTTGGAGGCTGGGAGTCTCCTCCGAGGAAAGGTGAAGATAGGGTTCTGTTTTGTAGTATTTGAGTGTAGACGATCTAGATTCCATTGAGTTGATGTTTCTTTGTATGTTCTTATCCCAAATTTAAAGCCCAGGACTGAGCAGAAGCCCAGGAGAAGTGTTGTTCAGAGTGTAAGAAATTGGATCTGTATTTGTTCTGTTTAGTCACTTTCTAGGGATCAGAGCAGCCTTGAGACTCTTACTTAATCTCTCTGTGCTAGAGTTTCCTCATTGTTCAAAGGGATGGTCACCAGAATTCAACTGACAGAGAGTATTCAGTCTCGTGTGAAAGATGCTCTGCACCTGAATCCCGGTCACCTTTCTGTCATACTGGCTTCCCTGAGGGAGGAGCAGAAACAACACAGGCGACACATTCATGGAGCCTGAGAGTCCATCACATTTGGGTGAACTGAGTTCTCAGCTCAGCCCCTCAGGGCCACCTTTAATTATGAAAAGGTCTAGGTTTCATTTCAGACCAATTAAGTGGGTGCTGCTAAGGTTTGGTCCAGCATCAGCATCTTCTACATTAGCGATTCTCAGCTTACAGATCTCGACCATCACACATTTCTTTTTTTTTTTTTTTTTTTTTTTTTTTTTGTCTGTTTATTTTTTTTTTTAATTTAATTTTATTTTATTTTTTTAATTTACATTCCAAATCACTTCCCCTTTCCCGTTTCCTCCCTCCCTGAAAGTCCCATAAGCCCCCTTCCCTCCCTCTTTTCTCCGTTCAACCCCCTCTCATTACTCTGTCCTGGCGTTCCCCTACATCCACTCTTTCCAGGACCAGGGGTCTCTCCTTCCATCTTTTTAGAAATCTATTGATATGCTGATTGTGTCTAGGGTATTCTGAGATTCTGGGTCAATATCCCCTTATCAGTGACTTCATACCATGTGTGATCTTTTGTGATTGGGTTACCTCACTAAGGATGATATTTTCAAGTTCTGACCATTTGCCTAGGAATTTCGTGAATTCATTGTTTTTAATTGCAGAGTAGTATTCCATTGTGTAAATATACCACATCTTCTGAATCCATTCCTCCGTTGAGGGACATCTGGGTTCTTTCCAGCTTCTGGCTATTATAAATAAGGCTGCTATGAACATAGTGGAGCATGTGTCCTTATTGCATGCAGGTAAAGTCTCTGGGTATATGCCCAGGAGTGGTATAGCCGGATCCTCCGGAAGTGTCATGCCCAGTTTTCTGAGGAGCCGCCAGACTGCTTTCCAGAGTGGTTGTACCAGCCTGCAATTCCACCAGCAGTGGAGGAGTGTTCCTCTTTCTCCACATCCTCGCCAACAACTGCTGTCTCCTGTGTTTTTGATCTTAGCCATCCTGACTGGTGTGAGATGGAATCTCAGGGTTGTTTTGATTTGCATTTCCCTAATGACTAAGGATGATGAACATCTCTTTAGGTGCTTCTCAGCCATTAGATATTCTTCAGGTGAGAACTCTTTGTGGAGCTCTGTACCCCATTTTTTAATAGGGTTACTTGCCTCTCTGGAGTTTAACTTCTTGAGTTCTTTGTATATCTTGGATATTAGCCCTCTGTCGGATGTAAGGTTGGTAAAGATCATTTCCCAGTTAGTTGGTTGCCGCTTTGTCTTTTTGACGGTGTCTTTTGCCTTGCAAAAACTTTGTAATTTAATGAGGTCCCATTTGTCTATTCTTGATCTTAGAGTATAAGCTATTGGAGTTCTGTTCAGGAAATTCTCCCCTGTGCCCATATGTTCAAGGTTCTTCCCTAGTTTCCCTTCTATTAGTTTCAGTGTGTCTGGTTTTATGTGGAGATCTTTGATCCACTTAGAATTGAGCTTAGTGCAAGGAGATAAGGATGGGTCAATTTGCATTCTTCTGCATGTTGACCTCCAGCTGAGCCAGCACCATTTGTTGAAAAGGCTATCTTTTTTCCACTGGATGGTTTTAGCTCCTTTGTCAAAGATCAAGTGACCATAGGAGTGTGGATTCATTTCTGGGTCTTCAATTCTGTTCCATTGATCTACATGTCTGTTACTGTACCAATACCATGCAGTTTTTAACACTGTTGCTCTGTAGTACAGCTTGAGGTCCGGGATACTGATTCCCCCAGAGGTTCTTTTACTCTTGAGAATAGTTTTAGCTATTCTGGGTTTTCTGTTATTCCAGATGAATTTTTGAATTGCTCTTTCTAACTCTATGAAGAATTGAGTTGGGATTTTGATGGGGATTGCATTGAATCTGTGTATTACTTTTGGTAAGATGCTCATTTTTACTATATTAATCCTGCCAATCCATGAGCATGGCAGATTTTTCCATCTTCCGAGGTCTTCTTCAATTTCTTTCTTCAGAGACTTGAAGTTCTTGTCATACAGATCTTTCACTTGTTTGGTTAGCGTCACGCCAAGATACTTACTATGGTTTGTGGCTATCGTAAAGGGTATTATTTCTCTTACTTCTTTCTCAGCCTGCTTATCCTTTGAGTATAGGAAGGCTTCTGACTTGCTTGAGTTGATTTTATATCCGGCCACTTTGCTGAAGTCGTTTATCAGCTGTAGGAGTTCTCTGGTGGAGTTCTTTGGGTCGCTTATGTATACTATCATATCGTCTGCAAATAGTGATAGTTTGACTTCTTCCTTTCCAATTTGTATCCCTTTGACCTCTTTTTCTTGTCTAATTGCTCTAGCTAGAACTTCAAGTACTATATTGAAAAGATATGGAGAGAGAGGGCAGCCTTGTCTAGTCCCTGATTTTAGTGGGATTGCTTCAAGTTTCTCTCCGTTTAGATTGATGCTGGCTACTGGTTTGCTGTAAATTGCTTTTACTATGTTTAGATATGGGCCTTGAATTCCTGATCTTTCCAAGACCTTTAGCATGAAAGGATGCTGAATTTTGTCAAATGCTTTCTCAGCATCTAATGAGATGACCATGTGGTTTTTTTCTTTGAGATTGTTTATGTAGTGGATTACATTGATGGATTTCCTTATATTGAACCATCCCTGCATCCCTGGGATGAAGCCTACTTGATCGTGGTGAATGATCGTTTTGATGTGTTCTTGGATTCGGTTGGCAAGAATTTTATTGAGTATTTTTGCATCGATATTCATAAGAGAGATTGGCCTGAGATTCTCTTTCTTTGTCGGATCTTTGTGTGCTTTTGGTATTAGTGTAATTGTGGCTTCATAGAACGAGTTGGGTAGTGTTCCTTCTGTTTCTATTTTGTGGAACAGTTTGAAGAGTATTGGTGTTAGGTCTTCTTTGAAGGTCTGATAGAATTCTGCACTAAAACCATCTGGACCTGTGCTTTTTTTGGTTGGAAGACTTCCAATGACAACTTCTATTTCTTCAGGGGTTATAGGACGGTTTAGATGGTCTATTTGATCCTGATTTAATTTTGGTACTTGGTATCTGTCAAGGAAATTGTCCATTTCCTCAAGATTTTCTAGTTGTGTTGAATACAGGTTTTTGTAGTAGGATCTGATGATTTTTTGAATTTCCTCAGTTTCTGTTGTTATCTCTCCCTTTTCGTTTCTGATTTTATTAATTTGGATACTATCTCTGTGCCCTCTGGTTAGTCTGGCTAAGGGCTTATCTATCTTGTTGATTTTCTCAAAGAACCAACTCCTCGTTTTGTTGATTCTTTGTATGGTTTTATTTGTTTCTACTTGATTAATTTCAGCCCTGAGTTTGATGATTTCCTGCCTTCTACTCCTCTTTGGTGTATTTGCTTCTTTTTGTTCCAGGGCTTTCAGGTGTGCCATTAAGCTGTTAGTGTATGCTGTCTCCCGTTTCTTTTTGGCGGCACTCAGGGCTATGAATTTTCCTCTTAGCACTGCTTTCATTGTGTCCCATAAGTTAGGGTATGTTGTGCCTTCATTTTCATTAACTTTCAAAAAGTCTTTGATTTCTTTCTTTATTTCCACCTTGACCAAGTTATCATTGAGTAGAGCATTGTTCAGCCTCCATGTGTACGCCATCACACATTTCTAATGGTCCCCCAACCATAAATACATTTTTGGTGCTACTTCATAATTGTTTACTTTTGCTACTGAGGGATGTCAGTTCCTAAGACCATCAGCAATATGCGTTTTCCAGTGGTTGCAACCCACAGGTTGAGAACCGCTGTTCTAGACCAACAAGCAGAGTAAGTCACTGTCACAGTAAATACCAGGCTCCTGTCTGAGCAAGGCTAAGATGGGCATCAGGCTTTGCCGTTAGGCACATCTTGATTTAGATTGACTATCAACTGTGAACTTTGGATCTAGATTTCTTAGTCTGTAAGAGGGGAGAATACTTCTCACCCCAGAGAGCTGCTACAAAGGTGAAATGAAATAAGAAATGTGGCCCGATTAGGATATGATGTGTTCATGAATGGTTACTACTATATTAAAAGAAGTCTTCTTGGAGAATATCCACTCACTTTGTCTCCCCTCTGAGTCTACTGTTCACAGGTCTTAGTTCCAAGGTAGATGAATGCGGAGCTAAAATCACTGTTACTATGTCCTGTAGGGTAGCACTGTGCTGACAGAATTCCTGTCTGCCCTGTGCATACCTTCTGTGTCCTCAGTGCCTCACAGTGCCTGGAGGACAGTGTTGAATAATGGATACAGGCATCTTAGGACCTTTGCAATGATTTATCCCCAAAGTTTCCATCCTGTCTGGGTTTTAGCTATCAAATTTTCTTTTGTAACTGGCGTATATTCATTGTACATTGTATGCTTTCATTGAGTATATAATAAAGTAGACTATATTCCCCTCCCCAGCAGAGTTTTCTTTAGAAAAGATGATTAATAGAAACTGGAGAAAGAAAAAAAAAACAAGACAAAAACCTCTAGGTCCCATGGCTAACAACACAGCTTGTGCCTAGGGGTGTCCTGGGAGAGGGCTGGCTTCATGGAGACCTTTTCTGTTGACTACCTGGTGGCTGGCATGCCTGTCTTTCTTCTTCTGATTGACTGCAAGTCAGAGAAATTTGAAAAAAAGAGTCTCCCACAAGCAAAAAAGTGAACTCCACTGCAGGTCACTGGGAGGAGGGGTGAGAAGGAGGACACTGCTGTCTCTAGCATCACCTACATCTTCCACCTGCCCCCTCAGGAGCCCACCGAGGAGCCTGCTATGTCAAATGCTCACTACCCTCTCTTGAACCCTGGGGCTCCTCACAGCAAACAAACCTCCCAAGAAAGGAAGAAAGGCTTCAGGGGAGTTTGCAAGAACATTTAAATGCAAGTTTTCACTTGTTGGTGTACTCAGATGGGTGATTTTTTTTCCCTAGTCAATATAACTCCTAAAGAAGGTTAGGGCGACTTCAAGACCCAGTAATCATGCATAGGCTTTTGTCAAATTCTTTCTGTCAAACATCACACTGAATCTCCTCAAACACTCAACACAAAGAGGACTTCAAACCCCTGTGAAATGCAGACTCTCCATGTCAAAAACACGACAACTGAGTCTGGCAGAGTCTAAACCATATGTGCAAACTGCCCTTGCTGTTGCTGTAGACCTGAGATGGTAACCTCAGCCTTTCCTTCTTGTTCTTTCAGCTGCTAACAGACCTCACAGTGTGTCCAAGAAATATCAAAAGGCTGAATGGAGTTTCATTCTTAACTGATCTATATCAACTAAAGGTGAAACCTTCTAAACACTGAGTTTGTGAAGCAGGGAGAAAGGACAAGTGTAATGTGCATCATGTTGGTAAATTGTGGGGTTTGAGTTCACTGAGAACTGGTCTGAAAGCAGGGCTGCCCTCCCCATCCTCTTTTCACACTGCTCTTGTCTCATGTATCACGTATCCTCCAAAGCCATTTGTCTGCAGATGGGCTGCCTCTGACTCCCTCCCCCACCCCACGTCATGGAGAGAAGAGAGCAGCCAAGCAGTCCACAGGTAAAGCATTATATCCCTGAGATAAAAAGTGAACCATTTCTAACAGGGGTTGCTATGGTTTAATCTCATGGTATAGAAGTATCTGCAGCAGGAAAGAGAAGTTTAAACATGAGAAACTCAGACATGGCAAGTTCTGCCATAGGAAATTCATCTACAGAGAAAAATTCAACTGTGAAGTACAGCCACAGTTAACTGCTGCTGGATGCTTGAACAGCCAATTTGATGATGCGCACTCTTTCTCTCCATCTGTCCATCTGCTGCTGCCTGCCTATCTATCTATATATCTATCATTGATCTATCATCTGTCTGTCTGTCTGTCTGTCTGTCTGCCTGCCTGCCTGTCTGTCTGCCTGTCTATCTTTCTTTCTATCTACCTTTCATTATTTATGCTTTTAGTTCTGGTTTGTTATATATTTTTTAAACTCAGTCATTTAAAACAGAAAATATGGCTGTCATTGATTATTCTTCAGAACACACAAAACAAGTTTTGGGACAAAGCAGAGTGCTCGGATGGGTGAGTGCCTGGACCTTGAAGGAATTTCTGACTGAGACTCTGATAAACACCCTAGGATGTATAGGAAAGCACAATTTTTCACTGTTTGTTGTTGTTTTTCTTGTTTTTGTTTTTGTTTTCTGTTGCCTAGAGCCAAGTTAAGTGTCGAACATTTGTATTTTCCAGAAGTTCAATAGAACTTTAGTATTTCATTTGGTGACTCTGTGGGAAAGTGGGTCTTGAGCTAGAATGTGACAAAGCCAATCTGAGTTAAGTAAGGCATGCATTCATTGTCGCATGAATTTGCATCCCTTCTGCCTCATCCATAGATTCACTCTTTTGTCGTGTCAATAAGTTCTTCTGAACAGAGGATGGTTGCGCTCCTGGTTAGCCATGCATTATTTAACGCATGGTATTTGTTCAGTTTAGTGTACTTACAAAATGCTCCGAATCACATTGTTTTATCAAGTCACCATGAAGAATGTTGAAAGTGGCTCAGAGATGGTGGGAATTTGCACAGCTCCCCAAAGACTTGTCATACTTCATACAGTATTTATGCTGATTAAATCTATATTGAAGAAGACTCTACAGGCTGGAAAAATGGCTTGGTGGTTAAGAGTACTGCTGCTCTTTTAGAGAATCCAGGTTTGATTCCTGGAACTGATGTGGTAGCTTATGGCTGTTTGTAACTCTAGTCCCAAGGGATCTAATATCCTTTTCTTGCCTCTGAGGGCACATGCATGTACATGGTGCACAGATGTACATGAATGCATAATAGCCATATATATGAAATAAAAAATAAAAAACTGAGGGAAAAAAGAGTTCAGTTGATTTGTGTTGTGTTCAAGTCTATCAGAAGGAGGAATGTTATTTGGTAAACTGATTTTATTACTGGAATAAGATTATATCATGATTCTTCTGATTCTTAAAACCTACAAATATATAAAAGTTAATCAATAAAAATAATAAATAATAATAGTACCAAGGTAAGTACAAAATGCTGTCAAATCACTGCCTTCCAAATACTCTCCAAATTATTATTCGAAGTAATTTTTCCAAAAAATTAATGAAAATATTCATTATATATAAATTTTACTAAAGCAGAGAAAAAAAATCCATTGCAACTGATTTTTCAAGTCTAGCACCTAGCTTCCAGTACCAAAACCTAACATAAAAATAGCATAAAAAGAAAGCCACAAGTAAACCTTACTCATGATATAAGTAATTATCAGAATAAAATAAGTAAATTGAAACTAGCAATGTTTTGAAGAGTGACTTACTATGAATAAATACAATATACCAGACAAATTTAAAATTGTTTCATCATAGGAATTCTATGAATATAATTGTTCAAAGTTGGATAAAAATGACAAACCCTACAGATCCTGAATGCAGTTGCTGAAACTGAACACCCATTAACAATTTCTTAGAAATTATAAATAGAAGGAAATTTCCTTAATTTGAGGTAGAAAATTGAACACTAGCCAAGAGACAGTGCAGCTTGTGAGGTGAAATGGGAAAGTCATTCTTGTCAGAGTCACAAGGGAAGAGGCTCTCTTGTCATTGCCGAGGTTCAATATTGTTTGGAAACTCTAACAGATACAACTGATAATAAAGAGTGAATTTACTTATTGAAAATGCGTCTGAGAAGCATCATTATTTGTGGATCATTGAAGTGTCTGCCGAAAACAAAAATGCAAGTCAAAACATACATATGAAGTAAAACTGCTTTTATAGTAACATTGAATTCACTAAAGAAGTTGTAACTATAACGGAAAATTCTGAGAAAGAGTGAGGCAGAATTATATTCATGGGAATAGCAATTACATACGGATAATTTTACAAAGTAACTTGTAACTGTTTGGGTAGAGTAGCTTCCAAGACTAACTTTGCCATAAAGGAATAATAATAAGTGGGATTGAGAACTCTATCCATGTGTTAGTTTACTAGTTTCTTTGAAGTTTTGATTTCCTAAAATTAGTCTAGGTCTGTCTATATTGGAACAGTTCATTACCTGGAGCAGTGAGTAAGAGGTCAAGGAAGTGACCTCCAATGGGCACAGGCCATACTTTCCAGTAATTATGAAACTGTTCTGAAATCTGTGGTGAGAGTTTCTCATCTTTATAAAGTTACTAAAATGTGTTCAACAGCACATTTTAAAGGGTTGAATTGTTAGTGTATGAATTTTGTTTCAATAAAGTTGGTATTTAAAAAATGATCCTATGAGAAACGTTGCTTTCATGAATGAGGTTGGCAATTTTAAACAGGGAAGATAATGCTATCACTGGGGCTGGAGCTGTAGCTCAGTGAGAGAACACTTGCCTAGCAAGGGTGAGCGGCACTAACCCAGCCTAAGCATAATGACAGCCATTGTTGACCATCCTTCTTGCATGTCTCTATGGAGTTCTACTGAGGATTTTTCCATATGCAACAACAAAACAACTGTTGAAATATTTGTGTCTTTCACTTAGCTTTATATTTGACATTTACATAGCAAATGTCCCCCTAAGCAAATTGTGTATTTGTGTGTTCAGCTTTAAAATATAAATATAATTGGTATGTTTTTTGCAGTGTCAATTGGTTAAGCATATTTTTGTATAGCTGTGTGATGACTAGTTTTAAGTGCCAATTAGATATAACCTACAATTACCTGGTCAGAGAGTCTCAGTGAGGGATATTCCAGAGCAGATTGGCTTATGGGCATTTCGGTGATTGTTTGCCTTGATTGCCTTTGTTGATATGAGAAGGACTCAGCCTGAAAGTGGACAGCATCATTTTCTGGTCTTGTGCCTTGAACTGTATAAAAGTTGAGAAAACCATCTGAGTATTATGCTCACACACATTTCTCCCTCTCTGCTCCTGACTGTATGTGTAATGTGATCAGCCACTGTAAGTTCCTGCTTTAACTTCCCACAGTGATGGACTATGAGCCAAATAAACCTTCTCTTAAGTTGTTTTTATTGGGGTGTTTTATCACAGCAACAGAAATTAAACCAATACAACATCTGTCCTAGAACTTTCGGAGATTATTAAAATCATATTGTAAAAGAATATTTAACAACTTAAGTAAAGTGTTTGGAGCACGATCTTAAGTGAAGGGAAAAGCAACACACACAAATCTCTGACCTTCGATCTCTATGAGAAGAAAGGAAGAAGGAGAGAGGGAAAGGGAGAAAAAAGGAGAGAAAGAGAATGAAATTAGTCACTCCAACTGGATCAATGCGTCTCTTAAAATATGAAACTGAATAATAAGCAAAATAAATAGGTCTTGTAATACCCCAGAGAACCACTAACTACAAAGTCATTACTTGGTATCCCGCTTACTGTGCCTATTATTGGATTTTTTTTCCGAGTTCATTTCATTCAGTTCAATTAAACAAATGTTTGCTAAATGCCATGGCAAAAGTAGAGATGGATAAGTAGGAGAGGAAGACAGGAAGCCACACTGAGCACTGGGTTAATAAGAAGACAGATGAGAGGATGAAGGGGAGGGAGGGTTAATGCAATTGGAAAGCCACTGCAGCTGCTGTCAGACAGACAGACAGACAGACAGACAGACAGACAGACAGACAGACAGACAGATGATAGCTGGTAGTGTTGTCCCGTTTCCAAGAAACAGGGAAGCTGAAAGGAAGAGTTATCTCATGGAGGAGAGCTGATATAGCACTTACAGAGTTAGCAATTGGAAGCTGAAGTCCTAGGATGGATACAAGAGATAAACAGGAAAGGAACACTATTCATATGATGACAATCTATGTATGTAACATAGTCAGAACTTAATAAGAAGGAGGGAATGAAACATGAACATCAAAAGTAACAGGCACAATTAGGTAACAATTATAAATAGATCACATGGACCACTGAGAGGCAAGCTTGGTGAGAAATAGATTCCAAAGGGTCAGGAACTGAAGCAGCAGGGAAATGCACCCTGAGCCCTGACCTCAGTCCTCGGAACTGAAGAACCACTGACAAAGGGCTTTGTCATATAGGCTTCTCTGGGCTGAGGAATGGCAGAGTCAAGAGCTACATACTGCAAAGATGTTGGGAAGAATCCTAGAGAAGAGTAAAGATGGAATGATAGGGTAGAGTCCTCATATTAGTCTAACACAGACTAAGGATAGAGGTGGAAGGCTGCCTAGAGCCGCTGTGAGAGACTTGGCGGAGATGAAGATGGGCAGGGAGCTGGAGAAGCAAGTCTGTAGAGAGTGGGTAGCCAGAAGCCAAAACTAGACAAACAAGGAGAATGGAAATCAATGTGCATCTCCTGTGATCTTCCCACTGAGAGTGAGCTGGTAGGATGAGGCTTTGGGCATCTTCACTGGAAATGTAGATTGCCAGTCATTATGCTATTTTCCTAAGAAGTTGTGGCATGTAGTTTTTTTTTTTAAATCAATCTACATGAAATTGGCTACACACCGGCATCAGCAGTCTCACCCACCCCCAGTGGCCAGCTCCAAGTGGCAGTGGTCTTGCCCTGTTTCTGGCAGCCAGTTGCTGCCAAGTTGCTCACACTTTCCAGGCTATCCACCCCCTGTAGCAAGCCTGCAGAAATCCAGCTATCACTCACTCAGATCCCCTTAGACCCATAAAATAATAACACTAGAGACTTGTAATATAATGGTGGGTCACCAACAACAAAATGCCCACACAAAGAACACAAAATTAAATTGATATAAATGCAAGCTATACACCTACATTGGACAATTGTACCCTACATTATTTTGTTGTCCTATGAAATCTCTAGCTACTTGCGGCTTCTCCAGACCATGTGGGTCAGCTCCATCTTCTTCTTCTGGTTCCATCTTGTCTCTCTCATCCTCTGACTTGTCTGACTCTCTTCTTCCTCTTTCCCCTAGACTTTCAGCTCCATCCCCGCCTTCCACTGCCCAATCACAGGCTATAGTCTTATCTGACCATCTAAGATTTCAGTTGAGTACAGATACCTCTTTTGAGGGAGCCGAAAATACAGACAACAATCCACACATGACTTGGGATTATAACAATTGTAAGAATATAGTTACTGTTGAAAATCACTCAGTGAGAGGATATTGATGTAATTGTGTTTCATCTGTTAATTGCCTAATCCTCCCAAAAGCCCCATTTAAGCAGGTGCCATTCTACCCTGCTTTCCAGATGAGCCAAGATAGGGTATGCATGAATCACACTGGTAGGTTATTCTTCCAGAAAGGGGGAAGAATTGATAGTCTAACAGAGGAGGTTTGGTGATAAAACTTTGCCTTTATTTCTCTACTATTTTGCCACTTTAAATGGCATACAAAAGTTATTATCTTAGGTCAGTCTCTCATATATTAACAAATTCATAGCTCCATCACATAAGAATGGAGAATGGAGTTTGGGACCCTGAAACATGTTCTTTGAATCATCAGATCTACTAGGGACCCATACGTCCCTGCTAAGGATGTATGTATTCTGCCTGTATCCCAGGAAGAGTTCCTTTTACTTAACTTTTTTTTTGTTTTTCTAAATTTTTTTTATTTACATTCAAAATCATTTCCCCTTTCCCGTTTCCTCCCTCCCTGAAAGTCCCATAAGCCCCTTTCCCTCCCTCTTTTCCCCGTTCAACCTCTCTCGCTTCTCTGTCCTGGCATTCCCCTACATCCAGTCTTTCCAGGACCAGGGGTCTCTCCTTCCATCTTCTTGGAAATCTCATGATATGCGAATTGAGTCTAGGGTATTCCGAGATTCTGGGTTAATATCCCCTTATCAGTGACTGCATACCATGTGTGTTCTTTTGTGATTGGGTTACCTCACTAAGGATGATATTTTCAAGTTCTGACCATTTGCCTAGGAATTTCGTGAATTCATTGTTTTTAATTGCAGAGTACTATTCCATTGTGTAAATATACCACATCTTCTGAATCCATTCCTCCGTTGAGGGACATCTGGGTTCTTTCCAGCTTCTGGCTATTATAAATAAGGCTGCTATGAACATAGTGGAGCATGTGTCCTTATTGCATGCAGGTAAAGCCTCTGGGTATATGCCCAGGAGTGGTATAGCCGGATCCTCCAGGAGTGTCATGCCCAGTTTTCTGAGGAACCGCCAGACTGCTTTCCAGAGTGGTTGTACCAGCTTGCAATCCCACCAGCAGTGGAGGAGTGTTCCTCTTTCTCCACATCCTCGCCAACAACTGCTGTCTCCTGTGTTTTTGATCTTAGCCATTTTGACTGGTGTGAGATGGAATCTCAGGGTTGTTTTGATTTGCATTTCCCTAATGACTAAGGATGATGAACATCTCTTTAGGTGCTTCTCAGCCATTAGATATTCTTCAGGTGAGAACTCTTTGTTTAGCTCTGTACCCCATTTTTAATAGGGTTACTTGCCTCTCTGGAGTCTAACTTCTTGAGTTCTTTGTATATATTGGATATTAGCCCTCTGTCGGATGTAAGGTTGGTAAAGATCATTTCCCAGTTAGTTGGTTGCCGCTTTGTCTTTTTGACAGTGTCTTTTGCCTTGCAAAAACTTTGTAATTTAATGAGGTCCCATTTGTCAATTCTTGATCTTAGAGCATAAGCTATTGGAGTTCTATTCAGGAAATTCTCCCCTGTGCCCATATGTTCAAGGTTCTTCCCTAGTTTCCTTTCTATTAATTTCAGTGTGTCTGGTTTTATGTGGAGGTCCTTGATCCACTTGGAATTGAGCTTAGAGCAAGGAGATAAGAATGGGTCAATTTGCATTCTTCTGCATGTTGACCTCCAGTTGAGCCAGCACCATTTGTTGAAAAGGCTATCTTTTTTCCACTGGATGGTTTTAGCTCCTTTGTCAAAGATCAAGTGACCATAGGAGTGTGGATTCATTTCTGGGTCTTCAGTTCTGTTCCATTGATCTACATGCCTGTCACTGTACCAATACCATGCAGTTTTTAACACTATTGCTCTGTAGTACAGCTTGAGGTCCAGGATACTGATTCCCCCAGAGGTACTTTTACTCTTGAGAATAGTTTTTGCTATCCTGGGTTTTCTTTTATTCCAGCTAAATTTTTGAATTGCTCTTTCTAACTCTATGAAGAATTAAGTTGGGATTTTGGTGGGGATTGCATTGAATCTGTATATTGCTTCTGGCAAGATGGTCATTTTTACTATATTAATCCTGCCAATCCATGAGTATGGCAGATTTTTCCATCTTCTGAGGTCTTCTTCAATTTCTTTCTTCAGAGACTTGAAGTTCTTGTCAAACAGATCTTTCACTTGTTTGGTTAGAGTCACAATACTTTATATTGTTTGTGGCTATCGTGAAGGGTATCATTTCTCTTACTTCTTTCTCAGCCTGCTTATCCTTTGAGTATAGGAAGGCTACTGACTTGCTCGAGTTGATTTTATATCTGGCCACTTTGCTGGAGTTGTTTATCAGCTATAGGAGTTCTTTGGTGGAGTTCTTTGGGTCGCTTAAGTATACTATCATATCGTCTGCAAATAGTGATAGTTTGACTTCTTCCTTTCCAATTTGTATACCTTTGACCTCCTTTTGTTGTCTTATTGCTCTAGCTAGAACTTCAAGTACTATATTGAAAAGATATGGAGAGAGAGGGCAGCCTTTTCTAGTCCCTGATTTTAGTGGGATTGCTTCAAGTTTCTCTCCATATAGTGTTGGCTACCGGTTTGCTGTAAATTGCTTTTACTATGTTACGATATGGGCCTCGAATTCCTGATCTTTCTAAGACCTTTAACATGAAAGGATGCTGAAGTTTGTCAAATGCTTTCTCAGCACCTAACAAAATGTTCATGTGGTTTTTTTCTTTGAGATTGTTTATGTAGTGGATTACATTGATGGACTTCCTTATATCGAACCATCCCTGCATCCCTGGGATGAAGCCTACTTGATCGTGGTGAATGATCATTTTGATGTGTTCTTGGATTCGGTTGGCAAGAATTTTATTGAGTATTTTTGCATCGATATTTGTAAGAGAGATTGGCCTGAGATTCTCTTTCTTTGTCGGATCTTTGTGTGCTTTTGGTATTAGCGTAATTGTGGCTTCATAGAATGAGTTGGGTAGTGTTCCTTTTGTTTCTATTTTGTGGAATAGTTTGAAGAATATTGGTGTTAGGTCTTCTTTGAAAGTCTGATAGACTTCTGCACTAAAACCTTGTGAACCTGTGCTTTTTTTGGTTGGAAGACTTCCAATGACCACTTTTTCAGGGGTTATAGGACGGTTTAAATGGTCTATTTGATCCTGATTTAATTTTGGTATTTGGTATCTGTCTAGGAAATTGTCCATTTCCTCGAGATTTTCTAGTTGTGCTGAATACAGGCTTTTGAAGTAGGATCTCATGATTTTTTGAATTTCCTCAGTCTCTGTTGTTATCTCTCCCTTTTCGTTTCTGATTTAGTACATTTGGATACTGTCTCTGTGCCCTCTGGCTAATCTGACTAAGGGTTTATCTATCTTGTTTTTCTCAAAGAACCAACTCCTAGTTTTGTTGATTCTTTGTATGGTTTTATTTGTTTCTACTTGATTGATTTCAGCCCTGAGTTTGATGATTTCCTGCCTTCTACTCCTCTTGGGTATATTTGCTTCTTTCTGTTCCAGGGCTTTCAGGTGTGCCATTAAGCTGCTAGTGTAAGCTGTCTCCCATTTCTTTTTGTCGGCACTCAGGGCTATGAATTTTCCTCTTAGCACTGCTTTCATTGTGTTCCATAAATTAGGGTATGTTGTGCCTTCATTTTCATTAAATTTTAAAAGTCTTTGATTTCTTTCCTTATTTTCTCCTTGACCAAGTTATCATTGAGTAGAGCATTGTTCAGTCTCCATGTGTATGTGGGCTTTCTGTTGTTTTTATTGTTATTGAAGACCACCCTTATTCCATAGTGATCTGATAGGAGGCATCGGATTAGTTCTATCTTCTTATATTTGTTGAGGTCTGATTTGTGACCAATTATATGGTCAGTTTTGGAGAAGGTACCATGAGGTGCTGAGAATGTGTATTCTTTTGCTTTAGGATGAAATATTCTATAGGTATCTGTTAGTTCCATTTGGTCCAAGGCTTCAATTAGATTCACTGTGTCCCTGTTTAGTTTCTGGTTTCCTGAATGATCCATTTCAGAGAACGGGGTGTTGAAGTCACCCACTATTATTGTGTGAGGTGCGATGTGTGCTTTGAGCTTTAGTAAAGTTTCTTTTACAAATGAGGGTGCCCTTGCATTTGGAGCATAGATGTTCAGAATTGAGAGTTCTTCTCGGTGGATTTTTCCTTTGATCAGTACGTAGTGTCCTTCTGTGTCTTTTTTGATGGCTTTAGGATGAAAGTCAATTTTATCTGATATTTGGATGGCTACTCTGGCTCGTTTCCTGAGACCATTTGCTTGTAAAATAGTTTTCCAGCCTTTTACTCTGAGGTAGTATTTTTCTAAGGTTGAATTAATTGACCTAACATGTTCTTAGCCACATGGTATCAAAAATTTAAGTAATAGGTGAGCACAGTGTCAGTAGTAAAAAGTGATGTCTAAAGAAAAATAGAAAGCAGGAGAACTTCTGTGTGAATATGTGTGCGGTGGCTCATCTGTGAATGTCTGAAACCACTATTGTAGGGTCTGTTTTATTCTTCCACCAGTATCTGACTCTCAGGGACCAAGCTTAGGTCATCACACGTACGTGACTAAGTCCCTTACTGAGTGCATCATCTTACCGGCCCAGAGACCTAAGGAATTCCTAAGAACAGAGACAATAGTATCCAATGTGACTCAGTGTGATTTCTGTAATATAAAAATCCCTCTGTGGGCTCCCATTCTCAGATGGGTCCTGTGTCATTGCATTTGATGTGGGTGTGTGCAAAGGGTGGGGTTGGGTGTTACACGAGCAGTCCAGTGTGGATGCCTTGGAGAGCATTCAAGAGACTAGAGATCCAAGCGACACCAGAATGCAGTATGAGTAAAAGTTGGTGAAAAGAAGAGGAGAATGTAAGAGGTGGATGATCTTGGAATTTCTTAGATATTTTAGTGTGACTGTGAGTTATGGTGCTGTGGTTAGCTTTACAGAGATCTGAAAGGAGGGGTGGGCCCTGTATCCACTTTCTCTATCCTCCATTTTGTAGCATTCCTTAGATTGGCATCTGACTGCAGTGATTGATCATCAGGGTTGGACCACAGTAAGAGATGGAGAGATGGAAGTTTACATATGAAAACAGGATAGACCTGGAAAGTTCTTGTCACCTGTGAAAACAGAATGTGGGTTCCCCTCTGAACACAGTGAAGCTGCGAGAGCACATTCAGCAGAGGAGGGTTGGGACTTGGTTGGGTTTGAGGAGCACCACTCAGGAAGCTTTGTGGAAGATCCGTGGGGTAGACCCAGGGCTTAGGAGGCTGTTTTTCAGGTCTATCTTATGAGTGAGGAGAATGGAAAGTTGGAGAAGGATCCTGCCAGATTCACAGTCAATGAGACCCACTGTTGGATGGGAACACTGTAGTGAGGGAGAGATATATGCAGTTTAAATAGAAAATAGTAAAATAGTGCATATTTGTCATGTAAGACACCAGACATCATCATTTTAGTGATCAAATCTATAATAAACTTTGGTCATATCTGCCCTTCAAAGCCCTCTCTCATCTTCTTCTCCCTCTTCCTGCTGGTTCCTTTTCCCTCTTCAAATACATGCATTTCTACTTTTATGTTTTATCTTAAACTATAGCTTTTACATGTGAGAGAAAACATGTGTTGTTTGTCTTTCTGAGTTTGTCTCACTTTTCTTTTATATCCATAGTACTACAAATGACATGATTCTACCATTCTTTATGGGTGCATAGTACTCCATTGTGTATGCATGACATCTTTATCTGTTGATCAGTTTGTGGGCACCTAGATTGAGTCTATTGTGAATAGTACTGTGATAAACACTGATGTGCACGTGTGTCTAATGCATGTTGACCTTAATACTTTGGACACATAGTTTCCTTCTCACCACAGTTGGAGTGGACGCCACTGAAAATAAGAACAAAACGCTGATGAATAAGGTTAAGGAATGCTTAAACCCTTTAGGTAGTGTATTAATAAACTAAGCTACTGTAGAAATCAGTTTGAAGATCTCTCCAAAACTAGTTCTACATGACTACCCTAGGAGCCAGTTGGGCATATGCAGGAAGGATGCCGTGGTGTTTTTCCTCCACTGTTTATTGTGTACATGCATGCATGTGTATTTAGCATGGGTGTGTCGCAGCATGAATATGGTGGTCAGAAGGCAACTTGTTTCTCTCTACTATGTGGATCACAAAGGTCAAATTCAGGTCGTGGAACTTGATGGCAAGCACCTCTACTGGCTGAGTCTTCATGTAGACCTTGAGATTTTTCAACCTGAGCGAATGCTTAAATAAAGGCTGCGTTTACCATGAATGAGAAGTCAGGAAAAAGGAAGCTTGGTTAATAGACAAGTTTTAGGGGCCTGCAGAGATGACCTGGAAGCTAAGAGCACTAAATGCTCTTCCAGAGTTTCATGCATGTTGAAATGGCAGAATCATTTTTAAAGCTAGCTGTGAGGTAAAGGTTTGAGGATGGGGTAGAGACCAAAGAAGAGCAAGAAAACATTTCTAAGTAAGTGGTGCAAAGATCCTGTGGAGTCAGGAGGCACACTTAACCTGTGACAAAGGTATATCATCCTAACTGTTCAGATGAATGGAGGCTCATGGCCTAAGGGCTCGCTGTTTGAAGGCAGCTCTGATACTGGAATCTAGATGTCCTGAGTTTACTGTGAGCTTCAGAGACTGACATTTACTAGAGGACATTGGTGCTGGATATAGAGCGTTACAGGCTGATTCTATGCTACTCATTAACCAACCTAGAGAGTACTTACACTCCATGAATGTTGTCATCTCACTTTTTGGATAAAGAACTTAGATCTTACCAAGGAAATACCTTGTTCTTTATGCAAACACACGCAGCCAGTGGCATTTCCAAGTAAATGATATCTCAGGTCTTAGCGATAAGTATGCCCTACTTTTTGCCCATATTACTAATCAGATATTTAGTACAAGACATAAAGTAAGCTGGCTACAATGTTTCCATAGTAAAGCTATGATTTTCATCTAATATTATAAGTAGTCACTATTGCTTAAACTAATAAAACAGAATTTCTGAATTTTTTCCAGGTAATTGTCTAAAACATTATGTTGGAGAAAATCAGGAATACTGTGAAAACCAATGCAGGTCGCATTTTTTCATTTCTACATGTTTATTTTCTTTTCTGGCATCAGATGAGAAGATACAGGGTCTGGGAGAGACTTTAATAGTCTCTATAATAGTAGAGCTTACTGCCTAATACCCTGTTCTAGTCTATGTGCTGAAAATTGATTTTGTGGTAATTCTTTCCTATGCAATAAATTATAGTTATGGGTCTGTTATTCTAGGCCATTCTCTTTCGTCTATAAGAGCTTTGGCCATTGCCCATCCACACATTCCTCCCCCTCTTTGACTTGCCTGTTCAGAAGCCAGTCCACAGACCTGCTAGCACAGCCTTTGTTGTTCTCAGAGACAATGGACCATGATGAAGACTTCCATTCATTCCCTGGAAGCAGATGCTGCTCTGACCTCCCATTGATAAAAAGATACTGTTGGAGAATCTCCCCAGATCTTGGCTGAATTCTCAACCCTCTGCCACATTCCCAAGCTGAGGAACATATTAAATATGCCAGAAACAGCACATTGTTCCAAATGACTTCCAACTTCCTTGAAGGTTATGTTGGCTAATGATAAGGCATTCAGTCCATGGAATCAAGCACCAAAGAGTCATACTTAGAATGTGCTTAGTTCCTTAAAAAATAGGTTTGGGGTGATTGGCGTACAAATGCAGTCCTGTAATGTCCGGTTAAACCAGACAGAGTTCTCCCTTTCAGTCACATGGCTCAGTTTTTAGCTCCATCCTGCTCATGAAAAGTATCCATCTTTTAAAATGTGGGCCAACCACATCTTTACCTGCTAGAGATGCCACTTTCGAACTCTTCCTTCAATTTTGAGCCATTATCAACACTAGTGATTAAAACGGGTTATTTTCTGAAGTTCATCTTTTTTCTTCTCTCCCTTTGAACAAGATGCAGAGGACGAGTGAGGAGAAGCCAGAAATGTGCATTCCATTTGAAATCCATGATTAAAAAGCTTAAAAATTCAAACCAACATAAAAAACTGTTTTATTTTAATACTCTGCAAGGTTTCAGTGAACTCCATTATTTTCACTCACTATTTGCTTGAATAATTTAGGCAAGGAAGCTAAATTATACATAAAGTGTACAGTTAGAAGAAAAAGTTCATGCACAGCCCTAGGCTATAGCCTTCCCCTAATGATGTCTGAAGCCAGTGAAAAGAACTCGTTAGACTGAGAGTAATTTCTCAGGGTTTAATTTTTTTTCTTAAAGCAATAATGTTCTTATAAAAATCTGACAAATAATACACTAAAAGAAAAAGCCACAAAAGAGGCTCACAGTGAAGGCTGTAGCCCTTGTAAACTTCCATTTTATTTCATGTAAACGTTGACTTTTCTGTCACCATAACAGAGGGTTGTTGACAGCCTCTACTGATCTGATTCAGCAAGGAACACAGACTACATGATTGAGTGGAGTCTCTGTTTGGCCTCATCACTGCTCCAAAGTAACAAGTTAAAAGAAGATGCTTCAGGCTTAGTGACAACCCCAAATTTGCTGTGGAAGGGGGACCAGCACCCACTCAGCACACCATCAATCTGAACAAGTGGTTCCTGCTCCCTGGAGTCTGACACTTAGGGAGCTAGCTGTGTCATTAAACATTTAAAGACTGACACACATGCTTAGGTTCCCTTCCTGCATAACAACAGCGATTCCTTCTGCTGCAAGAGGACAGGAATATCAAACTCAGACTGCTGTCACCTTTGATTTCTGAGCTGTCTTTGTTTCTCTCTTAAAGCCATACAACTGCAGAACTTGGGGAGTCTAGGTAATCACCCTTGCTTTCCAGATGGGAAAATGAGACCCAGAATATTGAAATGATGCACTCAAGGATGTGTTGGTAATGTATTTGTTCATTCAATTCCAGATGTGGGGAGAGAAAGAGAGAGAGAGAGAGAGACAGAGAGAGAGAGAGAGAGAGAGAGAGAGAGAGACTGAGAAACAGAGACACAGAGAAAGAAACAGACACAAAGACACAGAGACAGACAAAGAGACAGAGACACAAAGAATGAGACAGAGAGACACAGAGACAGACAGAGAGCCAGAGACAGAGAGGCAAAGAGATAGAGACTGGAGACAGACAGAAAGAGATATTACAGGTAGGAGAGCTGAAACTTCGTTTCATATGATCACTTCAGTTTGCTCCTCCTCATCCTTTTCAATTGGGCTTAGTCATGTTCCTCACCTGGACAAATAAATCCTGGGAGTAAACTAGAACACATGTAAATCAGTGGCAGAACCTTTGGCTTTCTATACACAGCATCTCGTCTACCCTGGGCATCCATTACTTCGTTACATTCCCATCTCCCACTAAGACATCAGTGAGACCCCAGGAAGGTGACTCCTACATCTCTGTGGTTTGATATGCATCAATGACAAGGAAAAGCCAGTAGGGCTCAGTGGAAGTGCTGATAGCCTAGGTCCCTTCAAAAAAAAAAAAGAAGGCACTTCACACAGAGGCTGAGTACACTGTCCTTAGGATTAGAGCACTATGTAGAGGAGAAGCAGCCAGAGAGAGGACCATGGCAAAAATGAGGTCTAACTGTTTCTTGAGATTCCCATTTGTTTCTGTGCTTGTGTGTATGTGCAAGTGTGCATGAGTATGTGTATACACACACACATGTGTGCACATGACATAGCACTTGTGCAAAGGTCAGAGTATGACCTGTGGAGTTGATTCCTTTCATGATGTGGGACCTGAAAATCCAACTCACGTTGTCAGGCTTGCTAGCAGGTGCCATTGGCTGCTGAGCCATCTTGTTGCCCTTCATGGTTATGTTTTAAAACCTGTTTCCATAAGGAGTCTTTCCTAGCCATTTTTTCAAATAACTATTTAAAGGGAAATTTGTGAAAGGTTGGAGTAATATTACCATAATGAGCAAACATTTGGATCCATTTCAGTGCTGCAACAATGCAAACCTATGCTTGCCATTTCTCCATTAAAATTCTATCTGCTATTTTTGTCTAGCAACAAATATTGCTGGTGAGGATTAGAGATGAAGGTGAGGAAGACCCTTCCTGGGAAGAATAGTATCTTACGAAAATCAACTAAAATCCATAGACGCCATAGCTTAAAGATTATCCATAAGTTGGCTGTCACAAATGTTGGGTTGTTTTGACTACAGGTAATTCCCATTAGGACGTTTTAGGGGAAAGACCATGTATTCAGAGGGAAAAGATAAATAAGACAATAGTTCTCACTCAAAGAACTTCCTCCAAAATGCCACCATATTTCAAGTTTGTGCATCATTAAAACTGAACAGGATCCAGACAGAGGCTGCTGTAAGCTGCTGCTCTTGAGATCTTGCAATCAGAATTTGCACTTTCCATGAAGCTTTACTGCGTCACAGCGGGAGTCATGTCTCCCAGAATGGTGGGCCACAGCTCTTGTGAAGCAATAAACTATAAATTAGTGATTAAATTTACGCTTCACTTACCAAGCAAATGGATGCTTTCTTGGAAAGACTCAGCTCAAAGTAACTTTATCCAAGGCTGTGTTTCCCCTAGAAGAGATTTTGATTCTGGGCTCCCCTTCAGATTTAAGGAGGCAGAAGGAACTGCTCTATGTGTTTTTTTTTTCTTGCCTAGGCTTTCAACTTGGCTTCAGATTTTGGATGTGTATCCTTTCTCTTTGGCTATACAAGTGGTCATTGTCCCCACAAAGTTGTTATATGGGAAGCCTTCTCAGCCCTACAAGGGACAGTCTTCAGGAACCCATCTCAGCTGGAACAACATTTCCTCTGCTGCTTCTGCAGGAATTTGGAACAGATCACACAGGTCACAGATCTTGGGTCAATTTTGTATCTGTCCTTTGCAGATCCTAACAGCACACCCCATGCCCAAGTAGGACTCCAGAAGAATGTGAAAGTATGGTTGCCAGGAGACTGAACGTCTCAGGTTTGCTTGTGAGTTCTTTTCTTCTACATGGAACATCTGGCTGCTCCTGTGACTAGCTTCTCTCCCCCCCACCCCCACATTCTGTGACAATTTCAAATAATTAACATTGCAGCTTAAGGTTTCTGTGTGTTTAGAGACAAAGTTCTTACATTAAGGTTGAATCACACATGGGTTTCTATCTATTACATCTCCTCAGAAGTGATCCAGACCCACCTTAGAGGTTCTTAATGTGAAATTAGTCCACTCAAGTGGCTTAGAGCAAGAGACTGTTTCTGGAGGCTGATTGTGAACAGGAAGCCAACCCCATGGACTCTTCTTGATTGTCAACTTGACTATATTTGAAATTAACTAAAACCCCAAATAGCTGGGTATACCTGTGAGGACGTTTTTTTTTTTCTTAATTAATAATTTGAAGTGGGAAGACCCATTTTTAATCCAGATCTTTGAGGCACCTTTAATCTGGACTATACTATCTGCTGGAAGGCTATATAAAGGACATAGGGAAAAAAGCTTTTGCTGTTGGCTTGATTGGCCTTACTCTCACAGCATTACTTCATTGGCATTATAACCTACTTCTTCAGGATTCCAGTGTATCCTGAAGACCTGCTGTGACATCAAGCCTTGGGAACTGAAGCACTACCAGATTCTTGAATCTTCTGCTGACAGACAGCTACTGTTAGAATAACTGACCACAGACTGTAAGCCATTCTAATAAATGCCATATACGTTATATATAACAATCAATTATTATAAATATTATTATAATAATTATAACATATATACATATATATATGTGTATTTATGTATTTATTCTATGAGTTCTGCTCCTTCAGACAACCCTGACTAATACACCCAGTAAGAATTTCTACAGGAATGTATAACCAGGCAAAGCAAGATGGCAGATTGGAGCCCAGATTTTGGAGCTGAATCCTGGACTGTCTGATTGTAGTTATGAGCCCTGAAGAATCACTTCTCTTTTTGAGCTACTGTCTTCAACAGTAGAATGATAGTGGTCACAATACCGATGTTCTGCAGATAGCATAGATATTTAGTGCTTCACAACACATGGTTATATGAATGTTAGCTACTGTATTATTAAGAAAAATCTCTTCCATACACATTGGGTCTGCACAGATGGAATAGAAAGGGATGAAAAAGGAGCACCTGTCTAGCCACCAGTGCTCCACAGTTGACCTGACATAGATTGAAAGGCATATTGAGCTATTAGAGAGGGGTCATCTGAAATTATAACATTTATATATTATAATACACACACACACACACACACACACACACACACACACACATTTGGGAAACCAAAGCTCTGGGCCAGTTAACCAACATACTGAGAGAAAAAGTGATTTAACTCAAGTGAAAAGCAGGTAGCAGTTCCAGGTGAATATTGAACTCATGATGTTTTGCAGAAACCAACCATTTGAAAGCAGAGAGTGTGGCACACAGGAGTCTGTGTATGCACATGCCTTCGCACAGAGCCTCATCCTAAAAATTCACCATATCATCCAAAAGCACCTCTTAGAGGCAAGTTCAGTTAGTCTCAGTAAGGTCTGAGAGTCCTCAGAGTCAGAAGAAACCTTTAAAAGCTAGCTGCTATTTCTTTCGACAGATGAGTAGATCACTCTGAGACGCAGGCAGAGCCCAATTATGAAAGGCTTGTTTCTTTCCTCTGAAAGCCATTGGAATTGACCGAGGGCATAAAAAATGAGCCATGCCTTATCAAATATCATTAGTTGTGAAAGGTCACCCCAGAACAATACTGAGAATACATTTGAAGGACAAAAGGGATCAGAGTAAAAGGGTAGGAAGCCTAGGGTACAGCTTACCCAAGAAGAGAACAGAAGGAAATGAACAAAGATATGAATAGGAAGGATGTTTAAAACCTGGTAAGTTGTCATGGGCATTGGAAACAGTCTAGGAAAGATTTCTGATTTGAATGATTGGATACAGGGACCAGGAGACTGTGTTGGAAGTATACTGAAGAGGCTTGCCATTGACTATGCTCAACTTGAGTTGCCTTTGGTAACTCTAATGAGATCTCTTAGCTTATCCAGCTGCACAATCTCCGAACATAGGTACAAATCTGGATGGTAGGCTTAGCTATCTACAGGACAGTTGAGCCTAGAAATCTGATTGGTGCCTTTTACAGTGAATGCAAATGAGGAACAAGAGTAGGGATCAAGGTCATAGCTGGGGGATGCCATCTTGCAGGGGCAAGCAGAGGAGCCTCAGCAAGTCCGAAAGAGTGGTCAAGACCTGGGATAGAATGTGGGATTTGGACACCAAGAGATAGAGAAATACCAAGATCAAGAGACTGATTGCTAATGTCAAGTTCAAGCAAGTTGATCCTTGCGAAGGACAGGAATCCATCCACTGGAGGTGGCAGAGTAGAGGATAAACAGAAAGAATGAGGACAACCACAAAGGCTGAAGATAGAAAAGTGGGCGTGGGATGTGAGGCAAGGAAGGAATGAAGGCCAGCTCTAAAAGACAGGTCAAGAGGATGGAGGAGGAAAAGAAAGTCCTTGTTTGCATCTTTGTTAAAACACAATAGGCCTGCATGCTGGTGAGCTGAATTGGGGCTCAATGGAATAAGATGTCTGCAGAGAAGCAGGAGACCTCAGGATACCAGACGCAGGCATCCTATGCTCACCTTGGACAGAAGAAGAAAGTGAAATGTGAGAATCAGTAAAATGCTTGCAGCTCAATCATAAGGAGTTGAGTGGGATCCCCTAGAACCCTAGAAGAGCTAGGCTAACCCATTGAGTTAGTACCAGGTTCAGTGGGAGACCCTGTTTCAACAAAGAAAGTGGCACAGCAACAGGAAAGATGCAACCAACCTCTGGTCTTTATACACATGAGCATACATGTACACACATGCACACACAAGTATACACAGACATGCATGCATTACACACACACACACACACACACACACATGTGCACATGCACAGTAAGAATCAGAAGAGCACTGACAACTGGGATTGTGCAGGATTTCAACATTTACAAGACCCTTACCTTATCTTTGGAGCTAGACATCAACAGTCATTATTTCAGAAACAAAAGAGTTAATTTGTTAATTTGCCAATGCCCAGGCAGAAACTAGATGCTCTAATTAAGCTGTAGCCTTTTCTTTTTCCTGGATTGGCTCTGGCTTGTCTAAAGAAGCTTGGTGCCATAACCAGAGACAAACTTGCTATAATCTGGCATGTGCATTTGCCAGCCATTGATCTAGTTTGGTCCCTGTATTTCAGCTGGGACTCAAGATGACAGATACATGTTCTCCACAGCCTATTGGAAGGCCACCTTACACTGGCATCGTGGTGTCATATTAGCATGATACCGCCATCATGTAGCTTAGTATCCATGTGATAGGATAGGAGAATTACAGGTACACTTTGCAAGTTGTTATATTGAACTCGTGTTCATGTGGCACTAAAACCTCTTAAATTCCATAAAACACAGTTCTTAATACAAAGACATTTACATATTATGGTACAAGGCACTGTACTTTTTTTTTTCTTAAGAGTCACACAGTACAGAAGAAGAGACTAGAAGGATTGACAGCTGTGAGCACTGGAGAATTCAGGCTGAGGATAGGCCCCATCTAGAACAAGCCAAACCCAGCCTTGCACTGGGCAGTGCTCTTGAGCTCCTTGCGTTAGACTAAGAGCTAGCAAATGTTTTCTTTAAAGGGTCAGCTACAAAATGTGTCTGACTTTGAGGACTATTGAGTCCATGTCAATCACTAAATGTTGCTGCCACAGTATCACAAAATCAGCAATAAACAGTATATGAATGAATGAATGTGGCTTTGTTTCAACAAAGTGAATAGTATAATTTGAATCTTATTTCATTTTAAGCAAAGAAAATATTAGTCTGATTCTCTTTTCAATCATTTAAAAAAAAAGTAAAACCCATCCTTTTTCTGTGATCCAAATAAAAACAGGACAAAGATCTTATTTAACTTGGTGGTCTCAGTTCCATGATCCCTAAGTTAGAAGATTATAAGCCTTTAGGTTAATAGTTCAGAACTCCCTGGCAAGTATTAGTGGCTCCAAGATTTTTGTAGAACTAATCTAGGTAGGCTAAACATGTCCCAACCTAACTTCAAAATTGAGTACATTTTCATAGTTTCATCTTCTCACCTCCTGCCTGGAGAAAGAACTGGCTACAGTAACACATGCTCTGGTTCCTAGCCAGGGCCTAAAAGGAGGCGTGCCTGGATCTTGTTTGCCCTCTATCCACAATAAAAGGGGAATTAATTGCTTGGCTCAGATTAAATCTTTGGATGTCCTTCCAATTATTTATATTTAGTAGCAAATTATTTCCCAAGTGAAACTCAAATGTATACTAATAAATGTAATAGATTCCTCTATTAGATATCATACAACACGCAGAGTTGGGTTGTTAGAAGGCATATTATTATTTTGTATCACCTTTCCCAAAGCAGCAAGCTTGCCTTGTTGTTGGTTTGCTGTGGGTTTTTTTGGGGGGGGGGTTGTCACTGACTTCTTCATATTTCTGAGTCTACTTTTCTCTTATCTCCCAGAATAAAACACAGTTACCTCTAGAGTTGAACACCATCTCCTCAGCAAAAATCCCTTCTGGTTGGGGAATGCGCCTCTCTGTTTTTTTTTCTATAGCATCCTTTTTCTATAACAACACAAAAGTGCACATGTATAACACTGAATTGTCTTGCTAGGTTTGCTTGGATTGTAAACCATGCAGAATCAGGTAGGGTGAAGGTACTTACCATGCAGAGATCATTACTTATTTCTATTTTTGACAGAGAGAGGTGGCCCAGAATTGGTCAGTTTTACATGATTCTTGACAACACCAGTATGATCAGGATTTCCACACAGCATGAATCTGTTTTAGTTAAAAAAAAATGAAATTCAGATGTGGTACTAAAATTTAGGCTCATCTGTGAGCCCTTCCCATTTCTCCACCTATGGCCCCTTTACAGACAAGATGGTTCTATACCAAATACTTTACCTGGCAAACCTCCAAGCAAGCCAGGAAATAGGGTTATGATATCCTCTCACCATCTAAAACGTTGTATGTAACCAAAACACTACTCAAATCAAACATTCACTTTTGACACATGGTCAGTGCTTGGTTTCCTCAGGGAAACCTGTGTCTGTTGTCATACAGCAAGGGCAATCTTATACCAGAGTCTGGCTGTGACCATTAGCTTCTTCTCAGTCAAGAAAATCAACCAACTGATTGCAGCTGCTTAGGCTTGGCTCATGACGTGAACCTTCTTTCAGGCCATTCTTGATCTATATTTTCCTTTCATTTTATCATTCCTTTCTTTCCGTCACAGTAGCCACATCAAAGGTGTACAGTGCTTCCTCATGCAGTTTTCTAGTAAGTATGAAGGATAGAGTCCCATAATCCCTCCGTCACAGCACACAATTTCTATTAGCACGAGGCTTCTCCAGCCACACCTTCTTAACCTTTTCTTGGGAGGAGCACACATAGCTTCAGAGTTGACACAGAGACCTAGGTATCAACCATACAGGAACAGTAGTAAGAGCTTCTAAGATAAATGTATACTACATTCAACATGCCCTAGTAGTGAAGGAAATATGTGGGAAGAAACCTAACGGAACATTACAGGAATAACTATTAACTATAGTGTTCCATATAAGGCAACACTAAACCATTAAAATACATAAAGGTAACATGCCCTGACCTCAAGAGGCCAAGACATTTCTTTACAAATGTATACATATGGAGACTTAGGAAATGACTATGTTGTAAAATGTTCACTACGGAAGCATGAAGACTCCAGTGTGGATTCCCAGAATCTATGTACAAAGCAGGATATGGTGACAAGTGCCTGTAACTTCACCACTAATGGTAGGAAGGCAGGTGGTTCCCTGGAGTTCATTGGCCAACCAGAGTAGCTGAATTGATGATCTTTGTGTTCAAATAGAGATACTGCTTCAAACAGTAAAGGTGTACTATGAACCACAACTATGTTTGGTATGGCATGATATCCCTAGGGGTGCAATGATGCGTGCACACCTAGGAGGTAACCAAAGCTCTCTAATTGGACTTGAGACCCACTCAGCAAGAAAAAAAAGTATGTCTGGTATCAAAAACCTATCCAAACACTCAGATCTAGTGATCATGGGTCTTGTAGGGGAACCCTACCATTTTTCTAAACCAACATAATTCCTAACTACATTCTAAACATTTGTTCTTATATCTACACTCAACTCTCATCAAGGAATCTTCTCTTCGCCACAGTAGGATAGAGTTACAGAAATCCACAGATTTTCACCACACACAGTTGTAGAACTCAGTCCCAATGTATACACCTACAAAATAATTCTGGTACCTAGGCTCAGGTATCATTTCAGAAGAGGAGAGTGGAAAGATTGTAAGAGCCAGAGAATCTTGTATTTTGCTGTGAGATTGTGTCTCCAAGTAAAGGCAAAAGCTACACCCATAAAGTCTCAACAACATGGCTGCCCAAATAGGAGTTGAACAAAGACAACACCAATAAACATGGCAATGTGGACAGGATAGAGATTAGGATACCTCAACCCTACACAAAGAACTGCAACAATGAAGGCATGTTAAAAGTAGAAAATAGGTTTCCCAGGGAAGAGATTAACAATTAGTTATTCAGTACCAAATGGGCAGTCCTGAAAACATTTTATGTACAAGTAACAGTACACAGAGCATGTTGTATTTAGTAATATATAAATACATGCATGAATGTAACAGCAGTTAATATAAAAGAAGGTACAAATTTGAAAGAGAGTAAGGAGACATATGTGGGACAGTCTGGAAGGAAAAAGTGAGGGAGATTATAGTATAACCTCAAAAAGAATGTGTATATATACACATCCATTTTGAGTTTATACACGTGTGTGTGTGTGTGTGTGTGCGCGCGCGCGCGTGTATGTGTTTGTATATTGAAGTACTTTGAAGTAATTCATCAAAGGATAAGTATTTGAAAGATGACACAGAATGTATAAAATGTAGTTATTCTTTAGGGAAAAAAGTATAGAAACCTTATTTTATTTTGTAAATATTTGAAATTTTCTACAACAATTTTTAAAATTTCTTTGAACTGTGCATGTTTTCAGGGTACAGTCTGATAGTTTGAAGTGTTTTCACAGTGAGTATTTCTCATAGCTATATAACATTTATGACTTCCTATCAATTTTGAGCTCCCCTGTCTTAGGTCTTTATTCTATACATGCTCAGTTACTGTGAGCTATAGTGTAGTAGAGGAATGTTCATTTCTACTGGGTCTGTTACCCACAATCCGAACTTCTTCTGTCCCCACTCCCTACCATGGAAAATTTTTTCTTTATTTTTTAATGTGCTGTTGTACAATGCAGCAGAATGTTGTACAACGCATCATCCCTTGGGACTCAGAAACAAGAGCTCATTTGAGATGCAACCATTAAAATTAATGTCTCAAAGAAACATAAGAATTATTAAAACATCCAGCAAAGAACATCCATCTACTTTTTCCATCTCAAAGCAACCACAACAAGATTATTACCAGTTGTCTCATTCAGACCTTTGAGAAGGAAAAACAGAAACACAAGCAAACCCAGATATTGGCAATAGTTCAATATACTGCTCTTTAAGCTAATGCGTAGAATTTTAAACTGGTATTTGCTTGTAGTTGGATAGCATGTGATGTATCAGGCTGTAACCAAGTTTAAGATCATTCGAATACATTTTAAGCTACAGTGTTCATTTCTACTGTGTCTGTTACCCATAATCCAACCAATTTCTCTTATCCAAATTATCCATATCCAGCCTTGTTCCCTTCTAGACGGAGGCTGACTTTGTGCCAGGCATGCTCTGGTGTAACAGGAGCTATAGAACATGGGAAACTTATCACCGTAGCAGTGTGATTTCAAAGGCAGACTTGGCCTCTGTCCTTTGTCTGATAAAGCTCTGACCTGTAGATAAGAACTAACATGAATGATAAGCAATAGACATCCCCATCTCTCAGTCCTTGATCATTTTATTGAAAGGAAGGGTAGTTGGCCTCTAAAAGGAAAGTAACCTCCACAGCTTCTGACTGTCCTGGAGGGACTCTACTGTCCTGGAGGGCCCCAGGACACCAAATCTATCCTGCTCATTCTGAAAGAATAGAGTTCTTTTCATGTATTTCATGCATATGACAAGAGGCTTGCCTATATGTTTGTCCTACCTATACTGGAGAGATGAACATCAGGGCTGTTTTTACTAGAGCTAGCAGGGTAGAGGCTAATTTTTATCAAGGGTGGCCAATCCTATAGAAGGGATGGTGCCTAGCTGCAAAAACTTCATTGTTCTTTTAAAAACACGGAACTGAAACACACATTGTGATCAAATATGTCATCCATATGGCTGACCATAGGAAAATTTCGGGTGTCTAAATTACTTTACTAATCACTCTGATAAAATGCCTGTTGAAGCAAGTTAAGGGGGGAGAAGTTTAAAGCTGTTTCACAGTTTAAAGTGATTTTGTCCATCTTGGTATAGGAGGAAAGACAGGGTGGCTGGGACTCCTGTGGTAGAAGAAGCTTATAATACAGTTTGCTGCATCTTAGTGGGTCAGGAAGCTGGAAGCCAGATGGGAAGTCGGGCAGCCAGCTTATAATCCTCAAGGCTTGTCTCTACAGCCCTGTGTCTGATAGCTAGGCCCATGTACAAAAGATTCCACAACTTTGCAAGAGTGCCAGCAACAAGGGACAAAGTGTTGAAATACGTGAGCTGGGCGCAGGGGTGTGTGTCATTCTACATGCAAACTATAATATTCGTCATTTACGGCTGTCCTAATTACTAATAGCTATCCTTTCTTTCAGATGTCTAATTAGATAATGAAGTATGCGGTCACCATGGAGTTACTACATTTCAAGTCTAGCCTTTGTACTTAATTGTGGCTCTTGTTTTGTAATTGAATCGCAATTTCCAAGTTTATATTGAAAATCTAGGATATTCAGCTACTTCCAAAGGCAGTCTGGTCCCAGGTTCACATTGTAAGCTTAGGAATGACACCCTTTCCGGAGGAAAGGTGAGCAGAGCTCAGGAAAGGCATATTTGTTTCTGCTTGGGTCAGGGAACAAAGGAATGTTCTGAGCCGAGCGGGGAAGCTATTCCCAAGGAGAGGGAAGAGGACAGCAAAGACTGGAGGTGAGGACGAGTTCCCTGTTTACTTTGGGAGGTGATGAGAAGGACTCAGGGCCTTGCACATGGCAGACAAATGTCCTTCCATGGAGCCCCATCTCCAGTCTCCTGGATAGTTTTCAGTGGGCTTATTCTAAACCAAGTACAAAAACATTATATGACTGATAACGATATTTATCTGAATTTCATGTTATATGGGTTAAATGGTAGAATATCTGGGATTTATCTTTAAATATTCCAGAAAAAAAAAGGCGAGCAGTGAGGATCTCTTAAAAAAACAAAACAAAACAAATAAACAAAACACTATTGGTTAAATATTAGTAAATGTTGATAGTTACTGAATTTAGATGATTGGCTTAAGAGAACTGGTTTCTTAGATTTTTCTGTCCTTGACTTAGAAATTTCATGAATGTTAAAAACAAACAAACAAACAAACAAAACAAACAAAGTATATATTCCCTGGGTCTGTCTCCCTCGTACTTACTAAGTCAGAATTGCTTTGCACCCAGATATGATCTTCTAGTTATGATAGATATGCTGGGTTGAATTGGGGCGAGAGACAGGCTGGAGACAGTGACATCATCTTAGTTGGAGGAGAGGGGTAGAGATAGAGACACAGAGAGGCTGGACCAGGCAGTGAGGTGCATACCGGGTGGAGGAGGAATTTGAGAAAATGCTGGCATTTAATAGATGAGATCTTGTGTTTAATAAGATGGAGATGAAATTCAAGGCCACATTTTAGTGAATGAACAAGCAGTGTCATTACTAAGATAGGAAATACCAAAAGAGGAGACATAAATAATAAAACACAGAGAACTCTAATTCTGGGGATTTTTGTTTTTGTTTTTTTAAGTACTGGAACCTATTTGCTGATATCATTTCAATATTTTCAGACAGATTTCATGGTATCTAAAATCACTTAAGGTCCCACAATCTAAGTAAATACTGCTTCTATGTTTCATCTTGGGGGAATATGCCCTTTAAAACACTTATGCTTAGAACCAACACTTGCTAGCACACTGTACCTGAAGGGTAGGTACAGGAACTGGCGGCCTGTGAGGTTTTCAGCAAGCCAACTTCAGGTTTGTTCTCACCCACTATTACACAGGTGCCCCTCTGGGATCTTCAGGGCTCTCTACATTTTCATCTCTACCCTTCCCTGCAACCCCACTGTGTATAAGAGATTAAGGAAGGGCCAAGGCTTGGGCAGAGCACGCAGCGTGACCTCTTGATCCCCATCTTTAGTGATGCATGGTCAGAGGCACAGGCACCCATGACCAGCCATTCCTATGCACACAGCAGTTGGCCTTTTCCCAGCCATTCCCCGCCCCCTTCTACCCCCATCGTGTAAGACTCTGACTCTGACGCCAAGACATCTTTTAGGAAATCCAGTTAAACCTAAAGCTTTCAAACAACTAGGTTTAGATTTGCCCAAGGGACCCAAGGAAGTGGCCTCTGAGTCCCTTGTCCTTCCTATCCTCCCAGGAGACAGAGTCTTTCCTGTGATTTCTGTGGACTCTTTGCAGAAAGCCATATTTTCCCCAAGTCTTTCTTTTCATCTCTGTCTGAACCTGCCTTCATCTTCCTCTTGGCTAATTAAAAAAATTACAACCAGAAGGATTAAATAGTAAACTCCTTCCCTTCTACCCTCTGCCTAATTTCTGGAGCCTCAAGCTAAAAGACTTAAAAAGAATTAGAAAGAGCCACCTTGACTTGGCAAACTGCATTCGTGTGTGTGTGTGTGTGTGTGTGTGTGTGTGTGTGTGTGTGTGTGTGTGTGTGTTTTGGAAGATGTTTTAGTGGGTAGCCCTTTCATGAATGGCATGCTTGTTCATTATTTACTTCTTATTCCAGAAGGATAAAGTTCAGGGGAGCAGATGTTCCCCACCGTTATGGCTTTCACTTGTGCATATGCACTCATGCATACTGAAAGAGTTTTGATGTGTGTGTGTGTGTGTGTGTGTGTGTGCTTTGCTGCCTCGCAATCCCATTTTTCTATGAAGCAGGGAGTTGTTGAAAACCTCCCACTTACATCTTTTTCATTCCAGTTAGAGTCTGAGTAGATGGGAACTTTCCGGCACTCATGGCATGCACACGTAGGCACATAGGCTATGGTAGGATTCCACCTGCAAGGAGGTTTGGGGAGACGGTGTCTAAGAGCAGTCAGCAGTGTTTCAGGTGGACCTCTTTATACAGGATCTTCACATTGCTACGTGCTTCAACAGAGAAAGGGCTTCCAGTCCACATCAGTCAGCTTCTCTGTTTTAGATTGTTCTTCATCAATTGTTTTTTTTTCTTGTGATTATACACTTTGACTTTATCATCCCTTTGATAACAATTTCTGCATGAAAATTGACTTTATATTTCATTTTTCCCGTCTGTTATCTTAGCTGCATTCATAGGCAAACACCCTTTGTGCGGCTCTGGTAATATAACTGATCGGGCGAAGCTGTGCCGTAAGAAATCAAAACCATAATAATGTCTTTGGATTTTGCATTTTAAATACAGCGTTCATTGTTGCGCTGAGGTTTCCGATCCCTTCCCAGACATTATGGAGATTACCTTTGGTAATGCTTATTTCATTGTACTTTGATATAAAATAATGTGTGTCATAAATCAGCAGAGCGACTGTCATTAAACAGGAAAGAGCCTACTTATGATATGAACAATTTGCTTTTCTAATTTAAGGAAGATTGAGGCATTTTAATTATGGAAGGTCTTTGTAAATGAGACTGGAATTTGATATCAAATTATATTCCTTATGGAATTGTAGGTTAGGAATGATCAAATCTGTATTCATTAATTTTACATTAATTTTTTTGCAAGCACCAAACAAAAAACATTCACAGGAGCATTTGCTAAATAAAGACCTATGGTCTTGTTAAGCTCACAAAAGTTATCTTTATTTAAGAAAAAAAGCAAGGAGAATGAATGGATTGCTAGCTTAGGGTATGTGGCAACTGCAAACTTTAAATTTTTATAAATTTGAAATTGAGGAAGTTATTGTTTTAAAAGGTTAAACTGTCCAAGACTGGGCATCAGAGTGTTCTCTAACATGGGTGACTGGTGTAGCTCACAGTTTAGCATGGCTTCCATCTGGGAGAAAATGGGGCTTTGCCCAGCGAAGTCCTTGTCTGGACGTCACTGGAGTCCTCATCTCTAAAGGTGAGCAGAGCTCTGAATGTGAGCATTGCAAGTGATTTAAAATTATGAGTGCTCCTCAAATTGTTTAAAACATTGATTTTTTTTTATAAAATGGATTTCCATCTTTTATGTGTCCAGCGGTTCTGTAATTACAGCAGCTGGGACGGAGGCTTCACTCTGTAGCTGGGGTTATCTTCTCAGAAACCCCTTCCCTTTTCTTTCCATCCATACTTTACCCCCCATTAATAACTTTTCTGGATTTCCTCACTGCTGGAATAGACACATCATTCTTTGTTCTTGCTCATAAATCAGCCTGTGACCAAGGAACAAGGAAGTTATTATGGGTGAGGGGTAGGTCAGGTTGAAAATTCAAATTGATCTCTCCTGTTCTAGGGGGAAAAAGTACCTTACACAAAGCAAAGCATCAATTTCCAGGATGTTTTAATAAACCCCTGGAAGAGGGCAGTGGCGACCCCATAGCAAGGGCTGCAAAGATGCCTGGGAACTCTGAAGTTGTTCTGGCAAGTATTTTGTTTTGGGACTATTGACCCACACACAACATTCCTAACAGTTTGCACTTTCTGCTCCAATATTCTCCATTCTCTCTTCCCCTTTCTCAGGGAGAGAAAAGTTGTAGACTATAGTATACAAATAAAGCAAATTTCTATTTGAAAAAAATATATGTGAGAAACATAGATATTTCTCCCCACATGTTAAATATTGGTCTTGTGTAAATATGGGGGAGGGGGGATGGAGAGGGAGACAGACAGAATTTTGTACAAATAGCAAGCTATGTGATGAGAGATGGCTAATTCAAATGCTCTAGTTGGGATAACCTATTCTATCTTTTCATTTTTAAAAATAACCCCTTCCCCATGTTCTTCCGCTCCCCTTGTCCCTTTAAGCTATTTGATAAAGATCTGAAGCACTGTTCCATGTGTTTTGTCAAACTCTTTGTCAAGGTGAACTGAATGTAGAATTAGGCCTTTGTCAGCCCAAACTCACACCTGCACATCATAACTTGAGTCGAAATCTAAAGAAACAGGAAAAGCCATCAAGCAAAGCTATCCAGATGTTGCCGAGTCTGTGCGATTGTAAATTTTGAAAGTACAAGCTTTCTGTCCAGATTTAGTATAGTGAGAACTATACGAAAATTCCAGGACCCCTGGTTTACTGAAGTGTCTGGTCATTTCTACAGGAATCAGAACAGATGTACTGAGGTAGGCAGTAATGCCATGACAATAAGAAACATTTTCACATCAGCTCACTGAACTGCCAATGGATAGTGAGAACCAACATTTGCATTGGAGGAGGGGCAGTTCCATAATTTTAAACTCTGGCATGCAAATTCATCCTTAGTGGTAACTTGGGACATGACTTCAGGAGGCTCACGACCTGCTTTCTTCTGAACACATTGGGATACAGTTCATTTTAGAATATATTTTTATGAATAACAGGAACACAAGAATATTTTATAGATCTTTGAACTTAAATTTACAGAAGTTTGTCATTTTATTATAATGTGTAATACCTGAGAATTCCCACCCAGTGCTTAGGAACCCTTTAGATTTTGAAGTTTGAAGCTTTTTTTAGAGCTAATGCTGGAAGTAGAGGATTGGGCTCCCGATCTTGTAGCCATGATCTGGTCATGCCTTTGGGTTATGACCATCAGTTTCACAGCTCCCACCTCTGGACAAAGAAAGTGCTGAGGTCAGGCCTTGTCCTGTCCTAAGTTTCCCCATATTATATGAAACAGTGGTTTTCAGGCTACGCCTTGACCGAGAAACCCCATTTACAAGTAGCATACGATTCCATTTTTGGTGTGTGTATATATGTACATGTTTATGTGAATGTATGTGTGTGCATGTGTATATGCACATTTGTGTGTAGGTATAGGAGTTTCACATGTATGTGGAGGACAGTTGTTATACAGGCTGTTTTTATATGCCGACTTGATACAAGCTGGAGTCACTAGACAGGAGGGAGGCTCAGTGGAAGAAATGCTTCCATGGGAATCAGCTGTAAGCCATTTTCTCACTTAGCAACCAATGTGGGCGGGCCCAGCCCTTTGTGGCTGGTGCCATACCTGGTCCTGGGTTCTATAAGAAAGCAGGCTGAGCAAGGCAGGGGAAGCAAGCCAGTAAGCAGCACCCCTCCATGGCCTCTGCATGAGCTCCTGCCTCCATGAGCTTCTGCCCTGTGAGTTCCTGTCCTGACTTCATTTGGTGATGGACAGCAATGAAGAAGTGTAAGCTGAACAAACCCTTTCCTCCCCAACTTGCTTTTTGGGTATGTTGCAGAAATAGAAACCCTAAGACAGTAGCCAACTTTGCGTATCTTCCTCATTTACTCTTTGGACTTTTGAGATAAGATCTTTCACTGAACATGCTCACCCAGTACTGCCTTACTGGATAGCCAGCAAGCCCAAATATGCTCCTGTTTCCACTTCTTAGCACTGGGATATGGGTGTACACTAGCATGCTTTACTTCTCAAATGGGTGCTGAGGCTCAAACTCAGGTCTTCATACTGGCAGGGTAGAAGCCTTATCAGCTAGACCATCACCCAAGCCGCTTGACTCCACTCTAAGCTTATTCTTAAAAGTGTAACGTTAACAAAGTAAATCAGGACTGCAAGAGCTCATGGCCACATAGAAATATGAAAAACAGGCCTGAGAATTTGTAAAACACCACCATACCACACCAGATGAAGACAAGAAGGAAGTGTCCTCACTTGGACTCCATGAAAAAGAGGATACCCCACTGACTCATCCAATATGTATGTCAAGAGAACTCCTGTCATTTGAGGGGTTCATTTCCCAGCATCAATGTGGCCTCCCCAAGTTGCTGTCCATTAGTCTATCTGTTCGTCTGTCTGGACATAGACCTGCCCTTTGTCTTTCCATCTTTTCTCTTCCCCATCTCACTTCTACAGCTCAGCTCAACTCAGACATGCGTGAGCTTTGAGTTGGCAGCATCCCCAGCAGACCCTAGCAGTGTTAGCTGACCTTCCCTGCACATACCCCAACAGAGACTCTTGCTGTATCTCTACCTTGGGGTATGTGTGTGTTGGTCCTGGACCCCTGATAAGGAGAGATGAAGGAATGAAGAAAAGACAGCAACACTGAAGAAACAACAGACACACAGGCAAGAAAGGCTGGGGTCAGGTGGGCTTTAGGTACATCAATGGAGTGGCATCATCCACCAAAACAAGAGAGAACATCAGCGAGTTTATTATGTACAGCACAAAGGGAAGAGTGAGCCAGTCTGAGTTGGAGTTGTCTGTAGGAATGAGCAGCCTCAGACTGTAAGGATGTAGGAGGAAGAAGGTGAAGCCACAGTGTTTTACATATAGTGGTCTGTTATTTGCAGACACTCTTACATGGCTCTGGGAAGAAGGCTTTTCGAGTTTCCTGTGTGTCCTAGGCTTTGATCCTTGATGTGTCCAGCTCATGTCAAACAGTACATATTCCCTTGGAACTCCAATCATTCAGGACCTCTCTTTCTCTCTATGACCTTTACCAGGTTCTCACTTCCACCTCTGAGTTATGTTTCTTTGAAACTCCTTGAACTCTATGGTCACCCCTTTAACCTTTGGTAGCCATTTTGTAAGTTACATATACAAACATGTACTGTGTGATATGTAATATAAGGTGTGACAGTTAACATTTATAGTTAAGATTGTAATAAATGAACCTGTGATACCTTGGCCAGCTATCAAGGAAATCAAGACTGCTTGACAAGTTGCTGTCACTAAAGCTAATGCGCCTCGTGAATGCGTTATTCAATAAATTCTACCACTGTGGGAAAACTCAAATATTTCTGTTTCTGATGTAACACTCAACACTGGGCCACCATTTTGATGTACTAATTGCCCATCTTTTCTTTTTTTTAATTAATTAATTTATTTTTTACACTCCATATTTTATTCCCCCCACCTCTGTCTATCCTCCAATTGTTCCACATCCCATACCAACCCCGTCTTCACGTGGATGTCCCCAATCCCCCACCCCACCTGACCTCTAAATTCCTTGGGGATTCCAGTCTCTTGAGGGTTAGGTGAATCTTCTCTGAATAAATACAGACCTGGCAGTCCTCTACTGTATGTGTGTTGGGGGCCTCATATCAGCTGGTGTATGCTGCCTGTTTGGTGGTCCAGTGTTTGAGAGATCTCAGGGTCCAGTTTAATTGAAACTGCTGGTCCTCCTACAGGATCATCCTTCTCCTCAGCCTCTTTCAGCCTTCTCTAATTCAAACACAGGGGTCAGCCGCTTCTGTCCATTGTTTGGGCACAAACATCTGCTTCTGACTCTTTCAGCTGTCTGGTGGATTTTCCAGAGTGCAGTCATGCTAGGTCCTTTTTTGTGAGTGTTTCATAGCCTCAGTAATAGTGTCAGGTCTTGGGACATCCCCTTGAGCTGAATCCCACTTTGGGTCTGTCCCTGGACCTTCTTTTCCTCAGGATGCTCTCCATTTCCATCCCTGTAATTCTTTCAGACAGGAACAATTTTGGATCAGAGTTGTGACTATGGGATGGCCCCCCTCTCCCTCATTTGATGCCCTGTCTTTCTGCTGAAGGTGGGATCTGTAAGTTCTCTCTCTCTACTGTTGGGCATTTCATCAAAGGTCCCTCCCTTTGAGTCCTGAGAGTCTCTCACCTCCCAGTTCTCTGGTGCATTCTGGAGGGTCACCTCAACCTCCTATCTCCTGAGGTTGCCTGTTTCCATTCTTTCTGCTGGCCCTCAGGGCTTCAGTCCTTTTCCCTCACCCCATACCAGATCAGGTTCCCCTCCCCCCATCCACTTTCCCTCCTAGATCCCTCCCTCCATCCCCACTTGTGATTGCTTTCTTCTACTTCCCAAGTGGGACTGAGCTGTCCTCACTTGGGCACTTCAGCTTGGTGACTGTTTTTGAGTCCTGTGGGCTGTATCTTGGGTATTCTGTACTTTTTACTTGGCTAACAACCACTTATTAGTGAGTATATACCCTGCATGACCTGTGGGGTCTGAGTTACCTCACTCAGGATGATATTTTCTAGCTCCATCCATTTACCTCGTTCTTAATAACTGAATAGTATTCCATTGTATAAATAAGCCACATTTTTCTGTATCCATTCTTCTGTCATGGGACATTTGGGCAGTTTCCAGCTTCTAGATATCACAAATAAGACCTCTATAAACATAGTGGAACATGTGCAACTATGGCATGGTAAGGCATCCTTTGGGTATATTCCCAAGAGTGGTATAGCTGGGTCATCAGGTAGATCTATTCTCAATTTTCTGAGGAACCTCCAGACTGATTTCTAGATTGGTTGTACCAGTCTACAGTCCCATCAGCAATGGAGGAGTATTCTTCTTTTCCCACATCCTCTTCAACATGTTTTGATCTTAGCCATTCTGACTGGTGTAAGGTGGAATCTCAGGAACATTTTGATTTGCATTCTCTGATCACTAAGGACTTTGAAAATTTCTTTAGGTGCTTTTCAGCCATTCGAGATTCTTCAGTTGAGAAGTCTCAGTTTAGTTCTATACCACATTTTTGATTGGGTTGTTTGGTTTTTTGGTGATTGGTTTCTTGAATTCTTTATATATTTTGGATGTTAACCCTCTATCAGATATGAGGTTAGTGAAGATTTTTCCTGATCTATAGGCTTCCACTTATCTTATTGACTATGTCCTTTGCCTTACAGATGCTTTCCAGTTTCATGAGGTCCCGTTTACCAATTCTTGATCTTAGAGCAGGAGCTACTGGAGTTCTGTTTGGGAAATTTCCCCTGTGCCAATGAGTTCAAGGCTCTTCCCACTTTCTCTCCTAATATATTCAGTGTTTAATGTTGAGGTCCTTGATCCACTTGGACTTGAGCTTTGTGCAAGGTGGCAAATATGGGTCTATTTTCATTTTTCTACATACAGATAGCCAGTTAGACTAGCATCATTTATTGAAGATGCTTTCTTTTTTCCATTATATATTTTTGGCTTCTTTGTCAAAGATCAAGTGGTCATAAGTGTGTGGTTTTATTTTGTGGTCTTCAATTCTATTCCATTGTTCAATGTGTCTGTCTCTGTACCAATAACATGAAGTTTTTATCACTGTCGTTCTGTATTAAAGCTTGAAATTGGGGATGGTACTCGAAGTGCTAGCTAGAACAATAAGACAGCAAATTGAGATCAAGGGCACAGAAATTGGCAAAGAAGAAATAAAGGTATCACTGTTTGCAGATGATATGATAGTATACATAAGCGACCACAAAAATCCCACCAGAGAACTTCCCCAGCTGATAAACAATTTCAGAAAAGTAGCCAGATATAAAATTAACTCAAATAAATCACTAGCCTTCCTTTATACAAATGATAAATAGGCTGAGAAAGAAATTAGGGAAATGACTCCCTTCACAATAGCCACAAATAATATAAAATATCTTGGAGTAATTCTAGCCAAACAAGTGAAAGGCCTGTATGACAATAACTTAAGTCTTTCAAGAAAGAAATAGAAGATCTCAGAAAACGGAGAGATTTCCCATGTTCATCGATTGGCAGAATTAACATAGTAAAAATGGCCATCCTACCAAAGGCAATCTATAAATCCAATGCAATCACCTTCAAAATCCCAACACAATTCTTTAAAGCCATGGAAAGAACGATTGTAAAATTTATCTGGAAAGGCAAAAATCTCTAGTCACACTGCAGCCCATCTACTCTTCTGTCTGATAACATTCCAGGATGTGGTTACAGGAATGGGTCTCCAGGATTGATAGTAACCTGTCAATTTGCAAAACAGCACAACCAGAGGTCTATTCTTATCATTTTCTTGTTATAATTTGTGCATGTGTTTGTGTGTGTGTGTGTGTGTGTGTGTGTGTGTGTGTGTGTGTGTGCACGCGCATGTGGACATATGTGTGTGTTCCATCTGTATGGGGTGTACAGCATGTGTGTAGAGGTCAAAGGACAATTTTGTGGAGTTGTTCTCTTTCCTCTTTTTATGTGTTTCAGGACTGAACTTGGTTCTTCAGGCTTTCAGAGCGTTCCGATCAATACAGAGATTAAGATCTAGCTTCCGGCCACCATTTGCAGTGGGGAACTAGGCAGCTCCATAGCCTTCTGTGTTTAGCCCACCAGGAGAGAGTGATCTCCCAGCAAGGATTTCACCTCTGAGCACAGAGGTGAGATCTCCACCTACTCTCTGGAGCAGTACAGCTAGGAGCGCACAGGGCATATGATCAGTGGAGCAGCTGGGACAGGAGTCTTCCCTTCCAGCTGCCATCTGCAGCAGGGAACCAGGCAGTTCCAAAGCCTTCTGTGCTTAGCCCACCAGGAGAGAGTGATCTCCCAGCAGCAGTTTCACTGCTGAGCAAGGAGGTGAGATCTCCACCTACTCTCTGGAGCAGTACAGCTAGGAGCACACAAGGCATATGATCATTGGAGTAGCTGGGACAGGAGTCTTTCCTTCCAGCCGCCATTTGCAGCAGGGAACCAGACAGCTCCACAGCCTTCTGTGCACAGACCCTGCCAGAAGAGAGTTGGTCTCCCAGGAGGACAGACAAAGGTTTATAGGCCAATAGGAGGGGCAAGCTCCAGTCAGAGACAACAAGACCAACTAACAACACCAGAGATAACCAGATGGTGAAAGGCAAGCTCAAGAGCCCTACCAACAGAAACCAAGTCTACTTGACAACATCAGAGCCCAGTTCTCCCAACACAGCAAGTCCTGGATGCCCCAGCACACCGGAAAAGCAAGAGTTGGATTTAAAGTCTCTTCTCACGATGCTGTTAGAGGACATCAAGAAGGACATAAATAGCTCCCTGAAAGAAATACAGGAGAACATGGGTCAAATAGTAAAGGCCCTTAAAGAGGAAACACAAAAATCCCTGAAGGAATTACAGGAGAACACAAACAAACAAGTGAAGGAAATGAACAAAACCATCCAGGATCTAAAAATGGAAGTAGAAACAATAAAGAAATCACAAAGTGAGACATCTCTGGAGATAGAAAATCTTAGAAAGAATTCAGGAGTCATAGATGCAAGAATCAACAACAGAATACAAGAGATAGAAGAAAGAATCTCAGGGACTGAAGATACCATAGAAAACATTGACTCATCAGTTAAAGAAAATGCAAAATGCAAAAAGCTCCTGAGCCAAAACATCCAGGAAATCCAGGACACAATGAGAAGACCAAACCTAAGGATTATAGGTATAGAAGAGAGTGAAGATTTCCAACTTAAAGGGTCAGTAAATATCTTCAACAAAATTATAGAAGAAAGCTTCCCTAACCTAAAGAAAGAGTTGTCCATGAACATACAAGAAGCCTACAGAACTCCAAACAGACTGGACCAGACCAGAAAGTCCTCCGGGCACATAATAATCAAAACACCAAGTGCACTAAACAAAGAAATAATATTAAAAGCAGTAAGAGAAAAAGGTCAAGTAACCTATAAAGGCAGGCCTATCAGAATTACACCAGACTTCCCACCTGAGATGATGAAAGCCAGAAGATCCTGGGCAGATCTCATACAGACCCTAAGAGAACACAAATGCCAGCCCAAACTACTATACCCAGCAAAACTCTCAATTACCATAGATGGAGAAACCAAGATATTCCATAGAAAAACCAAATTTACACAATATCTTTCCACAGATCCAGCCCTACAAAGGATAATAGATGGAAAACGCCAATATGAGAAGGAAAACTACACCCTAGAGTGGAGCATCAGGGACAGGAGCTTCAATTTATCAGAGATATTTTCCATGTAAATCTTCAATTTTATCAGAAAATGTTTTTACTTCTACTTCAATCAATTTAGAAATATTTTTATGCCTACTATCTTATCTGTGTAATTTTTCATGAAATAGTTTTAACGTGTTTTTCTATATATTTCTTGAGTTTTATCACAAATATTTCCTTGTAGATTTTCAATTTTATCAGAAAATGTTTATAATTTCACTTTCAATCAACTTAGGAATATTTTTATGCCTACTATTTTCTCTCTATAATTTTTCCATGAAATAGTCAATCTTAATGTATTTTTCTATATATTTCTTCAATTTTATCAGAGATATTTTCCATGTATATTTACACAATGGAATACTACTCAGCAATTAAAAACAATGAATTCATGAAATTCTTAGGCAAATGGGGAACAGGGGGAGGGAAGAGGGCTTATGGGACTTTCTGGGAGGGGGGTACTGGGAAAGGGGAAATCATTTGGAATGTAAATAAAGAATATAGAAAATAAACTTTAAAAAATTATAAAAAAAACCTACACCCTAGAAAATGCAAGAAAGTATTCTTTTTCCAACAAACCCAAAAGAAAGTAATCACACAAACATAAAAAGAACATCAAAAATAACAGGAAGCAACAATCACTATTCCTTAATATCTTATAATGTCAATAGACTCAATTCCACAACAAAAAACATAGTCTAACAGAGATGTTTTTCATGTGGATCTTCGGTTTTATCAGAAAATGTTTGTGACTCCTCTTTCAATTCAGTAATGCTTTTTGTGTCTACCATTTTGACTGTATTATTTTCCATGACAATCTTTAATTTTAACATTTTTTTCTGTGTATTTCTTCGATTTTGTCAGAGGTGTTTTTCATGTAGATCTTTGGTTTCGTTGCGGGGGGTGTGTTTGTAATTCCACTTTCTATCAATTTAGGAATGTTTTTGTGCCTACCATTTTGTCGTTATAATTTTCCATGATAATCTTCAATTTTAATGTTTCTCTGCATTTTTCTTCAATTTTGTCAGAAGTATTTTCCATGTGGATCTTCAGTTTTATCAGACAATGTTTATAATTTTACTTTCAATCAACTTAGGGACATTTTTATGCCTTCCATTTTATCTGTATAATTTTCCATGTAATAGTCAGTTTTAACATGTTTCTCTATATATTTTTTGAATTTTTTCAGGAATATTTTCCTTGTAGATCTTCAATTTCATCAGAAAGTGTTTATAAATCCATTTTCAAAAACATAGGAATATTTTTATGTCTACCATTTTATCTGTATAATTTTTCCATGAAGTACTCAATCTTAACGCATTTTTTATATATTTCTTCAATTTTATCAGAGATATTTTCCAGGTAAATCTTCACTTCTATCAGAAAGTGTTTATAACTTCACTTTCAATCAACTTAGAAATATTTTTATGCCTACCATTTTATCTGTATAATTTTCCATAATAATCTTCAATTTTAATGTTTTTCCATATATTTTTTCAATTTTATCAGAAATATTTTCCTTGTAGATTTTCAATTTTATCATAAAATGTTTATAATTCCACTTTCAATCAACTTAGGAATATTTTAATGCCTACCATTTTCTCTCTATAATTTTTCCATGAAATAGTCAATCTTAACGTGTTTTTCTACATATTTCTTCAATTTTATCAGAGATATTTTCCATGTATATTTACACAATGGAATACTAGTCAGCAATTAAAAACAATGAATTCATGAAATTCTTAGGCAAATGGGGAACAGGGGCAGGGAAGAGGACTTATGGGATTTTCTGGGAGGGGGGAACTGGGAAAGGGGAAATCATTTGGAATGTAAATAAAGAATATAGAAAATAAAATAATAATAATAAAAATAGATAAAAAAAGATCTAATGGGACTCTGTTGCATTTTCCTTCAAGCAAGACTCCCTATAAATCAATAGAGAGATTTGAAATAGCTCTTGTGTAAACAATTAAAAATAATAAAATGTGATTTCTATGGTAGTATGTGGATTTTTTAAATTCTTCCTCAGTCTTTCCTTTGCTTATCTGAAGTAATTAGGAATTCAATTAACAATCATGTGTATATGTGTTGCTCACACGAGTGCAGATACCCACAGAGGTAGAAGAATAAATATGTCAGATCTCCTGGAGCTGGAGTTTCAGACAGTTTTGAGCCTTGCTAACTGGGTGTTCAGAACTGAACTCAGGTCCTCTACAAAAATAGTGCTCACTCTTATCTGATGAATCATCTCCACAGGGGCAAAATCCATATGTGTGCGGGGGTAATATTTTACTCTGATGATAATAAGAAAACAACAGGCACTTCAGACACAGAGGAAGATATTCAGGCAGGCCTGTGAATGATGCTAGTTATGACCTCAGGATAGCTCCCAGAATTGGGCTATGGGACAGTTGACAGCCAGGCAAACATTTCATGAAACATGTGTACAACATGTTTATGGGGCCTTCTTCCACCAGCTGTTTTCCATCATACTTGGGAAATATTAAAGCTAGCCAAGTCTCAGATGCAGTACTCTGGAATTACAAAAAATATTTTCTACCATGACTCAGGTTTTGCAAAGTGAACTTTATTTTCATTTCTCCTCTTCCTCTTCCTCCTCTCCCTTTCTCCTTCTCTCCTTATTCTGTAGTATAGCTCTCACTGGTCATTGTATATTACTTCCTCCTACTTATTTTCTGAGACACAAAGCACTAAGGATGCAGGAAAATGATAAACAGGGAGGAAGGAGTAGAGGCCACACCAAGAAAATGTTACTGACCCTTCTTCATGGAGAATAGGTTCTTTTCTCTGAGTGAAACTTCTTAGATCTCTGGGATAGCAGTATGCAATTAGGTCATTTTTTAATATGCTCTTTTAGCATAAAATTAATATTACCTTTTCCCCTATGCCTGTGACCTATCTAGTTTCAGACTCTTATACATTCTTGCACTGTCAAGTTCCATCTTATGAAATAGGCTTTAAATCCAATTGTTAAAAGTGGTTGGTCACTCCCATACTATTTGTGCCACTATTGCATCCAAACATCTTGCAAGTAGATCAGCGTTGTAGATCATAGGGTTGCTAGTTGGGTTATAGCAAATGCTAGTCAGTAGGGATGAAGCTTCTAGTTGGCTACCAGCTAGATTTCTGCGTGTATGATGATATAAGTAAGTTCTATCTTCAGCTGTAGAGCCTTACCATCAGGTTAAGAGTAACTAATAGCCTTGGCAATACCCTAAATCAGACCATTGTTCCATTGTTCAATCAGTAGATGGCAATTGATACAGTGTGAGATCCTATGACTTTTTTTTGAGAACCTCAGTGTATTAAAATATATACATGAATAAAGTACAGTATAAAACTGTAGTATACTCCTGATATTTATACTTTACAAACTGTAGGGAGTGGTTCTGATGCCAAGATCCTGTTCCCCAATTGGTTCTTGATCAATCAATAAAGATGCCAGGGGCCAATTGCTGGTTGGAAGGAAAGAGGTGGGACTTCTGGTACCCATAGGAGACTAAGAGACAGGAGGCTAAGAGACACAGGAAGAAGGAGGAGGTGGAGGGAGATTTCACAATGCTTTGGAAGGAGAAAGGTGACCAGTGAGGTAAGATCTTGGGTAGAGCAGCCAGAGGCCACTTCCCCAGGCAGGAGATTAGAAACTAAGCTGAGGGCAGCTTGGGGTTGTTGACCAAGGAGAAGGTAACTGGAACACTAAGCTAAGAGCAGATTGAGAGGTGCTGAGCTAAGAGTATTGGGAAGGGTATGCTAGCTGCAGGAGATTAGAAGTGCCTGGCAATTGAGCCAATAAGACAGGTTGAAATTGTGCTACATGTGTGTATCTTCATTTTTCATCCACCGATCCAATATTCGCTGGGCAGGTGCTGGTAGCATGGCCCACCCATTCCTGGAGCATTAAAGCAGGGTAGTTAAAAGGCAACATGTTACAACAAACCATTAATTATAAGTAATACAACAACTGAAGAGAAGATTCAAAGGCCAATTGGAGGCTGTCTTGAGGCTCATTCAGAACCTTCCCACTACCCAGCTCCAATCCAAATATATGTCTGTCTATGAGCATGTGAAGTGTGTCCTAACCAGACCCTTCAACTGTGGGAGCCTGTGATGAGTAGTTGAGTCCTCTCTGCTCTTTTCCTCCCCCTTCCTCCTCCCTTCTTTCTCTTTCAGCTGTTTGTTTGCTTTGTATATATTTGTTTATTTTTACATTCCATTTAGACCTACAGGCGGTATTTTCCAGTGACAAACAGAACTCAGCATTGTTCTTGCCTAGCCAATGCTGGTCTCTGTGAAGGGAGGACTGGCCATTTGCACATCTGATTGTTCAGCGAATCATGTCACGGTTTTGAGAGCTCCCTGCTGTGTGGCAGGAATTATTCTATGATTGTGTTTTTCTTGATTAGATACATCCATGGGGGAATCAGGCAGGACACATGCACTTTATCAGCTTTAGTTTTTCCTTTAAGCTGGGTTCTATTACGAAAATGTTTAAGCATACATACAGACAGAATGATATGAGGCACCCCCGTGCACTTGTCACCAACGTCCATTAGTAAGTGACAATGTGCTCTAAAACATGTACCTGCACGTAGCTACAGGCAGGTGAGGGGTCACGCTGCACAACCACCACTGGTTTGTACCTGTGTGTTGAGAAAGCTATACCTCACACATCAGCACCCAGAGGGGACTTCAAATTGCATTTGAATAGTAAATACATCTTTTATTGCCTCAGGCAATAAAAGAAGTTCCAAAGCAAACAAAGCTAGAATGACCTCTAAATTGTTACTTTCCTCGTTTTTCAAGGAAGACTTGTAAGTAGCTTAAACTCGTTGGATCACAAGTATAGGCAAAGATATAACCTATGGCTAAATCCAGGGATATGTTTCCTGTATAGCTATGTCTTAAAAGAAGCAGTCGTGTGTGTGTGCGTGTGTGTGTGTGTGTGTGTGTGTGTGTGTGTGTGTGTGTGTGTGTGTGTGTGTCTGTGTGTGTGCACATTCTATAAACAGCTTGGGGTCCTTAACATAATAGATAAATTTATTCTGTGTCTACCCACTAAGGTGCTAGAGGCTAGACTGACTTCAAAAGCTCTTAGAACTGAGCAGTCAAAGCAGGCTCCTGCTGATTAATGTTCCGTTGCCACCATCTTGAAATTCTTCACTTTTGAGCAAAGTCTCTGCGTTTTCATTTTATCAGCCTGGTATCCATTCCTTCCCAGAGTTCTTGGAGGCCATTATTCCAGGAATGATACAGTCATCATATTAAGGCCTTCTATTGCCTACTTTATCAGTGTTTGCTCAGTTAGCTAAATGGCAATTGCCTTAACCCATGGTCACTGGTGTAATACATTACACAAGACAGGCTAATACACAAATAGCAAAAACTGTTCACATTTCTGGAGGTAGAGAAATAGGGGATCAGACAACCAGTAGGTTCACTGTCTAGTGGGATTCAAGCTCCATCCCAATGGCAGAACCTACAATAGTCCTCACACAGAGATGAAACATGTCACTTAGAAGCTTCCTCTTTAGCCTTCCTTCAGAATGGTGCGGTCTCACACTTCTCCACTTCTGCTCTTTGAGAGGAGACCATGATGGGACCACGATGATGCTTCCAGGGCTCCCATTTTATTCTGTTGCATCATTTATTTGGGTCACACATTATTCAACTTTGACCATTATTCTTGCCTTTGAAATCTCTCCAAATTTATGATTCTGATCATGTTTTGTTGGAGTTTGAGCACACATTGATCTCTCCAATAGCAAATGTTTCTGCTCTGTGGTTTTCTCTAAAATCTGGAGTTCTACTCAATTGGTTTTTCAGTAAATAGCATTTTATTTTATTAAAGTTTGTCTGCTAGGTCTTATGGTCTAGGGGTGTTAGAACATAGATATATTAGATCATGTGAAGGTTCAAGAAGCCTTAGGACTTTACTTGAAAATGTAAAACAATGGAATATCACTTGTCTTTAAGAAAATTTTAATCACAAACCGTACACTCTGAGGAAAATTTCACCTTAGTTCCTTGGAGGAGCCTTGTTTTGCTTTTCAAAGTGGGAACTGCATCTGCTAGGTGAGGGAGCAAGATGCCTTCTAGGAAGTCAAAGTTGTATAAAAAGCAATATACAGATTCAATGCAGTCCCCATCAAAATCCCAACTCCATTCTTCATAGAGTTAGAAAGAGCAATTCTCAAATTCATCTGGAATAACGAAAAACACAGGATAGCTAAAATTATTCTCAACAGTAAATGAACTCTGGAGGAATCAGTATCACTGACCTCAAGCAGTACTACAGAGCGATAGTGTTAAAAACTGCGTGGTATTTGTACAGTGACAGGCAGGTAGATCAATGGAACAGAATTGAAGACCCAGAAATGAACCCACACACCTATGGTCACTTGATCTTTGACAAAGGAGCTACAACCATCCAGTGGAAAAAAGATAGCCTTTTCAACAAATGATGCTGGCTCAGCTGGAGGTCAACATGCAGAAGAATGCAAATTGACCCATTCTTATATCCTTATACTAAGCTCAAGTCCAAGTGGATCAAGGACCTCAGCATAAAACCAGAAACACTGAAACTAATAGAAAAGAAACTGGGGAAGAGCCTTGAGCACATGGGCACAGGGGAAAATTTCCTGAACAGAACACCAATAGCTTATACTCTAAGATCAAGAATTGACAAATGGGACCTCATAAAATTATAAAGTTTCTGTAAGGCAAAGGACACTGTCAATAGGACAAAACGGCAACCAACAAATTGGGAAAAGATCTTTACAAGCCCTACATGTAACAGAGGGCTAATATCCAATATATACAAAGAACTCAAGAAGTTAGACTCCAGAGAGCCAAATAACCCTATTAAAAATGGGGTACAGAGCTAAACAAAGAATTTTCACCTGAGGAATATCAAATGGCTGAGAAGCACCTAAAGAGATGTTCATCATCCTTAGTCATTAGGGAAATCCAAATCAAAACAACCCTGAGATTTCACCTCACACCAGTCAGAATGGCTAAGATCAAAAACTCAGGAGACAACCAGTGCTGGCAAGGATGTGGAGAAGGAGGAACACTCCTCCACTGCTGGTGGGATTGCAAGCTGGTACAACCACTCTGGAAAGCAGTCTGGCGGTTCCTCAGAAAACTGGGCATGACACTCCCAGAGGACCCTGCTATACCATTCCTGGGCATATACCCAGAGGCTTTCCCTGCATGCAATAAGGACACATGCTCCACTATGTTCATAGCAACTTTATTTATAATAGCCAGAAGCTGGAAAGAACCCAGATGTCCCTCAACAGAGGAATGGATACAGAAAATGTGGTATATTTACACTATGGAATACTACTCAGCTATTAAAAACAATGAATTCATGAAATTCTTAGGTAAGTGGGTGGAACTGGAGAATGTCATCCTGAGTGAGGTGACCCATTCACAAAAGATCACACATGATATGCACTCACTGATAAGCGGATATTAGCCCAGAAGCTAGGAATATCCAAGAAACAATTCATATATCAAATGATGCCCAAGAAGTCGGAAGGAAAGTCCCCTGGTCCTGGAAGGGCTCAATGTAGCAGTATAGGGGAATGCCAGGAAGAGGAGGCAGGAGTGTGTTGGTTGGGGAGCAAGGGGAGGGAAGAAGGTGTATGGGACTTTTGGGGAGGGGGGATCCAGTAAGAGAGAAATCATTTGAAATGTAAATAAAGAATATATCTACTAAAATAAATAAATAAATCACCTACTGCTAAAAAAACATTTACAACATTATTATGCATACTAAGTACTTTAGACTGATAATTCCTAGCCACACTTCTCCAGTCTACAAAATGCCTAGATTTGGAAATTGCCCAAGAGTCTGGATTTGCTTCTTGTGTAGGAATCAAGACTTCAAATACTGTATCACAAAAATCTGTTTTTAAATGTTTCCCACCTGGAAAATAGACACATAGAGTCTTTCTATCAGTTTACAACTTATATAGCAGTGTGTGTGTGTGTGTGTGTGTGTGTGTGTGTGTGTGTATGTGTCTGTCTGTTGTGTCTGTGTATATGGTCTTTGTATGTGTCTGAGTACATGTGTGTGTCTCTGTGCATGTGTCTATCTATGTGTATGTATGTCTCTGTGCATGTATATATGTATCTCTTTGTGTGTATGTGCGTGTGTGTGTGTGTGTGTGGTCTCTCTGTGTGTCTGTGTGCATGTGTGTGTGTGTGTGCCTCTCTCCTTCTGTGCATGTGTTTGTATCTATGTGTGTGTTTCTGTGTGTGCATGTATTCATGTATCTCTCTGTTGTGTATGTGTATGTCTGCATTTGTTTGTGTGCACATGTGTGTATTGTCTGTGTGAGTCTCTGTGTGGGTGTCTGTGTGTCTGTATGCATTTATATGTGTGTACTTGTTTGTGTGTCTCTGTGTGTATGATCTGCATGTGTGTCTGTGTGCAAGTGTTGTGAGGGTGAGTCTCTAGGTGTCTGTATGAGCATGTGTGTCTGTATTTGTGTCTGTGTGTCTGAATGTGTCTGCTTGTGTGTGTCATTCTGTGTGTGTATCTGTGTGAGTGCCTAAATGTATTACATTTAGAAAGAGATTTTTGTTCCCTCTTCAATTAGTACCAATTGAAAAAGTCACTTTATCCAAGTCTGACTGTAATTACCTCTGAGGGTGGGCCTTGTGGGCAGTTGGGCTTGCAGACATTGCACCTGTGTTAAGAGTCAGACACTGGGGATGGAGAGATGGCTCAACTGGTAAGAGCACTAATTGCTCTTCTGAAGGTCCTGAGTTCAAATCCCAGCAACCACATGGTGACTCACAACCATCCGTAATGAGATCTGATGCCCTCTTCTGGGGTTTCTGAAGACAGCTACAGTGTACTTACATATAATAAATAAGTAAATCTTAAAAAAAAAAGAGTCAGACACTGGATCACAGGCTCTACCCAAGCTGATGCTAATCTCCAGAACATGGAGAAATGAAGAATGGTGGCTTGGCATGTAAGCACATCCTTAGGAAAGAGCTAGGAAAATGCTAGGGTATTCCTGTTGTTACTTCCCTCCAGTGTCTCAATCTGAGAGAGTAATGGAGAGTAACTAAAATATTTTCCTAATGGTGGATTTTAAAAAGTTACTTTTTTGTGTCATAGTGCTTATTTCTACCAATGTTTAGAATACAGGAACTAAAAAATGGGAGAGCACCTCAACATTATCCAAAATGACAATCATGACATGTACACAGTCAAGGGGAAGGTCACTCCAGAGTGCCCTGGCATGGGTGGTCCCCTTAGTTAATGTCAGTGCCACTAAGCACAACACTGAGGAATCGGGTTGTAAAGACTGCTAGATATAGTACAGGGAATCCCATAATCTGGAGCTAGGATAAACTGGCAAAAGGCAGAGGGTCCCACTAAGCCAAGGGCAGAAGGCTGAAAGCCCATGTCCAGAAACAACTGAAGGGGAGTTTTGAGGTGGGCTTTTAAAAGTCTAGTTAATATATATATTCAATGTCTTCTGTGTCCTTCGGGCTTCTGACTGGATCCCTGGCACATCTCTCTCCACAAAACCAAAGGAAACAATAACTTAGGCAGAAGATGGGAAATTCTGAGAATGGGGGATAGTTTGGCCATTAAAGACCACATATGTGTGTGCCAGCCAATCAGGGGAAGGATGGGTAAACCTACAAATCCCTGGGAGATCTGGGTCAGGGCCAGGTAGAGCCTGGAGGTTGCCTGAGAATGTTCTAGCTCAGGCACAGGACCCTATGTATCAGGACAGGGGAACCAATGGCAGCTGTTGTATTCAGAGGCAAAGTGAAGTAGCCCAGCAGGCATGACAAGGTCCTCCAGAATGCCACCTCAACTTGCTCATTCTCACCAGATCCTAGCAGAGGCCTGGCCTGACTTACCTCATGGGTTGGGAAACAGGTAGACACATGAGCTGCTCTTGAACTCTGTCTTGGAGGACAGTGCTTGAATCCTCTGGTAACTAGGTTTCGTGCCCAAGGCAAGCAGGGAGAATGCTACTGCACGTCCAGGAGAGAGAAGCTGTGTCCACAGGGGTGCCCTAGGGCATCTTTCTGCTTCTTAGTTCTTGAGGGCCTAGTTCATGGGGCCAGAGAAGGCCAGATGTCACTTGCACATCCTGCTGTTGCAGACGAGCTGGTTCTTGTTACCTTCAGGAGGCTCACACATGGGTGGAATCAGATGGGGAGTGTAGCCGTGGTCTCATCATGACAGCAGAACAGTTCTCAAAGGTGCAAGTCTCTAGTAGTTGCTCTCGATGCACTGCCTTTAGTATGCCTTGCCCTCTGCCAGCATCACAGGGAAACTACAAGCAGAGCAGGTTATCTGAGTCAAGTCAGACTAGGGATAGCACCTCAGGTTATCCTGTTTTCTTGTTGAATTTTTGAAGACTAATTTTTATCATGTGGAGTGTGTGTGTGTGTGTGTGTGTGAATGTTGTCTCTAATATGTTTATTTGTTGTTAGTATTATTTTTGGTGATCCATTTATTGAAACCTGGGCCATTTGTAGAAACATTGGATCAGAATTAAGCATTGGACCTGATGGGTTGCCAGTGGGCACACGACTGCAAGCATTGATTGACTCTCCCTCTTCCTGAATCTATCAGTAGCAAGTAATTCAGCAGTGAGGCACTGAGCCTATCCTTCCTCCATCTATGGCTGTCGATGGGCCCACCCTTGTATGGACTCAGTGGACATAGGTAGGTTGTTACTGGAATGGTGGTCAGTGAATCAGTGTCTTGCCCAGAGGGTGATCTCTCCATTTACCTGATTTTGGTGTGTTTTCCTGTGTTACTGATTCTTGGTTTGCCACACAAACATATAGATGTGGCTACCTTCAAAAACCTTTTACGTTTTTGTCGTAGAACTGTCTGCTTTCAGAGGAGTTTGTCTCCACTTTATCTCTTCTTTGGCAAGATCCTCCATTTGGTCAGAGCGCCAAGAGGCTGAGGCTGGAGGCTGGGACCTAACCCCTGAGATACTGATGTTTCAGGAATGCCTGAGGAAGGTATTGTCTTATCAGCTCTTTTTCTTGTTATCTGCTCTGATGTTCCGTCTATCCCTGTACATGTTCTTGAGCCTTAGAGCAGACATCTTTAAAAGTCTTATTTAGGGATGAGCATTCATCTCTCACCTGTTTTCAACCCCTCAGATAGGCACATGTGTCTTATTAGCCACCATTCTCTGGAGAGAGAGAGGCTTCTCTGGTTTGGGCTGAGAGTCTCATTTTAGCTATAGGTATAAACAGATTTTTTTTTAATTTAATTTTATTTTATTTTTTTAATTTACATTCCAAATCACTTCCCCTTTCCCGTTTCCTCCCTCCTATAAACAGATATTTAGAAGACAGTTTTGAGAGGAGTTTGACTCTGTGTCAATTTAGCTAAACAACATTATTGGTTCTCTCCTTGGGTCTATGGCATCCTTCCTACCTGCACCAACCCCCTGAGTTTTGACAAAGTAGACATGTTTGACAATAATAACACATAGTAGACTTTGACAATAATAATACATAAACTTATGAGTGTTCACACTTTTTGGTCACAAAATGACCTCTAGACTATCAGATGCCTAGACCACAATCTAGGTCTGTGTTCTTCAAATTAAGTAAGCCACACATTTCTCCAAATAGCTTCTAACACAATTATAATGGCCACACATCTCTCCATTTACCTGATTTTGGTGTGTTTTCCTGTGTTACTGATTCTTGGTTTGCCACACAAACATATAGATGTGGCTACCTTCAAAAACCTTTTACGTTTTTGTCGTAGAACTGTCTGCTTTCAGAAGAGTTTGTCTCCACTTTATCTCTTCCTTGGCAAGATCCTCCATTTGGTCAGAGCGTCAAGAGGCTGAGGCTGGAGGCTGGGACTTAACCCCTGAGATACTGATGTTTCAGGAATGCCTGAGGAAGGTATTCTGTCTTATCAGTCACCAGTTCCCAAGACAGTCAGCTCTGTGCTCAGGCTGGCTTAGGGAGATTACCTTCCTATATTTGGAGGATTTACAAAGTTGAAAAACTGAGAGAGGCTTCTTATCTGAAGATTTAGACTGAAGACATTATCAGACAGAGGAAAAACACACCTCATCTAGGGGAGTAATATAGTCTCCTGGGAGAATTGCATCTTTATGTATTTTTGGTAAAGAATATTGAGGGAGAGCTGGCCCCTGATAAATTTATTCCCAGAGGGTGCCATTGTCATGCCAGCATGTCGTATTAGGGTTTCGATGGCTGTGATAGAACATGGTAATCAAGAGCAGCTGGGGGAGGAAAATGTTCACTCTGGCTCACATTTGCTAACCACAGTCTATCACCTAGGGATGTCAGGACAGGTGCTCCAACAGGGCAGGAACCTAGAGACAGGAGCTGATGGGAAGGCCATAAAGGAACTCTGGCTTACTCAGCCTGCTTTTTGACAGTACAAGGGTGACACAGCCCTCAGTGAGCTAGGCCTTCCCACATCCATCACCAATCAAGCCAATGTACCACAGGCTTGCCCACAGGCTTGCCCACATAATGATCTGGTGAGTGCATTGTCCAACTGGAGGTTCCCTCTTCCCAAATGACTTCAGCTTGTGTCAAGGTGACATGAAACAGCCATCCTTGAGAGCTTTCTGCCTTGGTTGACCATGTGTTAGGCTTTCTGTAAGGGACATAGCCTCATTTGAGGGAACAACTTGCCCAGCCTGAGGGACAACAACCTCTCTTGCAGAAAATTTATTACATGGCAATGATCTTTGTAGGGTTATAATAGTCTCTCTTTGGCAGGGTTATGGTTAAAAATTTGGCAGTGTTTGTGTAGTAAATGACAATTTTCACAGCCCGGCTATAAAAGCTTACTTACATTTGAAATTTGATATACAAGTGCTTCATCCAGGAGTACTTTCCCTTCAAACAGAATTTTTCAAAATGGTTAATAAAACTGGTCTGTCTCATTTCCCTGAGTTATAAAAGCATTTTGGAAAAACAGAAATATATCACTTGTATACAGTCTCTAACACCCTTTCTCAGTTGGCCCTGATGCTAGAAAATTTACCTTATTGAAGATAAGCATCAGAGGAATGGGAGGAAGAGGTATTATGCACAGCACTAGATTAGAGAATAAGAGCGAGGCAGGCAAGCTTTATATTTAACTTTTCTGGAGCCCAGGGGGATCCGCCTTAAGAAACAATTAGCTATGTGCATTTTTATTATGCATTTTAGACCTCTAAGTACATAATCACCTGCTCACGTCTATCTGATAAATAATGAGATTTTATTTCACATTTGCATTGTTAATTACAGTATATTGCAGAAGGAAGATTCCAAGCATCTGTTATTAATAGAATGTAATCTTTTTGAATAACAAGGGCACTTTAAATAGACCAGAGAATGCACCCTTTCTTGGCGGCCACCCAGATCTGTTGGAGCTGTTTGTCTGGACATTAAGATGGATGTAGCAAGGACAGAAGGAAATCTCACCATGCTTTAAAATATCAAGATAAAACACTGTGAGACTTACATCTGGCAGAGAGGTTCTGTGTTTATATTGAAAAAGGAGGTACATGTTTTTTAAATGCAAGAGCAATAAAAAAATTGAATAATAAAAAAGTATACCTTTGCACTCCTTTCTAGAGTAAGGCAGTCTCTGATCCCATGCGAGGGCTCAGTGAGAAAAGTCTAGACTAGGTGGGCTTGCGCAAGGATAGTTGTCCTGAGCAGCATGCGCAAGGGTAGTTGTTCTGAACAGTGTTCTCTCTCCCCTCGCCTCTCCACCTGGGGTCCAGTTGAGAGGTGAGACGTAGGAATTGCCATATAGTTGATAGTCCAGGAGCTTGGGAATTCTCATCTTCTTATTGTTTTAACTACCCTAGTGATGGTTAAATTTACTGAATAATGTCAACACAGGCATATGGCTCCCAACACTGCATGAAACTGCAGTGAAAGCTGCTATGAAAAGCAGGCACTGTCTCTTGGAAAGCCTCAGGGATCAATGTTTGGCTCCAACCTTTCCCCTCCAAGAGATTTTATATCTTTGTCAGCCTCTGTCTTGACATGCAAAGGTTTTTTTCAGGAAGGGGATTGGCCACTCTAAAGAAGTATCCATAAGTTACTGCTCATTAACACTCCCCATTTAATCCCAGTCTGATCTGTTCTCCATCATGTAATTTTACCACATTGAGAATGTTATATGAGTGGAATTACGCAGTTCATAACCCCTGGAGACAGATCTGCTAAGCATAAAGCTCTTGAGATTTACCCAAGCTTACCTCAACAATTTAGCCCTTTTTACTTCTGTGTAGCATCCCACCGTAAAATTATGCTGATCATCAGAGGACCTGTGGGTTGTATGTAGTCTTTGGCTACTGCAAGAACTGTTGCTGTGGGCGTCTCTGTAAAGGCTTCTGTATAAACATAAGCTTTCATTTTCTTGGGAAAAATACACAAAGATACAATTGAACTGTTTTCCAGAGTGGCTTTGCTGTCTTATATTCCTGCTAGTGTGTGAAAGACCCAATTGTTTGCATGTGGCACTATCAGTGTTTCTCCTTTAGCCATGTGAATAGGCAATCTGCATTTCCCCAGTGAGTAATGGCATCCAACGCTTTTACATGTACTATATATATATACATGTACATCTATAGGGTTTTTTATTTTTATTTTTCTTTCTTTTTTTTTTTTGAGGGTAGTGTCTGTTCAAGTCATTTGTTCATTTACAAAATGAGCTTATCCACTTATTTAAATTTGTTTTTATGCATGTATATATGTATTTGCATGTTTATGTCTGTGTGTGCACATGTGCACACCTGCATATGTATATGCAGACAAGTGTGTGTGTGTGTGTGTGTGTATGTGTGTGTGTGTGTGTGTGTGTGTGTGTGTGTGTGTGTATGTGTGTATGAGTGTGGGAGGCATGTAAACCTCTGGTGTCGTCCTCAGAAATGTCATCCACCTCTTTCAAGACAGGGTCTCTCACTGGCATGGAGCTCATGTAGGAGAGACTAGCTTACCAGGGAGTGATAGGGATCCTCCTGTCTCTATTCCCAAAGCTGAAATGACAAGCCTGCAGTCTACCTAGTATCTCATGTGAGTTCTAGGGACTGAAGTGACATGCAGACTCTTGCAAGTCAAGCCATTTACTGATTGAACCATCCACCCAGTCCCACAAAATAAGCCTTTGAAGAAGTATTTCCTCTACATTGTGATGCATATATAGAGAGATTACTAAAGATTATATACATAAATATGTGTGTACATATATATGTACACATATACAAATACACCAGAAAATTCCTAATAAAGTGCATTGATATTTTTCTTGTGTTCGAGATACTAAATAGCAAATTATAGCTAATGATATGAAATAAAATGTATGCTAACCATTTTTAAAAATGTAATTAATGCATAAATTTACTTCAATAAAGTAAAAAGTAGATGGCTTAATATATGGAGTAACTTTAAAGAGTCCTAACATGGGATTTTTTTTAAGGGCATGGAGGGTCTCCTATGCATCCCTCACTGGCCTGGAATTCACAGAGTTCTGCTTGTCTGTGTCTCTTAAACTCAGAGGTTAAAGATGTGTACCTCTGTGCCCAGCCCAGACAAATGTTTATTTGGAAAAAATTCCCTCTTATTAAAGGTAACTACTTCGGGCCTGAATTCTTCGTGTTGGGTCTCTCACTTGACAGTATTGCTTTGTCTTTGTCTTGTGTTTCATCTTTCTTCTTCCATAGAGATGATTCTAAGTGATCCAAAAGAATGACTTCTATTAGACCACCCCTTCTCAGGTGCATCTGACATCCATGGGGTCCGGAGCACTGCACAAAGGAACAGGGCAAAACAAAGTGCTGAGGGGGCTTTGTCATTTACAACTTTTTATTTTTTATTTTTCTGTATCAGACAGCTTGTTTGTACCCAAATCAATAAGATGGCTTTGTGTGTGATTGAGAATACACATCAGAGAATCTGTCTTTGTTACTGAAGCCCTGCAGCAATAACTTTCTCTTCCTCTTCCTCTTCCTCCTCCTTCTCCTCCTTCTCCTTCTCCTTCCCTTCTTCTTCTTCTTCTTCTTCTTCTTCTTCTTCTTCTTCTTCTTCTTCTTCTTCTTCTTCTTCTTCTTCTTCTTCTTCTTCTTCCATGCATTCTCATGGAAAAAAAGATAAAAATCAGTTTATTATTCTCAAATCAGTCTCTTAGTTTTCTAAGATTGATTGACAAAATTTGTTGACAGCATTTCATCTTGCTACACAGAGTGGTGTGTATTTCATCTGGTTACATTCGAATAGGCTAATTGCCTGTAGAAACTAATGTACTCCAAGAATAAAACCCTGATACCCTAAATCAGCAGATCTCAATGTCTAGTCCTGGTTTCATGAGGATCACCAAGTCTATACAGAAAATCTTCAAAATCTGTGCACTCTTGGCTAATAAAAGGAACACACCATTTGTCTTCTTATTTCTTTCTTTTATGAACACACAAGGAAGGCATCAGGCGGCCATGTGCTTGCAGTATCTACTTGTGTTGTGGTGCTGTTGGAATGTACAGCATATAGTCATGATTGATTCTTAGCAACATCAGTAGATATAACAAACACACAGAATGCCTTTAGGCTCCTTCACGTTTAAGAATCTAAAAGAGGGCCCTCAGAGCAAAGAGCTTGCGAATGCTGGTTCACTAGTATAAATAACTACCAACGTCTCCAGAAACTCCTGCGTCAACATTCAGTGCAAAGTTGCAGAGACAATTACAAGTTAGAAAAAAAGATTTATGTGGAGAGCTTGGACTTCTCACCTTAGAGAAGAGAAATTGAAGATGCCCTATCTGGAAGGCTTGCCACACAGAACAAGATGAAACTGTATTAGAGTGCAATAAGAGTGAGATTTTAACCAAAGATAAAGAGGGATTTCTCAACAGAGATTGTTAAGCATCAGAGCGGCTGACTGGGTGAGCTTATGGAATCTCCCCCCCTCTCGAGGTCTTTTAAAATGAGCTAGTTTTCCATCCTTCTGGGATGATTTAAATATGAGCATGCCAGAAAGCTGGGAGGTGTGTGTGTGTGTGTGTGTGTGTGTGTGTGTGTGTGTGTGTGTGTAGGGGGTGAACTGGTGCCTTGCCCCACCCCCTCTTGGTCCTATAATTGACCTGATGAAAGAGGTTGTGGTGATTTTCTATGAAGGGTTGAGACAGAAATGCACTTGCTGACCTCCAGATAGGTTCTGTGTGGGAAGGTCAAAGAATGGGCCTCATGGCTAGTTTTGTCTAGGAAAATGGCTGATGCCTGTAGGAGTCCCGTTCAGGTTAGATGTAGAAGGATGGTAGCCTAGATACCTGATAAAAATTTCCTTACTGTTTACTGAGGACAAAGTGACTTTAGCAGAGTGGATCTTGGAACATGTCAAATCTTAACTGAAGACATTTGGGCACATGATGTTCATAAATCTGAAGGGAAATAGGATGTAATTCTTAATTTTATAAAGGGACAGGAATTAACCATCTGAATGGAAAATATGAGAACAATGTTTGTCAGCACAGTCTTTTCTTTTTTGTGTGTAGGAACTCTTGGTTTTCTCCTTCAGAGTTAGTGACATAGTATTATTTCCAGTTTCCAAAACTACATCAAATTTGGAGCTTAGAGATTTGAGCACAGGGTCAGAGATCCACGGAGGTGGCCAGATTCCAAGGCGGTTTGTTTCCTTGGCTTATCACTTGAATAATGCATCTGGAATAAACCACAAAGAAGGAATGGATGTGAACTCACTGGGCATCATTGGATTCTAGCATCGGGGCAGGACAACATAGCAGAAATCAGTGGGGCCCTGTGGGATAGTGAGCTAGGTTAGAAAATGTAAATGTGACTTTTCTAAATAGAGATCCAGCTACCACCGTCTCTGATGACGCTTAAAATCTATCTGGATCACATATTATCTTGGCCAGGTTGAGTGATGTAAAGCAGAGCAACAGTTAGTGACTACCCGCAACCCCACCCCCAACCTCACCCCCAACCCTGGGCTCCTTACTGCAAGAGAGTGATCAGATACCATTCAGGAAAACAACCCTGGTAGATAGCAGATAACCTCATTGTGGGAATGAGTATCAGGGTTCTATCTCCAAAAGAGTCTCAGAGGCTACTAATTGATGCCTTGACAAAGCCTCGGTGCTGAAAGAGATGGGAATCTCAAGCCTGGGCCCCCTGAGGAGCAACCATCATGCCACAGAAAGGAAAGGACAGAACACAGAGAAATCAGGGTTTTAAGACAATGATCTTAGATTTTTAAAATCTGTGTATTGCAAATATTAAAAATTAAAGTATCTTGTAGTTTTATTTTGTGGCTCAAAATAAAGGGAAAAGGAAAGGAGAAAAGGAGAGGAAGAAAGGTTAAGAGAGAGGGAAGGGAAGAGGGAGAGAAAGGAGGAAGGAGGAAGGAAGAAGAATAGGGACAGGGACAGGGGCAGGAACAGGGAGTGCCTTCCTGCTTGAGGAAAATGAAGTGATCCTTGGGAAATCACATTTCCAAAAGATACCTACTAAAACTTCACATTTGCCACTTTAAAATGAACTAGACAAAGTCTGCTTCTCTTGTGGCCGTCCTTGCAGCTAAACCATATAAAAACAGGAGGGGAAGGTTAAGATGCTGGCTCAAACATCATCCTCATTGTGGATTAGGACGGAGAGATTTTCTTTGTGGGCAGAGCAAATCCATGATGATGAAGATATTCGCAAACTTTGTGGCTACAAAGGCACAGTTGGTGGCTGTGCACGCGCATGCTTAAGACACCCCTGCTAGAAAAGAAGGCTGTGTTTTAAGAACTCTGCAGCCTGGACTTGGCCTTCCCTTACTAATCTAGATCATCTTTTGGTTTAGACCACTGCCTGCAGCGTCCCTCCCTCCCCTCCTCACCACTCCTTCACTTCCCAAGACAAAGGTCAAATTCATCATAGCCTTCATGTCTCTTAAAGCTTGGTAGAACTCAACACCCTCACAACCAATCTTAAACTCTGTGATTTGCTGCCTTGCTAGTTATTTTCGTGTTGTGCTAATTAATACTTGAGAAAGAGCAGGAAGAGTTTCTCTTGGTTCCCCATTTAAAGGGTTCATTCTAAGGATGTGTGGCTCCTATGGGCTGGAATGGTGAAGGAGGCAGTTCCCCTCACCACAGCCTGGAAGCAGGGAAGAACGGAACATAGAATGGGGTTCTCCTCAGATTTGGACCCTCAGAACAAAGCCTCTGAGTAGACCTCACCCCCTAATTGAACACAGAGCAAGTGCTCAGTTTATGAGCCTCTGATGGACTTTGCACATTCAGACCATCACAGCCTTATAGTAGACTGTATGTGCATCTGTATGTGTATGTACTAGACTGTGTGTGCATTTGCATGTGCATGTGTAACTGTATGTGCACATACTAGACTGTGTGTGCATTGGCTAGATTTGCTGTTCACCTGTATGATGCCTGTCACTGGGTTTCTGATAAGGTGGCCTTTTTCAGCTTTGAGGATTATGTCTGCTAATTGCTCAATTCATATCCTACTGAGTGGAGTATGCCATAATGCACCTTCTCAAAAGGAGGGACTGATCCAATACTCCCGTGAACCTGGCCTTTAGAAGCATATTTATTACCACAAGTCAGTGGTAAAAGCAACAGACTGCAATCAAAACTAGAAATGATACATTTCTACACACGTTTTTATTCAGGTCATTATAATTTAAGAGCAGAGCAAAAACGGTATTTGTATGCACATGTGTGTATCTATGTGTAAAAGCCAAAATTTATATCTACACTACAGTTTTTCAGCCACAAATTACATAAAATTCAGAAACACTAAATGAACAAAACATTTCAAATGTCAGATTTTTATCCTCCAAGATTAATGTTTTGATTTTCATCTTTAAACAAATAAGAAACAAAATTACCACCTACTTCTTCATAACAAATTTTTCCTTGTTGTAAAAATCCTATTTTTCAAAAGCTGATATATTTTTCTAAGTTCTTAAACTAATCTTTCCCACTAAAACTACATAGTAATGACATCTTAAAAGAAATGTGGTCACTGGTTTTCTTAGTTTTCCTCTCTCCTCAAAGCGAGGATAATTACAAATTATTTTAAAGAGAAAACTATGGCATTCCTGCAAATGGGCACTCTCCAACATAAATATAAATTTCAGGCCAAATAACTTCTTTTTCACAAAACAAGAAATGTTCTCCATAGTTGTACAAAGCATACTTCAAAATTACAAGGAACATGGAAAACACTTTGAATAATTATTGTTGGCAGAGACATAATTGTGTTTAAATTCCTCCATTGTTCATGTCCTCTCTCTCTCTCTCTCTCTCTCTCTCTCTCTCTCTCTCTCTGTGTGTGTGTGTGTGTGTGTGTGTGTGTGTATGTGTGTGCTTCTCTCATTCCTCAAGCAAATTCTTTGTTTGGAATCATCTTCCAAACTTGAATTAATTTCTCCTCTGTGCAAGTTTAAACTTTGTGAAAGTACCTATTGACCAGATTTTCTAAAGCTCTTTTTGGGAGATTCAGTTGTGAAGATTACTTCACTTGGTTGCACAGATTCTTCTTCTATGTAAGGGAAACCAGTCATCCTAATTCCTACATTTTCATGCATGAAACCAGAACTACAGAGATAACAGAAATGGGACTAACTCCTGGATTATTTTATACTTAAAGAATATTTCTCATGGATTCTTCTTGCTCTCATTAAACTTATGTCCTTTGTAAAAACAGACAAACAGAAACATACAGATCATGTTAGGGAAAAGTGTAGAATTTGTGATATAAAGTACTCTGGAAGACTTTACTTACAAGTACTCATGACACTTCATTCTCCCAAAGGTCCTTGAGATAAGCACTTTCAAACCTGATGTGAGATTCTCATGGAGAATATATCCTGAGTTGGGTTAGACCACAATGAAGTGTGTTGAAAGCCATTAGCAATTAAGAGCATGGCTCTGTGCTGATTTTCTTTATGGTATATTTCATGCTGCTCATGCACAGTAGGTAATACACATGGATTCAGCATAAATTTAATTTTGCACATTAAGTAAAGTGCAATAGATAAATTATGCCTGAAGAGGAGCCACCAGCTGCCGTAGCCACTTCAACTAATGTACCCTGGAGGTGCCTGAGCACATCACTTGAGTGGAACCACTGATGCATCCTGGGTAGCTGCATGGATTCATTTGCCTTGAAGCCTTCCGATTGTCAGGGAGGGGCTGAGGGAGAGACCTGGCCCAGCTTCCTGGGGCCAAGCTGCTCTCTGGAGTTCTTGGAAGTACTTTGCCTTGGCTGGCTCTTTTGAAGGGTCTATTTCAAGGGTCCTAGTCAGGATTTTCTCAGGAGCAGGGCAGATGGGAAGGAGAAGAGAGCCTAATTATCTCCTCCCCATCCCCCCGCCCCGGGTTTACTGAAGCATGTAGAGTCCATACAAAGTGGAAATGTCCCTGAACATTCAGGAATCAGAAAGTGTTCGGTAGTGCAAAGGTAAGGAATGAGGGACACTGGGGGAATACTTATTTTGACATTTCCTGGCACCTTTGTATCTCATTTCTCAGCCTTAATATTCACTTTATAGCCATTAAAATGAAATTAATTTATCTACTCTCCAATACAGGAAATGAAGCAGGATACTCTGCGGGCTAAATTTAAGGAAGGGAATAGACCTTGTCTTAGTGGCAGGGTTCTCTTCCGTGATGAGGAATGGTGAGGACACATAGTAGGTCATGAGAGATGAGGAAGTAGATATGAACTTCACTAGAAACAGCTAACTCAACTGCCTCCAGTCAAACCTTATGATAGACATTCTACTCTCTTGACCAACCTCTTTGAAGGCCCCTTCAGAACATCTGATGTAGGCCTGTGTTCTTCCTTCCGAAGTGGGGAGGGTGCCTCATCAGTACCTGTCACTATGTCTTCTAGACTGTCCACAGCACCCTCTGAGGCTGAGCTTCTTCAGGGGTCCATCTGTCAGATCCTTATTTTGAGGTGAATAGACCGCAGGAGATTGAAAGGTTTTGGAATAGAGAAACCAAATCCGCTAGGCCCTACTAAGGATGGACAAGCTGACCTGGGAGTTATGACAGTGTGGCTTGCCATTGGCCCAGATCCTCCTAAGCATTTACCCTATTGTCATTTCCATTTGGCAGGGGAGCTGAGACTCTAAAACCAGGGTTACTTGCCCAAGGATGGATACATCTGGAAAGAAACTGAGTTTGTGTTCATTTGCAGATTGCTAGATTTATGGCTTGAATTCCTTACCAGTCATGTTAGTACAAGTTGCCTTTGAGCTAGGGTCACTTTCTTTAAAACAAACAAACAAACAACCCTGAAAACAAAGATCCAGGTTTGTTTCACCTTGTTTGTTACTTTCAGATAAAATGGATCACTTTGCCATTGAGTGGAAACATTCTCTTGAATGGAGACTAAAGAATGCTCTTTCTGTATCCAGGCTGTTCACAATGAATCATTCCTGCTACCTTGGATGCTCCAGAGGAAGATTCTCTGATAGACAGAGCCTTCTACTTATTGCCCATCACATAGTTGATTGATTAGAAAGCTCAGCCTCAGCCTGGAGGCTGCAAATGTTCCTTCTAAAAGAAGGTCAGAAGCCATAGCCGTAAAGTGCCACTGGCAACTTTAGGCATGAGTCGGGTGGGGGCTGCAGCCATTTTGCACAAGTTTAAGAGTCTTTTGTGTGTGTCTCTTCCTGGTTCTGTGTTCTGCAATGACTTACTGCGAGCTTGTTGTTGACCATGGGGGGGTTATTATACTGTGGATATTTGCAAGCTCAAATCAGGGTTTTATTCATAAATTCATTTCTATTATTGGGGAATCAGTTTTGTGAAATGTTTGTTAGGATAACAAAAATGCCTCTCCCATGGCCTCACAAACTTTCAGGATCATTCTGGATATTTTGGAGTCCCATTTCACATTTCTTGAGTTTAGAACTTTCCAAGAGAGAAACCATTCTTGTCAAACACACATAACTATAATTCTATGAAACATGACTCATGTGCCAACTTTAGTGATGTTGACATTAGGTGTTATTAGAACAAATAGCAGATTTTGCAATATTAATAAATATTTCCTAAATGCACCTATGTCCAACACAGGAAAGAGAAGCCGGCATTAAATAAAACAAAATACAATAATACAAAAATACAACATAGACATGGTAGGGGGATCATCCAGTAGAGTATTAGTTCTCAAACTGTGGGTCATAACTCCTGTGGGGGTCACAGATCCTGCATATCGGATATTTACATTAAGATTCATAACAGTGGCAAAATTGCAGTTATGAAGTAGCAATGAAATAACAGTTTGGTTTGGGATCCCCACAACAGAGCAACTCTCCTAATGGGTTGCAGCACTGGGAAAGTTGAGAGCCACTGCAGGAGAACTTTCAGATGGACAGAAATTCTCCCTGTCAGTAACTATTTAGTCAATTAGCTGTTAAAGGAATACAAAGGCAGAAAAGGACAATATGGCCACAGAGTTTCAAGATTAACTCTGCCTAATGTCCATGTGAGTTCCAGACATATAATTTAATCCATTTGCATGTAAGTTACTGTGGTGGTTAATATTCACTGGCAACTTGATGGTGCCTGGAGCCAACTGAGGGATACACTCCTGGGCAGGTATGTGAAGGTATTCCCAGTGAGAATATACTTTACAGAGAACACCCACCCCAAGAGTGGGCAACACTTTCTCAAGGTAGTCCAGATAAAGAAACGTCTGATGAAACCCAGGGCTTACCTGCCTTTATTTATTTTTTTGTTTGTTATTTTGCTGGTGAGAGCATCTACCCCACTACTGATGGAGTCACCATAACTGCTGTCAGAACCCAATTTCTTCCACCTTCCAATATTGACCAAAGATTAGCATCTCCCAAGGGATCCTCCATGCCTTCAGCATCAGATTGAAACTGCTGAGATGTCTAGCCCTGCGGACTGAGTACTTCAAGGTTCTCAGTTTCCCCAGCATACAGACAATGGATGTTGGAGTATCCAGTACCTATTGTATAAGTCAATCTAATAAATTCTCTATTGTAACACATACTTATTCTTTTGCTGTGTTCCTTTGGAGAACCCTGACATAGTTGCCAGGATCATTGTATGACATTTAATGTTCTATGGTTGTAGGCAACAGATCTTAAGCCTAAAAAATATCATTGATTAGTAGAAAGTTCAAAGAATAGATGGGGAGGTCACTAATTTCTACTGACAAAGGTCACAAACTAGTCAATTTCTCAACAGTACACAACTACTGGTGGTAATGGGATCAATCTCAGTCCTTTATTCTGTCTTGTTACTACAGTTTAAGATTCAATGTCCTAGAAGGACAAAGTCAGTTTAGACCAATCAGCATCTTCAGACGAATAGGCACAAAAGACTTCCACATAAAACACAGCAAATGCAGCCTCCTAGGGGAACTGGATGCATTACAATGAAACACAAACTTATTGTGGTTAAGCTCTGCTTCATGGACTATTACAATAATCACTGGAGAAGACCAGAAAGCATCCTGTACAAAAAATTTATGAAGCATTTTGAATCAGTGTAAAGTTCCACAAGCTTCATTTACTCATCAGTTTATTATAGTCATAAAGCAAGGTTTATTTTTACCCTGAAACTAACAAGACCAAGAGTTGAATCTACTTCATTCATAGGCTTCAAGTGATAGGTTAAGTGTTCATTTGAATAGTCTAGTGAAGGCATTCTTAGGTCTTTGGGGTGCTGAGTTTATTTTTGAAGACCTGGAAGAGAGAGAGTCCTTTACAAAGCAAGCAGGATATCATGACTACCTGCACACACAGCACATTCACTTTATTTGAATATTAATGGGCTATTGAGTAAGCAATATTGAAAGTCACATCTCCTTCAAAGGAAACTGATACTCACTGGCTATCATTCTTATTTGCTGGCCGTGGTTCTGGTCTTTGGCAACTCTGCATGGAGACAGAATTCCTTTGATCCTATTTTTAGCACTGACATTGTTTATGTTGAAATGTTAAAAATAACTCTGTAAAACCACATGTCATAAGGTTAGTGAGGAACGTGAATTTTACCTTCAGAAAAGCTTGTCACAAATTTCAGACCATCTGCAGTCTTGTGCTCTGCAATGCCTGAGAGGTCTTGAATGGAGTAAATTCCTTCGCAAAATCTTCCCTTTCAGTTCTCTCTTTATGCATGTGCTTCAGCCTGGTGAATGGGCAACTGGACTTAAATCTTGTTTTCTGGCCAGACTTTGTTCAAGAGAATCACAGAGTGTCAATTGAAGAAGAGGAAGGAGGGGGGAGGAGGAGGAAGAAGAAAAGAAGGAGGTGGTAGAGGAGGAGGAGAAAGGGGGACAAAGGGGAGGGACAGGAGGAGGAAGGGGGAGGGGGGGAAAAGACCAGAAACAGGACATGAGCATTCCAATTGATACCACTATTGAACCCAGTCCTTTATCGGACCAGTCTCATTACTTTTCGGTTTCCTAATTAGATCTGCTAATTTAATTTTATAAGTCATTTTTACGGCCTCTTTTCTAGTCTTTACAGGTACTGTGAAGTAATCTTGAAAGACACATTGTAGCTGACTCTGTCTATCTAAGTTCAGTTTTCTTCTACCCTGGCTTGGTTTTTTGCTTTAGGCTGTACTGTTTCAGCCTTGCACTACTGGAGGCCACAGTCAGCCCTGCTTGGTGATTTTATCCACTCATGTGAGGGGTTGTAACAGTGTTCTGTCCTTACTGAGAACATTTTTGTTCATGAAAATACCAAGGTTACCTACAGCCATATCTAATCTAGTAAAGAATTGAATTTTCTCCGTATCTGCAGGTTGGTAGTTAACCTAGTTGCTGATAATTGAGGAAGGAGAAGGATCCTAGTTTGTGGTTTTGTTTTGTTTTCTGGTCATATCAAGGGGAGGGGAGTTGTGTGATTACTTAATAAACAAAGTTGATTTTTTTTCTCATTTAAAAATGTGTGATTGGGCCAAGCATGATCTTACAGGCCTATAGCCCCAGCCTTTGGGAAGTTGGGGCAAGAGGATCATGAATTTGACACCCAAATATGCTGAATACACAGCATAGCCCTGCCCAATTACCCCACCACATGCACATGCACACACTTACAGTGTTTGGTTGAATGTTTTCTTTGATTGCTGCTGATTAATCAAGTTTCCTCAATCTAACCTTGAGTCCCCAGTGCAAACTGACGCCAAATTTGCTTGTATGATACACATGCCATACTGCTGTAATCTTGCCAAACCACCTGAAAAGAATTATTTTCCTTGCCCACACACACAAAAAAATAACTGTCAGTTCTTTAAAGTTCAGACTATAAAGGTTTGAATAATTAAAACCTTTTCTACACCTTGGTAGCACGCCCAAAAGGTTAAATGTGTTCCTGTTTTAGCATCTATGAGATAATTATGAGAAAAGGAATGAGATTCTTTTCGAAAAGACACAAAAACCAAGTAGTTATTTGTGCCTGAAAATCCTCTGGGGTTTAAAGAACTAGCAAGATAATAAATTGTTTTTGCTAAAAACAGGAAGTTTGGCAAAGATGTAAAAGTACAGCTAAACTTTGGCCAGGCAACCCAAAACATTGTGTTCTTCTTTGAAAGCATTCCCAGCAAGGAAAAAAATTGGAGTGCCTTGAATACATAGTTGCAGAAACAGCAGAGGCATCTGGCAACGAGAGCTACTTGCCAAACTTGCGGCTGTACTGCACTTGCGGTGGGAGGATGTGCCAGCTTTCCTCGACTTATGTCATGTGCAGCTGGAAACCCCGTGCATAAATAAGATTCCGTGTGCTGAAAAGATTTGAGCAAGCATTTCCCTGCCTTTTTTCTCCCTTCATCTAAATGAAAAACAAACAAACAAAAACAGAACAACAACAAAAAAAAAACAGAAAAAAAATGCTACCAAAACAAACAAAAAAATTTATTTGGAGTTTATACAGTATAAAATTTATAAAGTATAGAAGATTGGAATACCAGCTACCCTGAGACCTGTTTCTAGAAAAAAGTACTCAGTGCCAGCATTCTGGAAGTTGTTAGTGTTCTCCTCCCCCACACCATCAAATTCTTCATATTCCCTCTCGCCAGCTTTATTAATGTGATTGTGATTATGTGGCATCTGCTTTGGACGGAGCCAATTGGATTATACTTTCCAGTTTAGTCCATCAGTGTGGAGAGACTTCAAAATGTGGGCCAGAAAAAATAAAGATGTATGCTCGAGATGTCTGGGTGGGAGAGGGGGGCTTCTGTGGCTGCAGCTGCAGGGATGCCTGGGATGTCTTGATTGGAGAGATGGCTTTCCTTGGTCTTGCAGAGTGGGAGGGTTCCAGCTGGCAAGGGCAGTGGGCTTCCACTTGTTCTCTTGCACTGCACTGGGTGATTTGGCTGGGAATTTTGGACTCAGGATTCCAGGGGCGACATTACCTGTTCGGTTTCTACCATTTATCTGGAGCTGAAGGCAAATGTTCTGCCCTTTGCGCCTCTCTTTTGAGTAGTGGGAAGAGGATGAGATGTACCCCTTAAGGCTAAGCAAACACTACCTTAGTGAGGGCATGAACACACAGGGATCCAGAGGTAACCACAGAGGGGACAGACTTCTCAGTCCCAGCCAGATGGCTTCTCTCTGACTCTTGTTGAGTCTCCTGCTGTCTTCTAATTTGGGGGCACTAAAAATGTCAGCAGCCTAGTGTAGTGAGAGTCAGAAGACACACTTCAGACCCAGGCTCCACAGCTCATGATCGTGACAGTTCTGCCTTTCTGAATTGTGGTTTCCTTACCTATGTCTGTCTCAAAGACAAGTCGAGAATTGACAAGCAACTGTAAATCTTGGCCTGTCATCCTGGATTGTGTTGATCTACGGATGCTCAACACAGGCTGACTGCTCACTGGATAGGGAGTCATGGGGTGATCAAAGGCGCCTGTGGGCATGCTCCTGCTACTCTCTTTGCTATTCCTCTTGTGTGAATGAATGCCACCAGCTCCAAAAACGCCATATTAAAAATATTAAAAACTAAATGATCTTCCTTCGATAACTATTAACAGATTAAATAATTTTTATTCTGAAGATTTGGGGGAAAGGAAAAAGCAGATCACCTTTATTTACCACTTAGAAATACTTTTTGTAGATCGAGATTTTTTTAAAGTATTTTTCCTATTATTTTACTCTGTTATTAAATTTGAACATAACTATATACTCCAAGCATCTTATTAATAAACATTTTCACTTTTCATCATATTTAATACATTAAATTAAATGTTATCTTTAAAGGTCTTTTAAAATTTTTAGATGTATTTATTGTATGTGCATGAGTATTTTGCTTGCATGTATGTATATGTACTACCTGCGGCCTGGAGCCCATGGAGACCAGAAGATATCAGAGCCTCTTGGATTGGAGTTACAGACAGTTGTGTGCCACCATGTGGGTACTGGAAACTAAACCCAGGATATTTTCAAGAACCCGTGAATTACCACTGTAGCCCCCTTAAGATGTCCATAGCATCCCATTGCGTGGTTTCTTCCTAGGAGGCCCAGTGATTCATCATTAACAGGATGTTCATCTTTTACATTTGCATCTCTTGGGAATAGAATTGCTGTGTTTTAAAAAGATCTCCCAGGAACCCCTGGGGGTCTGGCTTGTTGATTCTGTTGCTCCCTCCATTGGGCTGCAAACCCCCAGCTCCTTCAGTCGCTTCTCCATCACCTCCATCGGGACTCCGAGCTCAGTCCAATGGTTGCCTGCGAGCTTCCTCCTCTGTATTTGTCAGGTTCTAGCAGAGCCTTTCAGGAGACAGCCATATCAGGCTCCTGTCAGCAAGCACTTCCCAGCATCCACAATAACATCTGGGTTTGGTGGCTGTATATGGGATGAGAATACACATGGAGGGACCCATGGGGACATATGTGACAGAGGATGGCCTTGTTGAACATCGGTGGGAGGAGAGGCCCTTGGGCCTAAGGGTGATCAATGCCCCAGTGTAGGGGAATGCCAGGGCGGGAGGATGGGAGTGGGTGGGTGGGGGAGCAACCTCATAAAGGCAGGGGGAGGGGGGATTGGAGAGGGGGTTCTGAAAGTAGAGTCCTGGAAAGGGGAAAACATTTGAAATGTAAATAAAGAAAAAATGAAATCTCCTGGGGTTTGCTTTGCTTAGTGAGGCCAAGGGAAAAGCCCTGCTGCATCCTGGCAGGGAGTGTTAGTCAAAGTGGACTGGGCTTTTTGAAGTGTCTTCCTTTGACTCTTACCACGTGGGACACACTGCCTCTACTAAATCAATATACACAGCATAGCTGTGTGTTGCACATACCCTTGTGCCATCTATCTACCTACTGTGTGTGTACACTAATGCAGGAGTAAAGCTGTACCTACAATACATGTATGAGAGTATATGAGCACACTACATAGTTCATGTATGAGACTGCATGAGCACACTACATAGTACATGTATGAGAGTGCATGAGCATACTACATAGTACATGTATGAGAGTATATGAGCACACTACATAGTACATGTATGAGAGTATATGAGCACACTACAAAGTACATGTATGAGAGTGTATGAGCATACTACATAGTGCATGTATTAAGAGTGTATCAGCACACTACATAGTACATGTATGAGAGTATATGAGCACACTACATAGTTCATGTATGAGACTGCATGAGCACACTACATAGTACATGTATGAGAGTACATGAGCATACTACATAGTACATGTATGAGAGTATATGAGCACACTACATAGTACATGTATGAGAGTATATGAGCACACTACAAAGTACATGTATGAGAGTATATGAGCACACTACATAGTGCATGTATGAGAGTATATGAGCACACTACATAGTGCATGTATGAGAGTATATGAGCACACTACATAGTACATGCATGAGAGTGTATGAGCATACTACATAGTACATGTATGAGAGTATATGAGCACACTACATAGTAAATGTATGAGAGTATATGAGCACACTACAAAGTACATGCATGAGAGTATATGAGCATACTACATAGTGCATGTATGAGAGTATATGAGCACACTACATAGTACATGCATGAGAGTATATGAGCATACTACATAGTGCATGTATGAGAGTATATGAGCATACTACATAGTACATGCATGAGAGTGTATGAGCATACTACATAGTGCATGTATGAGAGTATATGAGCATACTACATAGTACATGCATGAGAGTGTATGAGCACACTAATAGAGCAGAGACAGAAAGCTCTGCCACGGCCACACCCTACTCACTTTGGACTGGTTTTGATCTTCTGTAGGGAACCAGGTCAAAGTTGACTTGGTGACTAAGCCATAAAGAACACTGTCTAGGAGACAAGAGTGGCCAAGCAGAGGGGACGGCTGCAGGCCTCTCGTCCTCTGTAGGTCACTCATGGCTCTGTCACTGCTGCAGAACTGCCAACTTCAGCTGCTTGGACAGTCAGCATTCCTTTTGTGCATAGAAGTTTTTAGACATAGCATGATCAATAGTGAATGGCAAAAGCTCCCATGGGTAAAGAATAGAGTTCTAGAAAAGAAAGATGCCCGCTTAGAAAGAACGGTAGGCAAACAGGGTGGCCATCTCTCCGTCCTGGGGTAGGTCTGTGGAGATGACAAGCTCACAGGTGGGATCCTTGGGACTGCTGCAGAGACTCTTCTTTTTGATGAGCATCTGGAATCACTGTCTTGGGAAGGGTGGGTTTAGTTGATCCTGTGACTCTATTTGTATCCACAGCATAGAGTCTAAGCAGTGGTCCACAGGCTTTTGCATAGAAGAGTCCCCGTTCAGTGACAAGCAGAAACTGGAACAGGTGCTGAGAAGAGAGACAGGTAGTCATATACATCTAAAATTTTCAGAAGCTAGAACCTAGAGAAGAGCTTTGAGGCCGGGCAGTGGTAGCGCACACCTTTGATCCCTGTACTTGGGAGGCAGAGGCAGGTAGATTTCTGAGTTTGAGGCCAGCCTGGTCTACAGAGTGAGTTCCAGGACAGACAGGGCTACACAAAAAAAACCCTGTCTCAAAAAACGAAAAAAAAAAAAAAAGAGTGACACCCTGTCTCAAATAAATAAATAAATAAATAAATGAAAGCAGAAGAAACAAAAATAAAAAAAGAAGAAGAAGGGTTTTGAGAATTTCAAAAGACATAGCTGTAGAGTGCACCCTGTCTCTCTTCCCCCTGCTTCTAACACTGACCTTTAAATGAGAGGAGCAGTGTGTACCAACACTGCTCAGTGAGTGCTCTTGGGGATGGCCTTCTCCCTGTGTGAATGGGAACTTCCCAGGGACAGTTCTTATGCCCAGACTATGGCCATTACCACTGAGATCAGCTCCTGAGGGTGGCTACTGACATAGGTACGAGCCAAGCTCCCAGGGAACAGCAATGGTAGCTAGGGTCCAGGTCACCAGTGTGAAGATAAGGCTTAGCACAGGATCCTGAGGCTTCGTTTTCATCGAACGTCTACAGCACTATAACCAGCATCACCGGTCCCTCTGTTGCTAGGTGGTAGCTACAGTTGATCTACCCCAAATCAAGGGGCCGGACCAACTGAGACCCTCACTTTTAGAGCTCAAGAATCTAAAGAAAAAGGAGTAGACATTGTTACAATCGTTTTAATTAAGCTCCCATTTCCTGGATCTTTAAAAAAAATTCATTCCTTGAAATTACTATTGTCTTAGATTCTGCTATCTTGGGTTGTGTGGCTCAGAACCTTTACTAACTTTGGATAGGGTACTCCTACATCACCAGGACAATCCCACCCCATCTCACGATGTTTATGAAGCCACACCCCACAAGATTTGACCTAGGAGAACTGATTCATCTGAGAACACAGCCCATACAATGAGAAATGCTGCAATTGCTGCATGTGAATGGGAAACCAGTGCCTCATCCACTTCATCCGTTGCATCCAACACACTAGAACTCTTTCCCACAACCTTCTCTCTGCATGCCTCCGCCTTCGCTTTTGCAGGCCACACAATACCACATGCAGCTCACTAGAACATAACACACACATACACACTAATAAAACAAGTCTTTAAAATATGACTCAAGATCTATCTGCAGATCTGACAGAGGGAGCACTGAGCTTCTGGTGCCCACTTCATTCACCTCACGCCTCTGGCTCCCTTGACAGCTGCCTCACTTCCAGAATTTAGACAGTTACTCAAGGAGGCCCAAAGTCATTTGACAAAGACTGGAGAAAGCAGGTTGTTTTTACCTACTCTGATTATGATTTGTTCTCTATAATGCAGATCTCTCCATAAACTGAAAGAAAACAGTGGTTTTAGAATCTTAATATTCTGGGCACATATGATCTTTAGCTGCGTTATCTTAGGCCTTTAAGTTTTCATGGCTATGTAAGGAACTATTAATCGTTTCCCAGTTTCTCCAATTATTTGTGGGGTCAAATGGGAGACACTTGTAGTGTTCTAGCATGGATCCTGGTTCATACCAGATGCCCAATGGACTCTACACTCTGGTCGCTCCATCCACAGATACCTATACACTTGGAATAATTTTCAGGATGGTTTTATTTTCCCCCAAAGGATCCCATGACTTTTGTTTGGAAGCATCAGACAGACATAATGAGTAGATAGAGCCAGCTTCTCTCTCAAATATAGGTGAATACTTAATCTCGAAATAAATAAGTGGATGCTAATTATCTTCAATTAGGGGGAGCTAATGAAGTGGAAGCTCTCCTGTGTCTTCCTCGAGTATTCAGTGAAGCTGAGGAGACGAGATAGACGTGTTCTATAACCAGTGATGAGGATCTAGACATTACAGTTCTGTCACTGTCTAGTTTGGATGCTAAGGTTGCCTAACATGCTATCAGCCACCCAAAGCAAGCCTTTCTGCTATTTTCTATTGTGAGTCTTTGCAGAGCTTCTCTTTTCCCGTGGTCCTCTGGCCAGTAGGGGTAATGCCATCAGATGACTTTTCCCACAAACAGAAACTCATCTCAGCCCCTGTTGCTATGCTCAAGCCCTGTGAGGATGAGAGGTTTAGGTCTCCACCCTGCTGGGACCCACTGGCCCTACTGCAGTGCCATGCCATCCTCCTGGCCCAGAGAGGCGCATAATGTACACACAGGACTCGGGATTTGCTCTTGGTTGGGGTTTCCCATCCGTAAAATGGAGACATTCGAAAATGGTGATCCTGATATCAGACTCTTCAAACACGGGACACAGGGGAGAACTTGGCAATGAATCCAGATGGGGAAAAACAGACAGCAGGAAGGGCAGAGGTCAGGATAGTTTGGAAATATAACAGGAGGCTGGAAATAACCAGAAGGAGCATAAGAAATTCCCTGGAAAACACGAGGGACTGAGTGGAGAATGAAGTGCCATGCAGGGGAGTCAAGGGACAAGGGAGGAAGGGGTGGCTGCAAGACCCACCAAAGAAAGTAAACAAAAACTTGGATGTGAGGCTTCTGTCAGCAGCACAGCACAGAGCTCTTGCTTCTGGGGGTTTGCTGTTTGTATTTTGAAGTAGTTTCTCGCAGTGACCTGGAGTATATCAGCAAGGCATGGCAGGGCATAGCCATGCTGGCAATGCGACCACAGCCATCCTGTTTAGAGCCTTGCTCTCAGATATTCAGATTTTAATTTGATGACACTGAGAATGTACTCAACTTGCCACCAGTGAGTTTGGACCAGTGAGCTCATCCTGGATCCACACTGGCACATTTTGGAATGACTAGCATAGGTTTCTTCCTGCCAGCCTAAAAGGTAGGACTTACTTGCTTAAAGAAAGTGGGTTAAATTGCATCATTTTTCTTTAGAAATCTTGTAAAGTCCACAGCTTATTTTTTTGTAAGCTCTTATGAAGCATCCTCGTAAACATTCTCTGCTGGCTATCTTTATGTCAACTTGACACAAGCCAGAGTCTTTTGGGAAGAAGGACCCCTGTGCTAAGCAAATGCTACACCTGTGGGCAAGCCTGTGATGCTTTGATGCTTTCTCTTGATTGGTGATGAATGTGGGAGGACCTTTCTCACTCAAACAGTGCCCCCCTGGGCCATGGTCCTGGATGCTATAAAAGAAGGAGCAGATCATAAACAGCAGAGCACCGTTTGTGGCCTCTGCACCACCTCCTGGATCCAGGTTCCTGCCCTGCTTCAGCTCCTGCCTCAACTGCCCTCAGTGACAGACTATGATAGAAACATGTAAGCTGAAATAACCCTTTCCTCCTCATGTTGCTTCTGGACATGATATTTAATCATAGCAATAGAAACCCTAACTAAGACAGTCTCCAAATACCATCCACCAATAAGAAAGAGTACCAATATCTATTCTATGATTACTTTTAATAGTATCATATCCTCCAGATGTTCCACGGTCCTGATAAGTATGGGGCACTGCCCAGGAGGTGACTTCCCACTGATTTGAGGCCCTGAGGATAAGCTGTATCTTTTATACTTTTCCAGATAGGAATAAAGAAGGCAGGTACCTTGGGAATCGTGTAGTGTCTGGTTCCTGGGGAGAAATGATTAATGAACATAAACAACTAAGTTATGACTAGGACACTTGTCTAAGAAATGAACCAGTAAGCCATGGACCATGAAACTTAAGCTATGAATTTGATATTCAGAATCTAGTTTCCTTTAAAGTTCCCGGGCTTTTTACCTGGATGCCCTTCATGGTTTCTCCATACACTCTTCAATCCTTTCTGCCCATAATCTGGGCATCTACCACCCAGAGAACTTTTGTAGTTTGGGAGAATATCCATGAAGTTAAAATGCCATGTCCCACTATGATGGTGCTACCATGAACTTGGCTCTTCTAATTATCCTGTATCCAAAGTTCATCCTGATCAGAAAAGAAAGCCAACACTTGTAAGTGCCATACAATTTTGGAAATTGTGGCACACCACCACCTGACTTGTAAAACATTGTCTACTCTTTTTCTTTTTAGTATGAACTAGATGATTGGGAAGTTTTGGTGTTGTATAAAAGATCTTTATACATGTGCAATATAGTATCAAGATATTACTGTCAGACCTGTTTGAACTTGCGTGAGGTCTAAAGCAAGAGCACAAATGGAGTTCACATACCATATTCTTCACTTCTAAAAGTCACTGACAACTGCAGAGGGAAAGCATCAGTATTTCTCTCTTAGTACAGCTTCATAAAAGACAGATTCAATTTAAATTTAGGATTAGAGTTCTGTGCTAGAGCTCTTTCCAACCCCTCTTCCAAAATTTAATCCCACTCTGTTCTGTTACAAAAGTCTTAGATTCTCATGTGGAATATTAGAGCTCAATAATCATCCCATGGGCACCTGTTCTCCATATAGCTGCTCGTTGGTTACCCACTTAACCAGGCTCAAAACAGGTGGCCACAAGTGCTTATGATTATGAGATTCAAACTGAATCATGGTTGTTCTGGTTTGCTTTCTACCTCTTGGGTAAACACCATAACCAAAAGCACGTCAGGAAGGACTTAGTTTATTTCTTCTTAAAGCTTAACAGCCTACCATTGAGGTAAGTTAATATAGAAGTTCAAGACAGGAACCTGGAGGAGCAGAGACGATGGAGAAACATTGTATAATGGCTAGCTCCATCTTTTTCTCAGTTTGTTTTTCTATATAACCCAGGATCACCTCCAGGTAATGCCTGGGGGATGGCACCATCTCAGTGGGCTGGGCCCTCCTGTACCAATCATTAATCAAGGAAATCCCTAACAGACTTATCTGGAAGCCAATCTGATGGAGGCATTTTCTCAGTTGTGGTTCTTCTCAAACGATGTTAGCTTGTGTTGAGTTGACAAAATTGAACCAGTTGAATGGGGCTTTGTCTTTCCTTTCCTTTTTTTTTTTTAACAGTGATATAAAATTCATATTCGTCATTATATAAGGGCCATTGGTCTGAGTTATAAGGAGTCCATTCTTACAAATGGATTCTACAGCACATTTCTAGCAAAGATAACCATCTACCAAAGCTGTTAATGGCTAAAGAATTAAGTTTGTCACTTTATATTTTCATTCTTCTGGAATTCCAGAAACAAGTTAATTTCCTCAGATCCACCCTGCCCTAGTTTTAGAGCCCCCTTTTAAACAAGTTACAGTTGAGAAACACAACTGAGATGTGTTATAGTCTCAATGCAAAATAGTATTCACTGATGTGTGGCTAATAGTGCTATTTCTATTGGTTTTTGTATCCAGTTAATAATGTGCCCAGAGAGTATACACATGGTTTGGGAAAGTAATTTCAAATTTACCTGGAGACTGTTTATTCTCTTATCAAATGTAGATGTGACTTCCAGTCCATGGTGCTATGATTTAAGGGATAGAAGATACAGGAGTGATATTCATGTAAGAGAAGTGTTCACCTTACTCCCCTGAACCTTAGGCTGCTACAGAGGGACATATTATCCAAGTTAGGAAGTTGACTATTCACTAGGGGTTGTGACTTACAAAACTGAAAGGTCCTGTTTCAACTGTTGCTCTTAGATACTTTGCGCTGGCAGCTTTTATCCCCTGCCTTCTTACAAGGGATTTGAATGTTTACTATAAAAACAAGAACTAATTTGGACAGCACAGGCTAGGGCACGGCTCTTGGGAGTTCTCTTATAAGACATATTTGTTGTCACGATTCTCAGTTGGGGAGCATGGACTAGCATTTGGAAGGAAGAATGAACGGAGAGAAACCTGTCTGGGAAACCCTATGACAGCCACTAAATTCTAGCCTGAGGATTTTTCAAGGAAGGGAACCCCATAGACTAGTCTATGGGATTCAGAAAAGGCTAGGGTAAAACCAGCAATCACTTTAAGAGCGATCCACTGAGCCATATGGTTGGAACTAAAAATCTACCAACAGAGTTTATGCCATCAAATTGAAGACTTTTACATCGGTTTATTCCAGTTATATTTTCTGGTTAAAATCTTGGGACAAAGATGGACCTATTGATGCTATTGTATTGTCACCAGGGATCTCTCATGATAGCAATAGACTAATTTGGGCTAGAGTTGTGCTGAGACTCCAAGACAATTTCCCCTTTAATCCCTATAACATGAGAGATGCTATTATGTCTGTTACATGGAAGAGAAAACTAAGGTACAAGGGTGCTAAGTCACCTCCTGAGCTCACAGAGCTGTGGAGAAATTGGAATAGAATTTGAGAAGCAGATAGTGGAGTCGGACATGAATCCATCGTCTTGGCTTCTCAAACCCATAAGTCACGGAACTCTTAGTGAGGGCTTTAGATGTTTCAGGGTTTGAAACGTACATCTGAGCCAATCTCTACATCTGACAGAGCCAGGAGACCCATCTAACATCTGTTTTATACATGTAAATAGCAGGGTCTAAAAGATTAACTTTTGATTATTTCTAGGAGGCAATGTGACTAGTTCTGGGGGCTCTACTCTTGAGGTTAGAGGGAATCAAACGGTTTGCCCCAGTTGTGTGCTATCCCCACGCTGCAGACAGATGACTGCCCATCTACTGAGAATTCATGTCCTCTGGGTACAGGTCTGACTAGCGTTGGTGACTGATGCACAGCCACAGAGCAGCAGAGATGACTGTTCTTTGCCAGGCCAGGGGCTGCTGGCTACATCAGGTCCTGGAACAGTTCCAGAAGCAGGCTGGTTGCTGGATGGATCTGTCAGTTCTTCGCCATCCCACTCCCTAGCCCCCAACTGGGACTCTTAGATTGAATGTCCAAAGATCTACCGCTGCATTTGGCCTCAGATTTCCAGTCCTACAAACCCAATCTCTCCCCAAGGCTTACTTAATTCAAAGTCTGGTGGGCAGGGTAGACGATGATGTAAGACACAAATGTCTGAAAATTGGAACTGAGCCCTTTTCAGAAAAGGCTGTGGGGGCAAAGCTGATGGTAGACACCATTCAAGGTCTGAGGCAAAGTCACACATGAAACTCTGATGCAGTGTTGCTGTGAGCAATAGCAACTTCTGGAAATTGGAGTCTGTCAGACATGGGGTGCATTCAATAGTTCCAGCATGCCAGTCACAGGTTCTAGGCAAGTCTGGCTGGAAAGGGAGTTTAATGCTATCTAGGAATACTTACTGAGACTCTGTCTCAATAAAACAAAAAAAAAAAATCCAGTGCCTCAGTTTCTCCGAGTATAAAAATAGGAGAACAAGTTTCATTGCTTTCAAAAGGATTGGAGGACTTTTCAAGGAAGGGATTGCCATAGGCTAGCCCATGGGTATCAGATAAGACTAGGATAAAACAAAAAAAAATAGTTTTAAGCGTGTTATACTCTGAGCCATTTGAAAAAGATGGCTCTCATAGGCTTAGAAGGAATGGCACTATCAGGAGGTATATACAGTCTTGCTGGAATAGCGGTGGCTTTGTTGAAGGAAGTGTATCACTGGGGGTGGGCTTGAGATCTCAGATGCTCAAGCCAGGCCCAGGGTGGAATTCTTTTCCTGTTGCCTCTCAATCTGTATGTAAAACTCTCAGCTCCTTTTCTACCACTGGGTCTGTCTGAATGTTTATGCTTCCTGACAAAATTATAATGGACTAAACCTCAGAAACTGCAAGCCAGCCTCAATGAAATGCTTTCATTTATAAGAGTTGCCATGGTCATGATGTCTCTTCACAGCAATAAAACCCTAACGAAGACATCCTTTAATCACACTCTCAGGTAATTTATCACAACCACAGAAATGTAACTAACCCAAGTAATAACAGAACAAGTCTGTGGAGTACTGTGCATGCAGTAATGTAATGCTGAATTGCAAAGAATCCAACCAATTCATTTATATGAGGCTAACCAAAGTAATGGTATCACTTTCAAAACACTGAACTGACTTTCACACTGTCTTGTTAGATCCCGTGATTGTTATAGTAATACTGAGTACTGTATTTTTGTTAAGTTCACTGAGCCTTTGCCTTGACATGACTATAGCTCGGTGATCCCAGATTTTAGTTTTCCCAGCCGGGTGGAATTGAACAGGAATAGTTACAGTTAGTAGGCAAATGTAACAACATCATGTTGGGACTGAAAGGAACTTTATAACACTAAAGCAATCATTTTTTCAGTTGAATATGTAGTCGTTTAATGTGCTCTCATCATCTGAAAATAACTGATGACAGTCAGCCAATCCCAATGTCTCCCCAAAACAGAACTGCCATGAGGAGTCTATGGTGTCTCTTTCGAGTTGGAGTTTATTTATGAATCCCCATGCATGCATAAACCCAAATAGGTGACCCACTCAGGTTGGGTGTGACACGGACCTGTCTCTCAACGCCCTTCCAGGAGTTAAGAGAACATAATCTGGGTGGTTCGTTTGCATATGTACCATCATGCTTGGGCTCTCTCTCTCTCTCTCTCTCTCTCTCTCTCTCTCTCTCTCTCTCTCTCTCTCTCTCATGTGTGCACATGTTCCTTAAGCTTGGGGTTTTCTTTCTGAGTCAGTGTACAACTCTTTTACCATTTTAAACTGGTCTGCTTGATTTTATGGTGTGTCTCCACCATGCTTTATTCGACATGACCTGTTTCCTTGACCACACTTCCTTTTGCACAGGTGTGGGTAACCCAGAGAGGCTGACTCATAAATACATCCGTGTAGACAGCTGGATTTTTTTTCCTAAGTTTGTTTAAAACATTTTAAAACATTTTATGGGTATGAGTGTTTTGCTTATGTGTATGTTAGTACTGTGTGAGTGTGTGCTGTCAACAGAAGCCAGAAGAGAGCCCTGAATCTTCTGGAATCCAAGTTACAAAATGGTTGCGAGTCACCACATGGGTGCTGGGAATCAAACCCCAGTGTTCTGTCAAGAGCAGTCACTTCTCTTAATTACTGTGCCATCTTTCTTGTTTCCTTCCAGGTTTTAATGAAATCATATTCCCTACTTCATTGTTAAAATAACACATGTGGACAATATGTACTTTGAAAGGGACAAAAATACAGAAAAAGGGGGTCTGTTTTAAGAAAGTATAGGCAGAAACCTGGCTATATTTTCATAGTAAGTCAATGAAAAATCTCTTCAAACATGAAGCTGGGGCAAGAATTTGATCATAGGAATTGCTGTTCAAATCCAAACTACTGTAGAACTAAGTGAAAGAAAAATAAATTGGAGTTGGGGGATAGACATGTGCTGACATTGGAAGGCTACTGAGCATGGGGCCGGGGCGGGGATGGGCTTGAGGATGAAAACACTTGCTAGGGAAACCTCTCAGACTCAGCTTTATCCTCAGAACCCACATATAAGCCAGATGTGGTGGCTCGCATCTGTAATCCCAGCATGCCTATGGTGAAATGACCTGGTAAGACAGGAAAATGAGCCAGAAATTTGTAAGCATCTCTCTCAGTGCAGTAGTGGAAACAAGACAGAGGCTGTCACAAAATAGCACGAAAGGAAAGGACCGATTCCTGAACACCCGTGTGAATACACATGCACACCAGCTGTCCCTTCGTGTCCATGTGTGAACACCTTGCTCACACACCGTGCACACCAGCTGTCCTGTCATCTGCACATGTGAACATCTGTGCTCACACACCATACAAACTCATTTTTCTTTTGAAGCCACTAAGTTTAGGTGATCTGAGTGATTTGCAGATGGCCTTCTGGGTCACGTTCTCCTCATCTTTAAAATGGACTCAGTAACATCCACTGACTGAAATATCATGTAGCACATACAGAGTGTGGGAGGCATTGGCATGTAACAGGTCTGAATATAAATGCTGCTACCCTCCTACTTGCCCTTCCTATCTTCCTTGGTATGGTTTGGATCTTGACTTTCCCCTAAAGCTCATGGACTGGAGGCCCCAATCCCAGCTCACAGTGCTGCTGGGGGGCAGTGAGACGCCTGGGAGATGGGGCCTAAGGAAGGCTTCAGGTCAGGACAGGGTGTCATTCAAGGATATATCGGCATCCTGAATCTTAACCCTCTTCTCTTCTCCTATCCTTGCTTCCTGCTGCAGCCAGTCATCAGCAGGTAAGAATCTTTGTCCTATTACATCACTGCATACCTTGCTGCCTTGTTTAGCCTTACCACAGACCTGGCAGCCAACTAAAGAACTAGAACCTCCAAAAGGACCTGCAAGAAACCTTTCTTCTCATTAAGTTGATTTTCTCAGGCATTTTGTTAGAGTGGCAGGACTCTGCATAGCATACTCTCCTCACTCTTGCCAACCCAGGAGATCCATTCTCACAACTTGAGGTCTAGGGTCATCGAAGTCTATGTTTGTATCCTGACAGCACTCATCCTGAACCAACAGAAATTCACTCATAGCTGAGTGAACCTTTCTACAAGGGACTGTAAAGGACATTTCTCAGGAGAGTCCTCAAGGCAGGAAAGGGCACCACCTAGATTGACCATCAGTCCAAATGAAGTGCCAAAAAACCATGTTCGTTATATTCTAAAACCAGCTGTCACCTCTGTGGTACCAGTGTTTGTACTTCTGGGCCCATTAAAACAGGACTAACATGTCCTGAGGTCTGAAAAGCAATTTAGTTTGGTCGAAAGAGAAAGCAACTCACCCAGGAATATCCTTGGGAACTGACAGCTCCCAGGTCAGGTTTGCTTCCCAGTAGACTGCAATGTACACAGAAGTACTGCTTGAAGCAAACTCCCTAGAGTCTTCCAAGGTCCTCTGTGACTTGTAAAGGACAGGGATGCTCACCCACAGCGACAGCACTATGTACTGCCTGGAAACAATTAGAGGCATTTTTCCATCTTGGCTCGACAACCTCAGACATAGGCAGTTGGTGGGTTGAGAGGGAGGAAACAGCCTTGTCTAAGTCTACTGCTAACTATTTAAATGGTTAAAGTATTTACACTAATTAGGCTGAATGTGTTTGGAGTTCCGTAGTGCAGGTACTGATAGAACTAGGGTCTCAGATAGGCTTAAAAGTCACCAGGAAGGAAAATATTTTGAAAAATATTTTATCATTGCTAATGATTTTCAAGACACTTAAGAAAAAAAAAATTAGTGTGGTGATGAAAAGCTGTTCAGGAAGATGCCTGAACCAACTCTAAGGGTGCTGGGGGCCAGTGAGCTCAGCATCACATGATAAAGGTATGGCATCAACACTGTGGCCCCAGCACGAGGATTCCTGAGTGACAGGCTGTGGCTGCCCAGCAGCCTGATGTGGTCAAGAAGCATGATTCTCCTGGAAACTTCCTTCTGATTACTGAGAGATAGGGCTAGGAAGATTTCTCTATTGGTTTGATTGTTTTGAAAGAAGGCTGGAGTGAAAAGGGGTCAGGGGAAAGTTTAGGCTAGCCTCAGGGTCAGTGAGCAAGCAGAGATATGCAAAAAGCACAAGCCAAACTCATTTGGCGAGTTTTGCAGCAATCCTTTTCAACTTAAAGACTGAAGTTGGAGGCAAATGTCTCCAGATTTCCCATCAAGGGAAAGATCCAAATTGTCAAGTGTTGTGAAGGAAAGTTGTGTCAACAGGGTAAGGCATTGCTTCTGCCAAATGGTGCTGACACTTTGCAGCTTGTTTTCACAGCTCGGTTTAGTGGGTCCTTCTGGCTCAGGAGGCAGGAAAGCAGCACCATTTCAAAGCCAGGGAGGCAACCTACAGATCAGGAGGGACCTTGCACAATAGGATGCTTCACATCTCACTAGGATCTCTGTCCCCAGACCTTTCTGCCTTATTAGTGTGTCTGCTGGGCAGGCAAAGAGCTCCAGCCATTAAGCAAGATCACCAATGTCTGTGGCCACTAGTTAACAGGAACTCACTTCTATTTCTTTCTTTCCCTTTCCTTTTCCCTACCTTATTTCTTCTCCTTATAGTGTAAGGAGAGAAATCCTGCAAGTTGTCCTCTGACCTCTACACGAGTCCTGTGGCAGGGGGTACATCTACAAACATAGGCACACAGAGACCAAATAATAAACTTCCTATAATATTAAATTCAACAGAAATTTTCTGCCCACATATCCACCATGAAGAAACAAGAGGGAATCCCATTCTCCACTGAGTATCATTTGAAACTGTTTTTAGAATAAGTGTCTTTTTTAAAATACTAGTTTTGTTCACAGAGAATTTTTCCTTATTCAGTAAGTAAGGTAGTATAAGAGACTAGAAATATTCATAATACTGACTCTATGCAAAAGAAAGCTGGTCAAACTTTCTTAATTTTGATCAGAAATGAACCTTAGAATTGGTGATATAATTTTTGATTCTTTTCAATAAAAAATTATGTTTAATTTTATATATGAGTGTGGAAGGTATTTGCGTGCTAGTGCAGGTGTCCTTGAAGTCCAGAGAAAGGCACTGGATCCCCAGGGACTACAGTTGAAGTTAGTTGTAAACTGCCAGACATGGGTGCTGAGAATCAAACTCAGGTTCTTTATAAGAGAAGTATCTGCTCTCAACCACTGAGTCATCTCTCCAGCCTCTCTTTTGATTCTTGAGAATCTTATCTTTTCCAGCTACAATGAGGGATAGTGGTACTGCCCATGCAGACCCCAGAAGACTGGCCGAAGCAGGCCAGAGAACTCATCTGGGTGCTATGATGAGACATCAGAGACAGTGTAGTTAGCAGGATGTCTTTGTCCTGTTTCACTATCTTTGCCTGTGTTCAAGGAAAAGCTGGAATATGTGCCTGTATTATACACATAATCAAAATTTTACTTGAATCTGGGAAGGTCACAGGGCCCGAAGGGGACGGATTGATGTCTTGTTCAGTCGATACCAAGGCATACTCCCTTCTAAGTATTTACAGCTTATACCCATAAACAAGCACAGCTCCCAGCCTGGGTCAGGGAAGCTTCTTTGTGAAGTTGGTAGTGACTGACCTGAAGGTTCATACTAGTGTCAAAATGTGGAGAATAGCTTTTGGGGCCACAGTCCTAAGTCTGAAATCAGGTCTTTACCTGAGAATAGAGGCTCATACCATAAGATTGGAGGAGATTTAAGGGAGATTTAAGGAGAACCCCAGAAGCCTTTGGGTGAGCTAACATGCTTAAGCAGCAGTGAACAGAACACTATGTGTCAAATCAAGTAGGGAAGGACTGACACCTGAGGCTGTTCTCAGATATCCACACGCTACACTGTGGCACACACTTACCCAGTCTCACCTATGAACATGTACACACACACACACACACACACACACACACACACACACACACACGTACATTTTCACTTTCAAAACTGAGAAAATTTAACATTTTGCCTGATATTTCAAGCGTCAGGTTCAGTGGCATTAAACACAGCCATGATTCATTCAACGAGGGACCACATTGGGGCAATCTGAGAAACTGGCTGCCAGACACTAGGTTCAACCATTGTGCAGACAACCCTTGTGGCCCTATACAGACGTAGGCAGCTACACCGCCGCTAGGCTACTCAGTCTTCAGAGACCATCATCACGTGTGCTACCTCATATGGATGCAAATGTAGCAAAACGAGACACATCCATTTGTCCTCTCTAACCCCTCCCCAGAACATTTTCGTCTTGTAAAACTGAAATTTTAAACCCACTACCTCAGTCATTTTTTTTTTAATTCCTGTGATAAAACACTGTGAACAAAGCAACTTACAGACTGAAGAGTTTAATTGGGGCTGCCTAGAGTTTCAGCCAGTGGAGTGACCATCATAGTGGGGAGCATGACAGCAGGCAGACACGGTGTTGAAGCAGTAGTTGAGAGTGCACATCTTGAGACATAAGTGTGAGGCAGAGGAAGTGACAAACTGGAAATGATGTGAGTCTTTTGAACCTCAAAGCCCACTCTTAGTGACATACCCCACCTAAGAAGACCTTACCTCCTAATCCTTTACAAACAGTTCCATCAACTGGGTACCAAGTGTTCAAATATATGGGCTTATGAATACCATTTCATTTAAACCACTACATTCATTAAATAACAACTCCTCCCCTCCGCTCAATTCCTATCTATGGATTAGACTATTTGTACTTCATGTGAATGGAGTCATGACATATTTCATCTTTAAGTGTGGCTAACATCATTTGTGGTTCATCTGTGTTAGAGCATGTGTCAATAAGTCTATCTTTTTGAAGACTGAGGAATAGTTATGAACCATGCGAGGTTGTTGCTTATCTGTGCGTCTTAAATGGAAATGGAGTTGGTGTGAATGTGGGTGTTTGCATATCTCTTCAATGCATGTGCACAGGTTTCTAAAGCAGCAGTTCCTTTTCTGTTCAGAAATAAGACCTAAACAGTCGTAAAAGGAAAATACTTTTAATGCAACTTATTTACGGAAAACTGAGTTTTCTCTACAGTACCTCAGTGACTGGGTCAGAGGGGAGCAATGCTCTCTCTGCTTCTTAGCAAGGATCATGCGGTGGCCAATGGTTGATTCATTTTCTTTCCCTCCAGAAGCTGTGGGTACACACCTCTCACCGCACCCTGTGACCTTCTTTTGCCTGCATGGGGAAGTCCTTACCTAGAGGGGACCACCACCCACCTCACCTCATTGGTTGCTATTATTATGTCATCCAGATAAACTATGGCCCTTGTGCTGCTGTAACTGTCGCTTTGATCATTCGCTACACTTTGTTAGGCCTCATCACATCCAGGCCCCGCTAATCGGAAACAGTGGCCTTCCCAAAGCAAGGCAACCTGGTGACCAGGGGCAATTACTACATTGTTTGGTTTTTAAATTAGTCCCTTCTTGGCATTCTGATCATCATCAAGAGGATCAAGAGGCTGGTGATTCAGAAATGGGAACTGGGGCTGAGTGTGCATGTAAGAGGGGCAGGTCACCTCTCCTGACTTGTCTGCAATTCCTGCACCCCTGGCTAAGGGTCCAAGGTGAAGGCCACCTCAGCAAGCCTGAAAACATGTGGTCAGTGACCTAGAGGCACACACTCCTTCTGACAGGGTGCTTTCCTAAGGACTCTTGTCCAAGCCATCACACACAAAAATTCTGCCTTACTTTGGCTTCCTCTGTGAGAAGCTAGGAAGGAGGTTTTCCCATCAAAACACACTCTGCCAGCAGCACACTCCTAAGGCTTAATGGCCAGCCTGGCTCTTTCTTTACTCCAGAAAAACTGAGGAACTAGTGATCAGGCCATGAGCACAACTGTCTATCTCTTGGGTTTCCTCATAACTGAATCGGAATTCCTGATTCCAGCTCCTCTGCCTGGGACACCCCAGACAAAGTGTAAGAATTGTTGGGGAAGAAAATGGTTCCTCTACATCACCTTCTAGCATTTCATTACCTTTAACTCCAGTGGCCTCCACCAGGTAGGCATTCTCAAAGATTTTTTTTTTAATTCAAAGAGTTTCAGTTTTTCTTGAATTATTTTTTCAGCAATGAAACTTGGAAGATCTCTCCAATGATAAGTTAACCCCAGTTTTCTTCTTGGTGTCTTAGGAAGAAACAGCCTGTGGTGTCTTTTGCGGTGATGCCACTTCTATATTGTCTTGGGGTGAGCTTCCCTGCATAGTATTCCAGATGAGGCAACCTCTGTGTGTTGATTTAGGTGGGACAGCCTCTATGCTGTCTTGGGGTGAGGCAGATATAGATTTGGCAGGTCATCATAGTTCAGTAGTTCATGAAAACAGTTTACCTCTGTTTGGGGTTTGTATGGTATAAGCATATACACACCCATATGCCTTAAATTGGAGGAATGATTTAGATGGTCTAGTGACAAGCCACAGGAGATGAAATTGGAGCCTTTGAGCAAGACCTTCCCATCTTCCCTCAGCTCTTGTTGAGCAGGGGCTTATAAACTCATCCAGAGGGCGTTGAGGGGGCTCACTCCAGCTGATTCTCATTCTCCTGACTTCCTCTGTGAATTCTGCACACACTTTGCTGGGATAACTCTGACTCACACCAGTGGCACCCTTTATTACAGGACTGTGCTCCCAGGATGTCTTCTTGGAGTCCTTCAAACAATCAAAATGCAAACCCACTTTGCTACCTTAGACTAACAGCAAAATTGTGGTCAACATAGATGAATCGCCAACTTACTTTTGATATCCTCTTGAAGGGAGAGGTTTAAATACCAAGGGCCATTTGGTAGAAAGTAGACAGATCACAACCTGTACCTGAGGGTGTACCCTTCTTAGAAGCTGCAACTCAGAGGGACAGAGCTCAGCAGGCCTTTTGACTTAGAGTAAAGAGGAGATATGTTATTTTTCAGTAAGGCCGATATATCCTAATGTAGTAATTTAATTTGCTTCTATTTAGTCTAGAGTGATGGGGCAGATTTGGAACAGTGAGGGCAGGACTGACATTGTTTAATACTTAACAGATGGATAGAGAACAACAAGTTTCAGAGATAAGAGTGTCAGGAGGTTACCAGCTGCCGTGGGTACACACGTCGATAGAGTTTGTTTGAAAGGTTAACTCATGTTTATTAATTCATGTTTCTCCTTCTATAACAGTTCAGATTTACAAATAATTCAGAGGAAATGTGCCTTTTTTAGTTAAAAAGTGAGTAGTGTACCGTGTTTGAAAAACAGAAAGAAAAATAGTCAGTTGTTCCCTGTGAGATAGGCCTTATGCAGGAAGATGTCTCTATTCTAGTGTGAGTTAGAACATGGGGTGCTATTTAGGTCCAAGAAGTTGAAGTTATCCATTCCATTCTTAAATTTGAATGTCCTTAGACAACCATGTGAAGAGTAACTTGTCTAACATGTGCTGTAATTCTTACTTCTAGAAGACTTATTAGGCTAAAGCCATCTTAAACTCTGGAAAAATAAATTTACTATTCAAGATGGAGGAGTTACTCCATTGAAATTTTCCTAGTGGAAGCCTATTAGCACTGGGCCTTGTGACTAATGTGAGAGGGAGTGACTGCAGGTGGTGAGGGAGGGTATGGGCTGCACAAGAAGGCCTTCCAAGAATCTGTGGAAGTGGCTTCCTCAGGGATGTCTGGCCAGTCTCTTAACCCATGGCGTCAGCTTCCCAGCTTCCCAGCTTCCCAGTGGAGGTCCAGTTGCTTAACTATTTAGCAGGGGCCTTTTAGAAAACCATGAATTAATTTTTGCTTCAAAAGACGCTGAGACCCTAAGAACTTATGTGGTTCAATCGGGAGAAGATTGTTCTATGCACATCTTCTGTGAAAGCCATTAAATAATTCTTTGGGTTAAAAGGACAATGCATTAGGATAAATAAGTAGGAAATAAGAGACGCCATGGAAAAGAAAGTAGAACACTGGACAGGAACTCTACATGAGGCAAGATGGATAGCTTCTAGGATTACGTGGGATTGCCAAAGGAAACAAATTTATGGGAATGACAGTTGGGAGGGGGAATGAGAAGGTTTCTGATGAAAATTTGGCTACACAATTCAAGTTTCAGGAATAGAAACCTAAATACATCTCCTTAAAGTGCAACCTAGTACTCATTCTGTCTTGAAAACAAGTCACGTCCAAATAATGAATTATTTTTGAATGGCAGCTATATATTTATTACTGTGTTGAGATTTTGTCATATAGTCCAAGCTAACCATGGAATTATAGTTCTTCCATCCCAATATCCCATATACTGCTACTACAGGCATATACCATCACACTCAGATCACTGTTAGAATTTTCAGGTAACTCTACTGTGTTAGAAACAAGGAGCCCCAGATGTCAGGGAGTTTTAAACTCATGATGGAGATAGTGTTAGACACAGCACTAAGGGACATCTCTATCAGGAGCAAATGCTAGGCTTCACGGGGATGAGTTAAAAATAAAAAGGAGGGATCTTAATCATTGGCCACTTGAACAGAGTAACCAAAAGTTTCACAAGATCTCAATGGATTTTATTTGATCATTATTATTTATTTTTTGGTAGAAAATTTCTACTTTAAGCCATTACTATTTCAAAGAGAGATTACTATTATCTTGTAGGACTTTGGACTGGTCCCCTTCAAATATTGGTATTCTTCCTGGTCAACATTCAATTCCATGCATTAATATGACTTGTTGCAAACTTCAGTGACAATAAGAATGAGAAAGGAATTGTGAAAACATTGGGTCAGTAGATAGTGAGTAAGGGCTTAGGAAAAACCAAAGCACTCCTCTACCTCAAGGCATCCATGTGAAAGCTAAAGCTATCTTATTTGATTTGTGGCTCATAAGATTACTGCCATGAGCTGGGAATTAGGGTACCCATGAATCTCTTCTTAAACTTTGCTCATCTGTAAGTATGATCTCTTCTGTTACAAAAATTATTAAATACCCAATAGTCATCTGCTGCTGAAGACCTCAGATATCTTAAATCAGGAGTCAGTCCATTTAGATTTACAGGCCAAATATGACTCACTCCTCCCTCCTGATCACGGAGTGCAATCTGTGTGTGTGTGTGTGTGTGTGTGTGTGTGTGTGTGTGTGTGTGTATATATATATATATATATATATATATATATATATAGAGAGAGAGAGAGAGAGAGAGAGAGAGTATATACTTTTTCAGTAAGAAACACAATTATGTAAGTCATCACATAATGGTCAATAGTTGATTAGTTTCTTTTAAAAATTATAATTGAGATTACTATATATTTCACTAAGTAAAAACTTATATGCAATAATATGTTGACTAAATATATATGTAGTAGTGACAGAGATTCATGACCAACAAAGCCTGAAAGCTTTACTCTCTGGCCTTTTGCAGACAGGAACTCTCCAAACCCTGCATCAAGCCAGCATGATCTCAGATGATCTCATCCTTGTCTCCTCCAAACCCATTGTATTAGTCAATTTTCTCACTGCTGCAACAAAATACTTGACAAAAAGGAACTTAAGAGAGAGTTTATCTTGGCTCACAGTTCCAGTCCATGCTGGTGGGGAAGTCAGTGCATGCCTGGAGCTTGAGGCAGTGGGATTATATGGCGTCTGCTGGTAGAATGTGGAGAAAGGTGAACTCTGGTGATGCTCAGCTTGCACTCTCCTTTTCAGTCTGCTCATGAGTTCAGCCCTTTAATGATACTGCCTACAGTTTAGGTGTTTTGTTTCTTTGTTGTTTGTTGGTTTGTGTTTGTTTTCATAGCTGAGTTAATAAAATCATGTCTCATAGACATGACCAGAGTTTGTTTCTATGGTGATTCTAAAATCCTTTGAGTTAACAATGATAGCCACAACTATACCAATTGTCAAACTGACACCCAAATACATCCTTTTTAATCCAGAATCTTCTTTCCCTTGTATTCATGAGCTCACAGTCATGTCCCATACAAGACATTCAGTCCAACACCCAAAGTTTCAGTGGAATTGAACAGTTCAGCCACTCTTCAGAAATATAAGGGTAGACTCTACCCTGAGACTCATATGATATTTTGACTGTGAACATAACATAACACAAAAAAAGCTATATACTTCTAACATACATGACACATCTCCATTTTAAAAGCAAAGAATGTAGACTCAGCAAGACAAGACAGGACTAAAGCAAGATCACCATCCAGCAGGGCAGACACCAACCCCTGCAGCTCTACATTGGGTATCTGGTGCTTATAATGGAAAAAGCTGAGCTCCGAAGAACCTAACAGCCCCACCTTGCCAGCTCTGCTGCCTGCAGAACATATAGGCCCTCTCTTAAGCCAGTCATACTCTATGCCTGCAGTTTCCTTAGCAAATGTCATGGTTCTGCCATCCTGATGTCACCTTTACAGCTCCACACTGTAGGCTTTGACTTCTCAAAACCTACTTTAATAAGGGTTCTTAAATGCTTCAACCTCCCTTCTAGCCCATCAACCAAAAGTAGGAGAGAAGAATGGTTAATAGGTCAAGGGGGATATGGACCTGTTTAGAAGTAGCTCTCTAGGGTGATTCCAATCTTTGTTGTCAGAATATTGTCAAGTCTGAAACATCAAACATGAATCAGTAGTAGCAGTCCAGACCAATCAGTAAACACCAAACTCGAATCAGTAGCAGCAGCTTGATACAGAAGAAACTGCAAGGCTCCACTAAATCAGCATGTGTCAGCAGAAGTGGCAAGAAGCAGTCGGAATACCATGGGGGATTCTTTTGTATGTTTCTCTCTACAACATCAAACGAAGATCAGCTAAGGCCAGCAAAGTGTTGCAAAGTGCATCAATGCAAGAGCATAATCAGCAAGACCATGGAAGCTTTACAAGGTGAACCAATGCAAGAGTATCCACTCCCTGCCTGTGCATTATATTTATATTCTTTCTAAACATCATTTACCCTCTGAAGCATCTGCTTTAGCAAAACATTACATGCCCTTTCATAAGACAGATTCCTGAAAAATACCACATGTCTGTTCTCAGCAAAACATCCTCTCATAAGACAGCTTCCAGAAAAATATCACATGACACGACTGAGTCTCCAAAGAAACCAGAAACGTCCACTTCATCACAGTCCTAATTTAGTCAGTGACCTTTGGGGGGGTTCTGTTTCCAGGGACTCTGACACTAATATGTTGCCTGTACTCAGTGGCTCTCTAAAACCATAACACTCAACTATTGGTGACTCTCTGAATTATATGTCCTAGTTTAGACATGTTAACCTAGTTTAGAAATTCCCCTGCAGGCATGCCCAGTGCTCTGTTTCAATGGTGATTCTAAATCCCATCAAGCTGACAGTCAAGATTAACTATCACATGAGTATACAGTATGTTCAAGTTGCTGATGCCTTCATACAATTTGAGCTCTCTCTGGCTCCCTCCTCTCCCTCATCTGAGACCTGTGCCCAGGCCTGCCATTCCCCATCCTTCTCTCCACCTTTACTTTTCCACTTAGTACATTCATGGCTTCCTATTTCTTATGCAACTTTATGAGACTTTATGCACCACCAAAAATACATTTTTATGAAGGTAAATCTGATCATGTCTCCTCCCAACTTTGAATCTTCTAATGGTGTCCATTTTCTCCTAGATAAAATAAAATTCTATTCAAGAATTCAATTCCCTTCCACCTACTTGCTTAGCTTTACTTTTTTTTTCCATTCTCTCTCTTATTTTTGTTAAAATCTTTCTGAAGTATGCATTTATGCATTGCTCCGTTGAATGAGCCCTTTGCTTCCTCATGCCTCAACAATGCACACTGTTCTTTGTTCTGTTAGTTTTGCATCTAGGGACCTGAAATATACAAAGTCAATTTCTCCGGTACCTGCAGTCACAGCAGAGTTATAGGTTTCCATTCTGTAGTGGTTTATGTAAAACTATTAGCGTATTCTTTGTACTCAGTATATTTAATTCTCTCTCTTCTCTTTTAAGTGGGAACTTCTGGAAAGAAACCCACCTTTTATATATTCACCTCTGTATGATTGTCATAATGCTTGAAAAAGATGAGGTGGTTCAGCAAATGTTCAGTGAATTTTTTGGGCTCATCAAAAGCAAACAAGTCTTTGACAAGCAAAGGTTGATCCCTTGTCCAGATATAACATCTGTTGGAGAGCCACCAAACTTGGGTATAAATGGTAGCTACCAAAAAAAATTGTAATTGATTAAATGATAGGTTAGCACAAGAGCAGAAGAATCTTTTGAAATGCAAATCACTTCAAGTTAGCTGATCCTCAGTGCCTCTCATAGCTCTGCATTGTACCTAGAGCAAAACTAAAAATCTTTGAGTTGTCCACCTGGAGCTGGATTATTCAATCAAGCTTGTTCTCACTAATCCACTAATCTATAACCCCCAGGGCAGCCTGACCTCTCTTCATTCTCTCAAAGCATCCAACTGGACTGTCTTCTGCCTTAGGGTCTTTTTACCTGCTTTCCATTACTCAGAAGATTCTTTTACTCTTCCTCTGACCAAAAGCCATTAATCTGACTGTCACACCCAAAGGCTGTGTGCTCTTAGGCACTTTCTTCATGCCAAATCCTTGGTTTATGACTCTTGATCTTTCTTCTTAAGAGAAGCACTGCTGTAAGTAGTGGTATACTTATGTGGTGGTTGGCATGTTGGGTATCTGCCACTCTTCTATTTGATGGGAAGTCAACAGGGTAGAGATCATATTTGTTTTATTCAATACAAGATTGTTTGGTACATTCTGGGTGCTCAACAAGGATGGCTAAAGGGGTGAATGAATGGATACCAAAGAGGATGTTTATGTGTGTGTGAACAGACAGTGGTGGGATCTGCTAGCAATATGGAGGGTAGACTAGAGGGAGGGGCAGAAGAGGGAGGCTATGCCTCAGTGTGATGAGGTAGGGATGTGAAGGAAGAGGTAACATGTCCACGTTCTTTCCTGTCAGAAAACAAATAAACAAACAAACAAAAAACAAAAAACCTTGTAGGGATGATAAAAAAATTGCGCAAGTTGAATGTTTTCAAACTTCTGCAACTAGAATCACAACTTTCCCACAAGGTGATAACGAGTTATTATTAAAAACAGAAAAAAATAATTTATTTAAAGTAACAAAAACTAAGGAATACCTGAAAAGACCATCCATAGCAGGCTACAATATTCAGAACACCATCTTAATTAATGAGAAGGCTTTGTCTATTAATGTGAAATCTATTCATCTACAAGTATATTGCTCTTACCAAATGTTCACTGTTTTTAATATAAAATTTAATAAATTTGATTTCTAAGGTAAACTGGATAAATATTTTAATAAAAAGAATTCTTATTATTGAGTGTGTGTGTGTGTAAGTGTGTGTGTGTGTGTGTGTGTGTGTGTGTGTGTACAATGAAGGTTGGGTGCTTATTGAATTGTGGAGATCAGAAGACAAACTTGCAGATCCAGTCTATTTCAATCATCTTTGTACAGATTTCAAGGAGGAACTCTCAACATCAGACTTGCACAGCAAATACTTTCCCCACTGAACCACCTTGGAAGCCCTCTGAATAAGTATTTGAGAATGACAAGAAAAGCTAAGGACTAAGAAGTAATGAATTAACACTTTAGAACCACCAAAATTAAATGAGAATTCTATAGAGTGTGAGCATTGGGAGGTGTGGGGAGCCGTTGACAAAAAACCAGAAAAGGATCCAAATATTTACAAAATTTTAATATGATAAATACAGCATTCAAATAATTAAAGCAAGGTTGAATTATTTAATAAAATGTTTTACATTGTAAAACGAGTTAAAATTAAAATAACATTTTACCAAAAAGCATTCTAAGAAAAATTTTAAAACATGTATTATAAATCTCAACATCCTTAGTCATTAGGGAAATGCAAATCAAAACAACCCTGAGATTCCACCTCACACCAGTCAGAATGGCTACGATCAAAAACACAGGAGACAGCAGGTGTTGGCGCAGATGTGAAGAAAGAGGAACACTCCTTCACTGCTGGTGGGATTGCAAGCTGGTACAACCACTCTGGAAAGCAGTCTGGCGGTTCCTCAGAAAACTGGGCATGACACTCCAGGAGGACCCTGCTATACCACTCCTGGGCATATACCCAGAGGCTTCCCCTGCATGCGATAATGACACATACTCCACTATGTTCATAGCAGCCTTACTTATAATAGCCAGAAGCTGGAAAGAACTCAGATGTCCCTCAATGGAGGAATGGATACAGAAGATGTGGTATATTTACACAATGGAATACTACTCTGCAATTAAAAACAATGAATTCACGAAATTCTTAGGCAAAAGGTCAGAACTGGGAAATATCATCCTTAGTGAGGTAACCCAGTCTCAAAAGAACACACATGGTATGCAGTCACTGATAAGGGGATATTAACCCCAAAACTGGGAATACCCAAGACACAAGTCACATATCAATTGATTTCCAAGAAGACGGAAGGAGAGACCCCTGGTCTTGGAAAGACTGGATGTAGGGGAATACCAGGACAGATAAGGGAGAGGGGGTGGAATGGGGAACAGGGGGAGGGAAGAGGGCTTATGGGACTTTCGGGGAGGGGGGAACCGGGAAAGGGGAAATCATTGGGAATGTAAATAAAAAAATATTGAAAATAATAAAAAAAATAAATAAAAATAAAAACGTCAAGTGGAATTACAAAAAAAAAATCTAAACAGCAATTCATGCAATTGCTACTTCACCAAAAAGTCTTTTAAAAGATCTTAAAAATATATATTATAAATCTAAAATAAACAATACTTCATACAATTTGCATGCTTACATATGGATGAATACAAGCAAGCTCATATTCAAAATAGTACAAATAGTAAATTGTTGAGCCTAAATTTTAAACTTAGTTAAAATTTACAATGTATATAAGCAAGATATTAAGTTATTAAGAAAAAAATACCCATTCTGTTTAGTTGAGGCAGAAGGGTAGAGAGTTCAAGGCCAGCTTAAATATGCAAAACAATTCTGTCTTATCTCAGGCTAGGCTTGATATGGAGTAAGAGGAACACTCATCCATTGTTGATGTGAGTGCAAACTAGTACAGCCACTATGGAAATCAGTATGACAGTTCCTTGGGAAGATGGGAATTGAACTATCTCAAGACCCAGATATACCACTCTTGGGCATACACGCAATAACTCTTCATCCTATCACAGAGATATGTGCTCAACTACATTCATTGATGCTTTATTCATAATAGCCAGAGACTGGAAATAACCTAGATGTCCATAATAAGAAGAATGAATAAAGAAGATGTAGTATGTTTACACTGTAGAGTATTACTCAGCCATTTAAAAATCGATATCATGAAATTCACAGGTAAATGGATGGAACTAGAAAAAAAAAGAACATCCTGAATGACATGACTCAGACCCAGACAGAGAAATATGCTATACATTCACTTACATGTGGCTATCAGTTGCTAAGTCAATGATAACCAATCTACAACCCATAGAACCACGGAGGGTAGGTATATAAAGAAAGGGACCTGAGTGTACAAATAGATCTTTTGAGGGAAGGAAGTTAGAAGCAGTAGTTTTAGATGGATGGAGGGGTCTAGAACAGGATGATCAAAGTGGAAAGGGTATGGGAGAGGTGGCAAGGGAGGACATATAGGGAAAGACAGATAAAATTAAGGGCCATTTGAGGGGCAACATGAAAACCTAAGACAGTAGAAGCTTCCTAAAATAAATAGGTATATGAAGGTGATCTAAATGAAATCACCAAATAATGAGGGAAAACAGAGTCCCAAGTGGCCACCCCTTGTTACTAAATGAAACATACAGTACCAGGATTGTGTTACATCTAATTCAGTTGCTGGCTAAAGGGGTCTCATAGGAGTCCCCCAAAACACCCTGGCTGTTGCTAAGACTGTAGGGTGCTTTGCACAAGCTCACAAACTAATGCCAAGGCTCCATTGTGAAAGACAACACTTATACAACTCATTGAACATGGAGAAGTTGAGCTGGCAGCAGCATAGAGACTTCTTTACCATACATTCTAGCATTTTTGGTACAGGAAGGTGTTCTGCATTCTACCAAGAGAGCAAACACCAAGTCAGCCACAAGTGCTTTGATTTACAATGCTGTCCAGCTTGCAAGACACGCTAGAATAATGTTGGCACAAAGCTTATGGGAATAGTCAACCAATATCTGATTTGATTTAAGGTCCACTCCATGATCTGGAACCATTATTCAACACTGCTTGAGTACCAACAACCAGAGACTAGATACCCCAGGACTCTAAGGTAAAGCCAAATTCCACTGGTCTAAAAAACAAAAACAAACAAACCAACAAAAAAAACAATCAACAGTGATAAAATGACAATTAATGACATTCTGCTATACTCATAGGTCAATTCAGCCATTGTCAGTGACATTTTTCTCATTCATCAGATAGAAACAAATATAGAAGATCACAGCTAGACATTATGGAGAGAATGAGAGACTTTGGTACACTTAACCCTAAATATGATGTCACCATCAAATTTCTCTCCCCTCAGGGCTCAGGTAACTCTCCAGAAGAGGAGGCTGAAAGAGTGGGAGAGCCAGAGGGAATAGAGGACACCAAGAAAACAAGGACCTCTAAATCAACATGAGCAAGGTCATATGAACTCACAGACATTGAGTGCATGGGGGAGGGGTGTCTGCCCTAGGTCCTCTCTGTATATAGAATGGCTTCCTGTTTCAGGATTTTAGTGACTCCTGAATAAATGAACATATGGATCTCTTATGCCTTCTCTGGGGCTCTTTTCCTTCTGTTTGTTTTGTCCAACTCCAATGTTTAAGTTTTTGTTATATCTTATTATATTTGATTTTATTATTATCCCTTAGAAGCCTGTTTATTTTCTAGTGCAAGACAAAAGGAATAAATCCAGATGGGAAGTGGGGAGGAATTGGGAGGAGGTGAGGAAAATAATCTATTTTTAATAAAAGTAGAAATGGTTTTTGAAAAGGAGGCATCATCTAAAGAAAGAAAATAACTTTGATTTCTATGTGGAGAATAGCTTTAAGGACATATATAAATTTATATTATAGCTTCCCATTTAGTGTTTTTACAGGATTCCCGAGTGTGCAAATGAGTGGACCTCTGATTTTTGTGCCTTCTTTTAGATTATTTTCCTTCTGTTTGCTTGGTTTGTCCAACCCTGTCCATTTTTGGCATTGTTGGACAAATTGAAATTATGTCTTCATTGCATATTTGTAAGATTACATATTAGTTGGATGATGCCAGGAATAATACCAAGAAAGAAAGATTTATATATGCTCAACTACATGTACATTTAACATTTCTTTACTAGAAAAATATAACAAGTTAAAAGTTAAATAAAAGTCTTAAAACATGTAATATTTATAACAGAAACATTTTAATAAGCTCAATAGACAAAAAAATTATTTTAAATAGAAGCCATTCTGAAAGCTATTTGACAATGCCAGGCCAACAGGCAACACATTACACACAGGAGGAGAAATGACATCTCTGAACACAAGAGATAGTTGGTTTTACTCATCATCAAAGACATGCAAAGTATATCATTATTGAGATGTATTTTTTTATCCACACATCTGACAATAAAACAATAAAAGACAAGCTATCAAGCATACTACTGGGAACACTAAAGAAATCTCCAAAAAACTTCTCTAGAGGGTGATCCATTAAAAAAAAATAGTAATTCTTTTGAGACATAATTCTAATTTCTAGAAAAATTTCCTCCATAATATAAAGCTATACCCAAAAAGTCTACAAATGCACACATGTAAATTTCATTTATTCCTTAAATATTTATTTCACACTTATAAGCTTCCAGGCCCAGTGACTGAGGGCTGAGGCAGGGGGATAAACAAAGCAAATATCTCCATCTCTATCAAACTTGAATTCATAGTGAAGACAGACAGTAAATAAATAGTCAAATCAATACACAGTAATTAGCAATCACTCAATGTGCCATAGGAAACCCAACAGGGAAGCTCAAGTAGATGAAAGAAAAAATAACTCTTAGACTAAGATAAGAAGGCTATAAAGGAGACAGTTTTGGCAAAAGCTAGGGTATAAGAAATAGCAAACATGATAGCCTTTAGGGGAGACCTGTGGCTCCTTGGAAGAACTTGGAAGAGTTCAGGAAGTCAAAGTAGGCGGAGCAGTTTGAAAGGCGTGGTTGGCAATAACCTGTCCAATTTGAGACCCATCTCGTGGTCAAGCACCAATACTTGACACTATTAATGATACTCTGTTATACTTGCAGACAGGAGCCAAGCATGAGTGTTCTCTGAGAGGCTCCACCAGCAGCTGACTCAGACATATGCAGACACCCACAGCCAAACAGTGGATGGAGCTTGGGGACTCTTATGGAAGAATAGGAGGAAGGATTGTGGGTCCTGAAGGGAATAGAAACCCCACAGGAAGACCAACAGAGTCAACTAACCTGGACCTTTGGGGCTCTCAGTGTCTGAACCAACAACCAAAGAACATACCAGAGCTGGACCTGCCCCCCAACCCCTGCACATATGTAGCAGATATGCATTTTGGTCTTCATGTGGGTTTCAAACAACTGGAGTGGGGGCTATCCCAAAAGCTGTTGCCTGTATGTGGACTGTTTTTCTAGCTGGGCTGCCTTGTCTGGCCTCAGTGGGAAAGGATGTGCCTAGCCTTGCAGAGACTTGTTGTGCCAGGGTTGGGGGGTACTGCACCCCAAAGGAGGCCCCACATGCTCAGAGGAAAAGGGGAAGGGACATGAGGAAATGATTGTCAGAGAGGGTGACCAGGAGAAGGACAGTGAGCAGGATATAAAGTGAAGAAATAAATAAATAAATAAATAAATAAATAAATAAGGAACATATAGTTGATGAGGAAAAGGCAGGGGCGAAGAAATAGTCAAGGCATCTATATAACCATGTAGGTCTTTAGTCACTCAAGTTTTCATCAGTCATGGTATAGAGTTCCAATTTTGTTCTCTTTACAATGCAAGGTTACTGAAGGATTGATGTATCTGGAGGCAGGAGACTCAATTTAGTTTTAATTTAGCCTTATTTAATTTAACTTTAAAAAGTTGCCCTGAGGCTAGGGCTTGTGGCCTGTGCTTCAAAGTCCAGCACTTGGGAGACTGAGGCAGCTAGACAAGGCAGGTAAAGACTAGCCTGGGCTAGATAGAGGACTACTCCCCAGAGTGAGTGGGGCGGTGGATACAAAGCTTTGACAGCTAAGTAAAGAATGGATTTATGAAAGATTGGTTAGTTTAGTACGTATGGATATAGGTGCAAAGACAGCACAGAAAAAGCTATCATGGAAGCAAGTAAAGGTAATTTAGCTCATGGGAGGTCTGCTCGATTATTGAAGGACTGACTGGAACAGAACAAATCTTTTCTGTGTCAATTCGATTGCTTCTAGATCCCTTCCCCCCCCCGCCCCCCACAGCCCAGTGAACACTCACAGTAGGGGTCTGTCTTCTGACCCAGCCCTGAAAATGAAAGGGTAAATAAAACTGAACATCACTCTGTGCTTGGCACAGGCCCTTTCCTCTCCAACAGTGTGAGCTCCCTGGAGGACTACAGAGCACGAAGCCAGTATTTTTAATATAACATTTGAGAGATCGCTAAGAGCAGGGCCCGTTGGCGTCTGATGTCTACTCCCCAGAGCTCGGCCATGCTGTTTGCACATATGGGAAAACGCAGGTGGACTTTTCTCTCTGATCTCACAGCCTCTGCTTAAGTCATATGCTTTGACTTCAAGCCACTTCGGTCCAAACATGTTTTCCCAATGAAGCATTATAGTCCTATGAAATCAAGATGTTTTCCCTCAAAACTAGTATTTTGTTTTAAAATAACATTTACAATAAACTTTATTAGTTTATGCACAATAACATTATATTGTATTTCCACAATACTGGGAGTTAATCAACTACAATCATTTATGCTGCAAAAAATGTATTTTGGGCACATGGTTCCTCATCAAATTTATTATATGTGGTATGTTTCCAGGTTAGCTCATATAATAGTGCTTAATTAAATTAAAAATAAAGTTTATAATAATACCATCATCTCAGTCAAGGGCAAAGCAAAAAGCTGTGGAAAATTTTAAGATAAAGTAGCATACAAGAAAAGAGATCATCTGGAAAGGTAGCAGAAAAAAAAAACCCACATGGACAAAACCTCAAAAATGGTTTAACTGTGGTTAAGAAAAGGGGATAAATCAGAAGAAAAGATGTTAGATTGGATCACATGACAGCTTTGTTGTTTGTGGAGTTAATGTTACTGTCTTCCCCAAGCGACCAGTTTTCCATTTCCTAGGTATTGGTTATCACTACTGTTAAGCTTAACTTGGGGCTTCTAAATAGAAAGTTAATAGGAGGAGAAAGGAAGTAAGGAGAAGTGGTTTACCTGAGATAGAAGGAGGCAGTGGAACTTAAAATCTATATATGGAACTTTAAGCCACCACGTCCAGAAAGCTGTGTCCCTCCCTACTGGCTATAAGCTGGAGACTCTCCAATTTGGTTCATGAGTCTGCATCTTCCTGGGCTTCAGACCTACCCCATGCCTCCCACAGCCTGTTTGATGGATGCATTAAATACTATTTGTCTAATAAGCACACTCAATCCTCTCAAATTCCTTCCCAGTGCCACCTCTCCTGGAAGACGAGGAAAGCAAACCCTTCTCTTCTCCACAGTTTAGCTGACAGATCCTTACCCACCTTTTCAAGAACCTGGTCAACATTGACATTTGTCCCTGGACCCCATAAACTCTCATTCCTTCTATATGCACCCTATGAAATGGTTGTCAATTGTGTTCTTTCCTGTACCCCTACTTGCCTTGCTGCCATTCCTACATACTGCAGTAGCCAACCCCCTGTCTTCTGTCTTGCTCCTGCAGTTCATATTGCCAAAAAAAGGAACTGTTCTTCATTTAACCACTGCTCCAGCTGCCCTAGCTAGCCCCAGGACTGTCCAAGGGGAATCCATTACTTCTATATCAGTACAGGAGTCTGGAAGAAAGGGGTTTGCTCAAGGACAAGTCCTTTGGGCTCACTCAGGAGCAGCCAGGTTTGACTGATGAGGTAGCCTTAGCTCCTCTGTGCAGGGCAGTCTTCAGGTTTATTGGCCCATCCACACTGAGAGTTCATCTTCTTCTACTGTGGTTCTGTCTCCTCCTACACTTACAAGCCTCCTCTTTATCACTGCCCTTCCTGGAATGTTCCTCGTCTCTTGTCTTCTTGGTAAATGTGATTCGCTCTTCAGATCCCAGAAAAAGCTGCGAACTGGGTAGCCATTGTTTCCAAGATTTTAGAGTGTGCTCATGACAAGTACTAGAGTGCTCTTAAATAACAGTTTTCTATGTCTCCTTTATTTAAAAATGAAAGGAATGACCAGAAACCCTCTATTTCTTGGTCTGTTTTTAAGAATGGACCGACTGTCATCCTAAAGTGGCATCCTAAAGTGGGACATAAAAATAAGCTCACACCTGCCATTTACAATCCAACCATATCTGGGTCTCATGGAAACAGACATTTAAAAGTTAGCTGTTTTGTCAAAAGAAAAACCTTAAGAAAAATTAAGAATAATCATTATTTGCTCTACAATCTAAATGTATATTTTTGTCCTTTTTTATTTACAATTTAAAAAGGCTTTTCTCAGGAAATCAACACATATGAGTATTCGTGTCACCAAATGCTGATGATTAAAAATAATCCCACTAATGAGAGCTGGCCCAGTGCCAAGACGATCAGGGCCTGCCTCGTAAGCATGAGAGAGCCAGCCCAGTGCCAACGCGATCAGGGCTTTCGTCGCAAGCATGATCGTGGTAATTTACATCTACGCTCACACCAATACCCCACCATTCTTAATGGATTCTATTTTAGTCTTTATGAATTAATAGAATTCTAATTCTCCATATTACAGTCTACCATTTGCTTTTAGAATTCATAAAATTATTGCTTTTAGATGGAGAATGGCTCAATCCCATATAATTCTTCATGTTCCTTACTTCGAGTATTTAGCTGTCTGTATACAAGAGTCTTGATAAGGCAGAACAGAGAGAAGAAAAATAGGAACAGGTCTCATATTGCCCATCCAAGAAGGCTCTTACTTCCTGCAGAGGATCTTTGCCCAGTCTATAGCTCTGTCTCCTTCATACAGCATCTGTCCCGTCAACAATCCTGACCACAGCCCAAGGACCTGGTGCCTGTAACAGCAAGCAGCATCTCCTAGCACAAGAGAGACTAGCTCTTCATTCTTCCCTTACCTTATTCTCTTGAGGTTCCATTTATAACAAAGATATGTCAAAACATGATTGCAAAAATTGTAGCAGATTGTGAAGTGTTTATATTCAACAGATTAACGCCTTTAATAAAAAGGCTATATCGTCATGTTCTTCAGAAGATAATTATCAACAAGATATATGTTAAAACATGATACCCTAAAGGCAGTGCTGACCAGTAATGAAGACCCAGTTTCCATTTTTATACATTTTCTCCCGTTGTGTCACTCTGTGGACAAATGACAGTCTATAATCATTTGAAGTTAAGGTCAATAGTGTAACACCGTATTACTGAGGGGTGCTCAGACAGAATCTGCTCTCTCTGCTAACTACATTTGTGCATGCATCTCCAGTAGATGTACCTGCAAAATGTTGTCATCACTGCTAAAACTAGTAAGACTTGGAGAGTGATAAAGAAGCTGAGGACTCAAGTATCGAACCACAAGTAGAGGCAGAGAGAGAGAGAGAGAGAGAGAGAGAGAGAGAGAGAGAGAGAGAGAGAGAGAGAGAGAGAACATATTGGGAATGGTGCAAATCTTTTGAAACTTCAAAGCTGCCCCCAGTGGCACACCTTCTCCAACAAGGCCATATCACCTAATTCTTTCTAATCATGTCTACCAATTGGGCTCTGATTTTCAAACTTATAAGCCTAAGGGATCCAATGACACTTTGAGGATATGTTCTTGTTCATTGTCTATTATCATAATAAAGGCTATGCTGTGACCAAAAGAAACTTGCGGGCAGGGGAGACTAATTGGCCTTACCCATTCTGGTCACTATCTCTCTTTGAGGAAAGCCATAGCAGGAACTCAAGCAGGTCAGGAACTCGAGGCAGGAACCTGGCAGCAGAAACTGAAGGAGAGGCCTTCATACTGGCTCTTTCCCCATGGCTGGCTCAGTCTATATTCAGGACCAGCTACTCAGGGATGGAACTGCCCACAGTGGTCTGGGCCCTCCTATACCAATCATTAGTCAAAAAAAAAAATAATAATAATGGCTCACAGACTTTCCTATATAGGCTGTTCTGACTGGGGATATATTCTCAACCAATGTTCCTTCTTTCCAAATGACCATAGCAGGCACAATGTGTATATTCATTTTGGGACAGACTAAAAGTTTTTGGATGAAAATCTTAAAGGTAGAAGTGTTAGAGCCAGCAGGTTAACTCAGAAATCCAGACGACTGAGGATCATTCTTCCCTCCTCCATTTAGCCCACACCCCTAGTCGTTTTTCTGCTATTCTCTAAATCTATTTTTAAAGATAGTATGAGACCAGCACCCCCAGTACAAAAACAGGCAACATGTTCATTTCTCCAGTGTGAAGAATGTACTTCTGAATCCAGCAGAATTGGGATGAGCGAGGTCCCAGAGCTCACCACTACTGCAATTGTAGGGCAGTGACTGGTCACCCACTAATCTTATGTTCTCCCTCCCCCACCCTGAGCAAAGGCAGTTTCACAATGTAAGCAGTGACAGGTCGAACTCCCATGGAACCTGTGCTTGGATCCACTTCTGCCTGTGGCTGCACTCCCTTCTTGCTCAACACATGAGTTGGGGGAGTCAGAACTCCTGTAACTCATGAGCTCTACGCAAGAGAGAGCACACTGCTCTAACTTTTAGTGGCAAATTTTCTCCAAAGACTTCTTCCTTTTGTTGTCTATGCAGAGGCTTGGTTGCTTCAAAGTTACTGCTCCATTCCAGTTCAAAAAGCATCTTACAAGGCAACTTGGAGAGTGGAAAGTCCTAAGATGTAATGTTGGACCACAGCTGAAGCCCAGAAATGCTAGGACTGATTATTCAGGTTCTGACTTAAGGAGGTCCATATAAATAACACTAGGAACAGAAAGGTCAGTGCTTCTGATGGGCAGCCAAAGCAACCAATCAAAAGGGTGATTCAAAGCCTTAGAGGTTCAAGCCGTAAAAACAAAACTGAACTCTGCTTCTTGCTCATGTAAAGCAGTTCCATGGGCTCACTTAGACTTTCTCAGAGTGCCAATTTTGACAGACTTTTCATGTCCGTTGGGTACTTTGTAACCAGAAACATCTGCCTTGGTGCCTTGGTTATAGAAAGTATTCTTTCTTAAAAGGATCCTGTATACTCAATTCCCTTACACAACACAAAACTAATCATTGTAAATGGACTTAAGTGTATGTGAATTTCCCCTGAATACTTACTGAAATATAGCCTAAATTTTATCACGGTGGCAAAAGTTCCCGAAACAATAATGAGCATCTTGCCTTGGAAAATAGTTGGGCCGTTTCTTATTCTTGCTTTGTTCTTTTAATGATATGCTCGAAAGAAATTGCCTACATTGTAACCTTCTGCACAATATGCTGCTATTGACATCTGAGGATTAAGTTTTAATTGAATTAGGATTTCAAACAGTCTATTATCTATGAACCCTGTATAATGATGACAAAGACATCCTCGAGCAGGCAATGAAACTGGCTAGTGTGTTGAATAGACAGCTAACAGCTCCATTCAGTTTGCAGCACTTGCCAAACTCACACACATTTTCTCCTACATTCATGCAAAGCAACAGAGCAGCGGCAGACACTGCCTGCCCCATGCTGCCTCCTGGGACTGAAAACCAGGCGTCTTATTCCTCTGCATAGAATTGCTGCAGCAGTAAATGGCACTGGCCACACTCATCATGTCTTATGCTTGGGGTCGGAACTTCATTGAGGGTATGGTGATGGAGTCTCTCATCTCTGTTATGTTAGAGAGTGGGGAAACATCCACAGAGAATCCAAACTCTTCAAGGTGTGGTGAGAAGTGACTCCAGTAGGTACAGAACCAATCATTTACAGCAGTAATTATGAAAGCTGGCATGTATACTGTGTCAGCCTTGCTGCGTCAGAGGCTCACACAATGCTTCAGATCCACTACAAACCCCGTAGTCACTCAATATTTTTGACAGAAAATCATGCCAAAGGGAAGGGAATTCTGGGCCAAGCAGATCAGTCGGACTTTCGGTGTGTTTGTAAAATTGATTCAGTAAGTAGTCTGGATTCCCATAGCATCCTCAGGCTGCCACAGGAGGCTTAGCTTACAGGGCAAGGTGGAGTCGGGGAACTGACTGCACTGCTTGTTGTAATTATGAGAAACAGCACGCTGTGTCACCCTGCTTGCCTCCCCTAGACAGTGCCTTCCAGCTTCCTGGCTCAGGACTGGCTTAGACCTGGCAAAATTGAATCCGAAATGCAAAGAAAGGTCCTGTCGTCAAGAAGCCAGTGAAGGACAGCTGTGCACATGGACTGGATTGGGAATAGCCTGCTGCTTCCCCAGACACATGCTTATTCATTCACAAGAGAGACCCAGCAGTTGAGGCGATGGATGAGCTGGTTAGGGTTAGCTTCGTTCCCAGCTCAAGTGTAGGCGTTAGTTACTTATCCTGGCAGAAAAGCCAGTGACTTCCTGTGAGTCGTGGGGACAAAGTTGTACTTTGGTCCCATTTCAGAGCACTCTACATATTCAGGAGGAAGACTAGAAGCAAGCAGGTTCAGAATAAGCCCCTTGGCTCCTTGGGAATGATAAGGTGTGGAAAGATACATAAGAAAGAAAAATAATTCGTTTCTTTCTTTCCATTTGCTGTTTTTGGAAGAAGAGCACCCATCCTCAAAGGGACCAGTTCTCCATGCTCTCAGGAAAGGACTGATCCCTCCTCTCTCCTCCAGCTGTACCACCCTGCTCAGGAATCCTATTCTCTGAGCTCAGTGTTGTCACAGCACAGCCCCAGTAGAACTCACAAGGACCGGTTGATATAACCATGACTCCACAGCCAGTCAAGGAGGAACTCTCCCTGGCTTCTCTGTAGTTTGTTTCCATTTGCATCATCTTTGTCTCTACTACAAGGCTCTTTCTGTGCTATGTCAGGAGGCAAAGTGGAGGGATTTGCTAGCTTCTTTTACTCCAGGCACTGCTGGAAGCTACAGATTTTACCCCCATATTGACTCATGTAGGTAGGGGTGAGAAATAAGAACTTTGGATAAGAGAATAATTAGAACCATGTCTGGCCTTCCTCAACAACAAAACTAAGAGTTAGACTTAGTAAAGAATACTTTGCAGGTTAAGGGCACAGCCACACAGCTTCTGAGTTCTGAGACTGCTGTCACAATTTTGGCTCTATTTCTTCTACTAGTAGAACACATAATGAAGAGTCAACAGATGATCTCTGTGTAAATAAATCAGTGGACTGGAGAAGAAATCTTAAAAAAAATGTCACCCCAGAACAATGATTCTGTATTTTCTTTTTTAGACCAAGAGAACTAATTTTGGAGAGTTTATGTTGTCTCTGAATCCTTAATGTGACAAAAGGTTGGTTTCTTGTCATTAATTTTCTTGATGTAAACAATCTTATAGAAATGTAGAAATAAAGGGTATATTAGCATAATAACCATATATTTATGTATATACATCTTAAATTTGTAACATAAGGCTTCAATATACATGAGATAATGTAATCTCAAGGACAAAAGTCATCTAGCTCTTCTACTAACTCCACAGTCATATTCCTTTAGCAAGGCATTTGTTGATAATAATCATAGACTTAGGTTGATCTCCTCTAGAGATGAATAATGTTACCTTTCAAAGGAACCCATCACTCTCAAAATGACCACACAATCCAGCATCACCCTTGCACTCTGCTGCAGTGTAGGTATACCCAGCAGTTACTCTGCTAATATATTGGTGTGGTGGTTTGAAGACATTTGGTCCAAGGAGTGGCACTATTAGGAGGTATGGCCTTGTTGGAGGAAGTGTGTCACTGTGGTGGTGGGCTTTGAGAATCCCCTCCTAGCCACAGGAAGACAGTCTTCTGATTGCTTTCAGAACAAGATGTAGAACTCTCAGCTCCTCCAATAACATGTGTGCCTGGATGCTGACATGTTCCCATTTTGATGATAATGGATTGAACCTCTGAACCTGTAAACCAGCCCCAATTAAATGTTGTCCTCTCTAAGAGTTGCCATGGTCATGATGTTTCTTCATAGCAGTACAACCCTAACTAAAACACTTGAATATCTTCCTACCAAGTCCAATAAGGAACAAAGCCAGGGATTGAAGTGTCTTTAGTTCCCTTCCTTCTGTAGGCAAATATATATTGCTTATTAATGTTTGCCATCAAGGAATCATCCTATGGAGTTTATGCATCTATTACATGATGTCATTCCATTCACTTTGGTTTGGGGGAATCAGTAAAGAGGCAGACAACGTCACTAAGTAAAAAGTAAACATGACAGTAGTATTTATATCATACTTAGAATAATGTTTTTCAGAGTTTGAATTTTAATGTGCACATGGATCTTCTGAGCATCTCATTAAAATGTGGTTTTTAATTTGTTTGTTCTGACTTAGGGCCCAAACTTCTAATTTTCTACTAGGACCCAGTTGATGGTGACAGAGCCTGTCTAATGGTAAGACTTTGAATATCACTGTTGAAGGTGCAGGTTGGTACTCCCGCAACATCTCCTTTTGCATAGCATGCTACTGTAAACTTGCACCACTGTTCATTTGACTATGGCCAGTGAAGCCTCCTCCTGAAGCATTTGGGAATAAACACAGGGACCCACAGTCAGACAATGTAAAGAGAGCAAGAAACCTTGGGACACTCAGCCCTAAATGGGATGTCTCCATCAGATCCTTCCCCGAAGGGCTCTGGGAACCCCTCAGAAGAGGAGGTCGAAAGATTGTAAGAGCCAGAGGAGATGGAGAACACCAAGGACTTCTATGCTCAACAGGACTGGCACCCATATGAATTAAGAGAGACCAAAGCAACATGCACACAGCCTGCCTAGGTCTGCACCAGATGGAGTCCTAGAGCTAGAAGAAGTGGGCATGCGCCCACATCCTTATCCTAGAAGCAATCACCGATTGATAACTAATAGTAAATAAAAATTGAATTTTTTCAGGGAATCTCACTTGGGAAACAAACTACTCGTAAAGGTAAGCCACATACCCAGCTGGAGACACCCGACACAAAGTGAACTCAGTGGCACCTCTGGATCTTTGTCTCACAGTGTCATGTCAGAGCTCTTGTTCTTTAAATGGTATTTTTAATTTTATTATTTATATTTTTTTCTTCTCTCTTTTTACTCTCCAGGTCCTTTGCATATAAATTATGGCTTCCAGTTTAGTGTTTTTATGGGATCCCTGAGTGTGCAAATGAGTGTGCTCCTGCATTTATATCTGTTTCTCATGTTTTTTCTTAGGCTCTTTCCCTTCCATTTGTTTGTTTTGTCCTATTCTGATGTGTTTTCTTTTTTGTTGCTGATTTTGTTTTATTAATGTCACATAGAAGCCTATTTGCTTTCTAACGAGAGACAGAAAGGGAGTTGATCTGGGTGGTGAGGAAGCACGAGGAGTAGAGGAAGGGGAAACCATGATCAGGTTATATTACATAAGGAAAAATCTCTATTTTCAATAAGAAGATCAAAAATGCATAAATTGTGGTGGCTTGAATATGCTTAGAACATGGAAAGTGGCACTATTAGGAGGTGTGGCTTTGTTAGAGGAAAGATATCAGTGTGTGGAGAGGCTTTGAGGCTCCTAAGCTCAAACTCCAACCAGTGCAGTAGAGACAGTCTCCTCCTGATTGCTTTTGGATCAAGACGTAGAACTCTCAGCTCCTCTAGCATCATGCCTGCCTGCACACTGCCATGGTTCCTATGATGGTAATGAACTAAACCTCTGAAACTGCAAGCCAGCCCCAATTAAACGTCCTTTATAAGAGTTGCCTTGGTCACAATGCCTCTTCACAGCAGTAGAAACCCTAACTAAGATACAAATGAAATTTAAAAGCAAGGGAAAAAAGAATAAATATAAAAGGTTGATACGGTGATTCATTCTCTCTCTCTCTCTCTCTCTCTCTCTCTCTCTCTCTCTCTCTCTCTCTCTTTTGTCCACTTATCTGAAGCAAAAAATTATTTCTTAGTCTTTCATGACCACAATGAAGAAAGTAATGAATTCTTTTAGACTTCAGATGCCAGTTTCTTTCTGAAAGTTCTGGTTTGGAGGGTCTAAGGCAGAGCCTGAGGAGTACAAGTCTTTTACACATGTATCTCACATATGATTCTGCTGCCAATGTCCTCTGGTTTGGATTTGGGAATCACTCCTGGAATGAATAAGTTAAATGCAATGTGGGCTTTGTTCGTAGTTCATCCTTCTTCATCATCAGAGTGAAGGATTTCAACTAAATGGCGACCATATTCTGTAGGAGTACGTAGGTAATGAGAGCCAAGAGTCTCACTATTTACTCAAGCTACTCACTCACAGCCACAGGAATGAGCCCAAGAAAGCCTGCTGACTGGAGAATACAGCCCATATGCTGGTTTTCTTTTTTCAGGAATACTTCAATAAATGTTATCCAATGAGACAGTGGTGTAGTGGACATATGGATACCATTTATTATTGAATTAACTGGGACAGGTGCCATTTCCTTGGATTCTGCCTCTTAATTGGTAGCATCACCATAGAACAAAATGATGCAACAAGACCCTTGCCAAATTGATGGCACTCTGGCATTAATCTGGATGGTTAGAAAGTCAATCAGCTCTCATAGGTCCCAGAGGAAAACACGCCATACTTGAAAATACCCAAGTATTATGAACTCAAAACTCTGTTTGCTTCCCAAGGGATAGATAAAACAACAAATAAATGTCCTTGTTCTCAACAGATCCTCTAAGCAAAGTATCCAGGACTGGTAAGTCAGGATCAGGAAGAAGACAGAAAAGAGGTTCAGGAGAGATGTATTCTTCACAATAAAGCTGAGACCAGGGAGACTTTCACATTGATTTCTTGAGATGTTGGGATGTGGGTAGAATTTCTGACATAAATTTTTCTTAGAAGGCCACACATCCAATTACTTCCTGTGAAATAGACAAAATACCACAGAGATCAAGTGCAGAGTAGGTGAGAGTAATGGATGACAGGAAATGTAAAGTCTCTTTCTCTGTGCATCAGTGGGCTGTGGGCTCACAAACAGACACACAGAGGTTGTGGTTTTATGATAAATCGAAGGGGAAAGCCCTGAGGAAATGCACATTTCAAATGACAAGTGTTTGTGTGTGCATTTTGGTGCAGCATGTGTGTTGAAACAACATGACTCTTGCTATCAGGATGTCTGGCAGTGTGCCAGTAATATCTCAGAATAAAATGGGTAGGGAATGATGGTAAAATGTAGACATGCATGCAGGGATATTTGGTAAATGATATATACATGCACATTGAAGCAAAGACTTATGCTCTCTGCTCTGGGTCCTCACAGACTGATTGGATGTGGTGATAGAGGATCAAAGGGGCTTTCAGTCAAGCCATCCCCTGACCTTTCCAAAACAGACAAATATTCAGTGTTGCAAAGAGACATAACAACATTTAGTGACATGGAGACTCTTGTAACAAGACACAGATGTAAACAACCAAAGAGCACTCCCAATGGTGCCTCCTTGATTAGTGGCAGTGGCTTCACCCCTCTTTTCAAACTAACTGATATTCCTGGGTCTTGGGAGAATCAATAGGTCTCTTTAGAAAAGGTTTCCGGGTCACTGACATTCTGGAACCATATAGCCCAACCCTGATGATTGAGATTTCTATACGAAGAGGTTCAAAGGTCACATGGGGGTAGCTGACTGCAGAACCGGAAAGTTGAAGAGACCCCAGCTTGGCAAGCTCTACACTGGCTCATGTTCTGCCTGTCACCTAAGTACAGAACCAGGTGGGCTTTGTGTCACCTCGCTGGCTTCACATTTACATGCTTGTCTGATTTTCTAACTTGCAAACTTCCACATCCTCAGTTCTTAGCATGGAAGAAAATATTCACTGCACTATTTATTGAAAGAACGAAAGAGCTTGTGAGTGAGTGAATGAATGAATAAAGAATCTCATCTATCCCTGATCTGTTTACTTTCAGTACATTATATCAGGGTATACTTTGGAATATGAACTGGTTTTCAAAACATATGCTTTCATTTGGACTTTCTTTGCTGTTGCTATTGTTTTTGAGAAAGGACTAACTTTGTAGCCTTGACTGACCTGGCACTCACTATGTAGCCCAGGCTAGTCTCATACTCACAGACATCCACCAACCTCTGCCTTCTTAGGGCTGAGATTTTTGCTTTATAGTATACATCTGTATCCAGCAATGACTCTACCAATGGCAGTATTATAATGACTCAAACTTAGTGGTCACAATCTATATTCAAAACCATCTGAATTCAATTTGACTTTTAGAGGGTCCATCTCTCAGGATGGTAGGTTGAAGGTGGGTAAATAGTACCTCACAGGTACTGTGCATATAGAGAACCTCACAGGTATTGTATATAGAGAGAACGTAGACGCTTTTTCTTTGAAGAGACTATAGTTAGACTGTTGCCTGTACATGTGGCTCACAGAGACAGCATACTAAGTGCAATCTAGTTTTCAAATTTCTATTTAATGCTTCTGTTTCTATTCTATGGGTGCTGGCTGTCCAAGAACCCAAGGCCTTCACACTAGTAGATTGCCTCAGGCAGAGTCTTAAGACAGGGGCAGCTAGTGAATGCAGTTCCTCTTCCTTCTAGCTCAGAGAAGCACAGAGTTGTGACCCACCCCAGTCCACTTCATACTTTGCAGCTTACTCTGAAAGGAGAAACACTTTGGTGTCCCCGCTACATCTCTACCGGCTCCTATTGGCTCAAAGACAGGTGCTTCTTCAATTGGAGACAAGTAGAACTTCACGGAGAGGGTGGGGTTTAGAATCTGAAAATGACCTTGAACTTTTAGTTTGGTTGGTTTGGTTTTGTAATTTGCCGTCATGTGATAATACTCCTTTAGGTAGCTTTGCCTGACTCTTAGAAGATGATCCTGTAGCCCACAGTTCTTTTATATCATCAAAATGTTGCTTTCTTCCCCACTAGAGTCCACAACTACCCCAGTCTCCTTGAAGATGTTCCTAAAATCCTCAACAGGGTTGATTAGGAAGCCAAACAATAACCATAACCCTGATACCTGTATAGATACCAAGTAAAGCAACCCAATCTTCAGACTTAAAATTTTCACAAAAATTGAGAAGTAAGGTCTGTCTGTCTCAATATTTATATATTCCACACGTTTGTAGCTCAGAAGCAATGTGCTCATTTCTTTGGTGACGTCACAGCAGGTTTTACTTATCTGTGACATAGAGTGTTCTCAATATCCCCTGCAGGTTCTGATAGAGAAGGCAGACACGGAATAGGGGAAATGCGTGGTGAGGGCCCCAGGCAGATCTGATGTGGGTTTGCTTGGTATGCCGGGGAGCAGCGGCCTAATGAAATCAGAGCTGTTTCTACTCAGCCCTCTCACCATGCTTCCTGAGTCATGCCACAAGCTCCTTGATGCTCACCGACCTTTGCTTTGAGAATGTAAACCCAAGACACTCCTAGAGGGCTCAGGTGTGGAGCCTGTGTTTTGCTTTTCTTACTTTCGTTTGATGCCAAGCGTGATTAAAGAAAATGTCTCCTAACTCTGAGTTCTTTAGAAGGCTTGCCTACTCAGGTCCAGACAAGCAATCCTGTGAACTACTCCACCCGCCCCCTGAAGCACCATTTCCTCCCTAGGTGGAGAGGCCTCAGGATGGCTTCAAGATGATCAGCTTATTAATTTTCTGCTCCCCACTCATGCTTTGCCCCAGGAGTAAGAATGATGCAATTGTTTTCTACATTGAGTATGACTTTACCCCAAAAAGTTCTTTGAAGAGCCCTGTCCTAAACAACCACACTGCAGACCATGAGTCTGCACCAAGGCAGTGGCTACGGAGACGCTCCTCCCTCTTTTCCTATGCATAAATTCGAGACATTTGGTGCCTTTAAAAGAATGAACACATATCTTCATTGCTGTCTTTTCCATTCCCTGTCCTCGGTACACTGATTTATATCTTTCTCTTTAGGGAAGGAGGTAGAGTAGGGATTAGAACCCAGGCCCTCAAGCATGCTAAGCAAATGCTGTAGCACAAAGCCATGCTCTCAGCCCTTTCTTTTTCATGTTTATATACATAAGACCCACTCCACCACCACCCTCAACACACACAAGTCCCAAGTAGCATACTTGAGCAGTTCCAGCTTTAAAACCCTGTCGGCCATTTGTGCCAGGGGATCCCTATAGGTTTAACTTTGCTCAGCTCACTGTCTTCAGATGACAGGAACAAACACTAGCCTCTCCCTCATAAGGGAGCTTGTAGGGACTGATAGGAGCAGATATTTCTGAACTAGAGTTTCATCCCCCTGCCCGCTGCCCAGGTCCCCTTCCTCTCCACCATACGTATGCCTCTCCTTAAGCCAGCCCTTGGTACAGACCTCTTCTCTGCCACTCTCCAGTTATGCCACTGAAAGCTTCTCTATTCAGACCTGAATGAAGTTTGCCATGTGTACTGTATACCTACTCCATACCTACAATTTGAGGAACTTATCCTCCCTTTTGTCTTGCCCTTTCTCATTTCACATTAAGAATAGTTAGAATAAAATGACTTCCCAACCAAAGCCTTTGCAACAGCAAGACAGTTTTCCCTCTGGGTCTCGATGCAACCATCTCAGCAGCATCCTCCCGATTAAAGTGGAGCAGTAAGCAGCCTCCAGCAATGCTTGGCTGCATCTCTGTCTGGGGCCCGGGGTCTGTGCTCCCTGAACGAAGATCCCTTTGACTTCAACAAATCAGAATAACACCTATTTCAAATATAGTATTTGATGAAAGCAGATGTCAGCAGATCCTGCCTATGTAATTGATATTTGATTTATTCAAGATTTATGCATGCTGTGCCTTAGATTTATTAATGATAATCCCCGGCTCTTGTGTTTAATATAGTGGAACCAAAACATAATTTGCTGGGATCAGTCAGAAATGCATCAAAGTGATTAACTCTACATGCAAACCATTATGGAGCGACGTCCCTACTGTGCACAGTGCAACAGAGGCAATAATACAGTAATTGGCTTCACTCACACGAGTTAGACATTTGCTGCGATTGCTAGAAAAACGGTGTCTCCTCTTGTCTTTGATCCTGAACGTTCCTATTCTCACCATCCTTTGATGCTCCTTTTCCTGCTAGGATTCTCCTACCTGAAACCACATTTAACTAAATCACAGTTAGCGGGCACTGTGTGAACACACACACACACACACACCACACTCCTACAATAATTGTACCTTAGAAAGGGGAGGCTATCTTATGAAAAGAAAGAGGGAAGAGAACTGTCTTGCCGAGGCTGTCTGCTCGGTGGCCCTGCCTCTGGTTTGAACGGAAGCCCCCTCTGTCAGTCCCCATGAGGAGAAGTGCGGTGCAGGGCCTGCTAACATGAGCTCTGCACCACACCTATCACAGACTTTAACACTCACACAGGCTGTGGAACCATTGCCACCCAGCAATGCAGCTACAACTAGGATGGATTCTGGGGACTTGCCTGCTCTCTCCCAATTTACACTGGTTTTCTGTTTTTTTACATAGTCACTTTAGAATCATCCCACGTCTGTGTGTCTTACTGTGAATTATGCTGTACACTCACTATTTCACTCAGGATTTGCTGGTTTGCTTTGTTTTAGGCAATTAAAACTTGATTGGATGGACACCTGTTGAAAGAAAGAAAGAAAGAAAGAAAGAAAGAAAGAAAGAAAGAAAGAAAGAAAGAAAAGAAAGAAAGAAAGAAAGAAGAGAAGAGAGAAGAGCAGAGAAGAGAAGAGAAGAGAAAAGAAAAGAAAAGAAAAAAGAAAAGAAAAGAAAAGAGGGGGGCTGGAGAGATGGCTCAGCGGTTAAGAGCACTAGTTGCTCTTCCAGAGGTCCTGAGTTCAAATCCCAGCAACCACATTGTGGCTCATGACCATCTCTAATGAGATCTGATGCCCTCTTCTGGTGTGTCTGAAGATAACTACAGTGTACTTATATATAATAAATAAGTCTTTTTTTAAAAAAAAGAAAAGAAAAAGAAAAGAAAAGACAAGAAAATTGGTCTATTTTTTTTGAGATGGTTTCTCTGTGTGGCCCTGGTTGTCCTAGAATTCACTCCAGTGACAAACCTAGATTGAAACCTCCTAAGTCTGGGATTAAGGGCATGCACCACTATTACCCAACTCCTAAAATATTTTTCTAAGTAGTTGAGGGCAGTTTTATTTCAAAACATTGAAAGTCAGCTCGTACATGCAGCAAAGCGTACAAGAACACATCATGAATGATGGCGGCCTCCTCCCTGTACTGTGTCCTCTTCTGTGCCTCTCCACAAAGGTAATCATGGTAGTAGCTTCTGGTGTAATATTCCTGAAAATGTAAACAGTAGGCCGCCACATACATGCGCCAGGTGTTTTTCATTTAGAGCTGTGTTTTAGAGCTGTGTGTGTTTGCTGATAAGGAGCTATTTGATTCTTTTTCATTGCTATCTTTGATCATTTTTAATTGTTTAAAGAGCTGCCTGACCTTCAGTGCACTACACTAAGCTCCACACTTGAAAAAAATTTAAAAACTTTTGTTTCCAGTCTGGAAATTGGGGCTACAGTTTAGAGCAGTGGTTCTCAGCCTTCGTAATGCTGCAACCCTTTAATACAGTGCCTCATGTGTGGTGACCCCCAACTAGAGAATTATTTTTGTTGCTACTTCATAACTGTAATCTTGCTATTGTTATGATTCATAACGTAAATGTCTGTGCTTTCAGATTGTATTAGTTGGCCTCTGCAAAAGGGTTGTTTGACTCCCAAAAGGTGGAGATACACAGGTTGAGAACCACTGGAGTGAAGTGGCAACTTGTGAGGATTTAGAGGTCCACTGCCATCCACATTTTCCAGCAAAGCCTGTGTAAATGACCCTAAATTTTTCTGCTGCCCAAAATGTGCTGTCTCCAGGGTGTATGGCAGTATATCATCATAGTCCTTGACGGGTAAGGACCTCAGTCAATCTCAAGCCTTTGTAGCTCATCTTGGGTCTTTCACATGCTAAGTAACTCACATTAGCTTACATAGCTAATGTGACCCATGCTAACTTAAGTTTTAAGGCACAGTCCCAGGACAGTCTCCATGGTCCCTAGAGACAGCTCTGTTCCCAGATGGAACAGAAGCTGTTTTGAGAAAGACAGGGACACCTTCTTATGTTTTTCAAAGCCATCGAAGAATCTTCTCCACAACCAAAATGGATGTCTTTCTTCATGTCTTCATTCAGGCCTGCCACTAAGCATTCCAGCCTCGGTTCTTAGTAGTATCTTCTACTCCCCAAGCCCTGCAACCTCCTGGCCCAAGTCCTCAGCAGTTTGCTGTCAGGGCACCTTTTCTTGGCTGCTGTAGAAGCAACTCCTGCCTGGACAATCTGAGATCTCTTTTCCTGCCCTAAAAGTTAATTGATCCCTGCTCCCGAGTGCCATGACGCCGAGCAACTGCATCTGTGCTCAGCAGCAGGCCAGGTCCAGCCAGACCCACCTTGGGGAGGCTGCCACAGTGCGGCAGGGCCAAAGGACACTGGGGCTCAAGTCTCAAATTATGCCAGAGATCTGAGAATCGGGAGGAATTTCAAAACGTATATGGCCATCAGTCTCCATATGAAGAATCCAGGCAGCAGGAGAGAAGGAGATGCCACACTCTTAAAAGGGGGAAGGACTGGAACCCAGTCCGCAAGCCCCTAGTCACTTCTACAAGCTGACCCTCAGGGCCAGGGTCACCAGGGTGCAGACTGTACATTTGCAGGTGAGTCAGAAAAGGAGGACTATTTCCTCACTACGAGCCTCAGCTTCCTCTTCTGGGGAAGAAGTCTACATAGGGTATTGTGGATACCCTATAGATAGTAGGTAAGAAAACATCCTAACAAAAGGACACCTTGGGTATGCAGAGTTCTCAGCACCAGGAACTAAGAGGCACACTGGTGAGTATTCAAAATGGGCCCAATATTCACACTGTAGCAATTCTCTCAGAGAAGGGCCATGAGGGCCGCAGATGCCTAGCCCGTAGGTATTGCAGGGGATACCTGAGGTCCACTTGCTTGCCTGCTACCCACATTCTCTTCAGGGTCTCTCTCTCTCTCTCTCTCTCTCTCTCTCTCTCTCTCTCTCTCTCTCTCTCTCTCTCTCGTCACTGCCTTTGAGTGCGTGGGACTGATGATTCTAAAGGAGCCATTTTTGTTCTTGCTGAAGAGTATCATGAGGAGACCCCAAAGCAGTAACTACTTAAATAACTTCAAAGTGCCAGGAGAAAGGCTGGATTAGTCTACTCTGATCTTAAAAGCATGCCCCTTTCCTGATGCCTGGATAGGAACTGTTTTCTTTCAGTCAGGGCTTGGTCATATCTAAGTTATTGAAATGATACATGATGGTAAGAATGGGGTCACCGGGATTCAGAAACCTTTTTGTACTCTCAAGTCACTCTTAACTGGAGTAAATTTGTGGGTTTGGGCATGTCTATAGCATTTAATTCCAGAATAACAAGAGATTCAAGACTTGGGGGGGGGGGGGCACTGAGTAACAGGCATTTGTACAATTTTAGAGCCGGAAGACAATCTTACAAATCCTGTTTAAAGCTTGTTTTCACTTATTTGGGATAGGCCCAGAGCAAGATTTGTGAAATAAAGTCCTGCTGGGCAGTGGGCAGTGGTGGCTCATAGAGAAACCTTGTCTCAGGAAAAAAAAGAAAAGAAAAGAAAGAAAGAAAGAAAGAAAGAAAGAAAGAAAGAAAGAAAGAAAGAAGGAAGGAAGGAAGGAAGGAAGGAAGGAAGGAAGGAAGGAAAGAAAGAAAGAAAGAAAGAAAGAAAGAAAGAAAGAAAGAAAGAAAGAAAGAAAGAAAGAAAGTCAGTCCTGTGCGGAAGAACAGTCGACAAAATTTGTATAGTGAAGTTATGTTCAGCCTCGTGGAGATGGGGGAAGAGGAAATCCTGAGACAACCCTGACTTTGGAATCAGAAACACTTGAAAATCACAGCTGCCTAACCAACCTCATTCTCACTCAGGAGGAGGGAATCGCAGGAAGGTCTAGCTTATTGTTTGTTTGTTTGTTCGAATTCAAACATAATACTTGTATACACTCTCCTATAGTCCAGCACAATAATATGATATTTGCATTCAATTTGTAGTGGTAATTATCCTTTCTATCTTCAAATATTTATCATTAAGATGTGGAAAGAACTTTTGGTCTCTTCCAATGTTTTTCACAATAACCGTCTACAACAGCAGTTCTCAACCCACAGGTTGTGACCTGCATGAGAGTCAAGACTCTTTCACAGGGGTCACATATCAGATATTCGGAATATCAGATCTTTACATTACAAATCATTACCGTAGCAAAATTAGTTTTGAAGTAGCAATGAAATAACTTTATGATTGGGGTCTCACCACAACATGAGGAAGTACATTGAATGAAAGGCTGAGAACCACTGCTCTAGCAGTATGGTCTCCTGAATGAGCAAGCCTGTCTTCTTGGGAGCTTGCTAGGAATTAGAATTTTGGGGCCACCCCAGACCTACCAGACGCAGATGTAAGAAACTGAAGTGGTCCTTCTAAGTGCTTTCTGATGCACCGTTACTTAAAATTTGAGAGCCGGTCTCCAAGGGCTCTAAGAGAATACAGCAGGCTCTTTCAGTAAAATTGAGCATCAGGTGAAGACAAGGAAAGGCAGTTTCCATCTCATGGGGAGTCTGGGTACACTGTCTATCTGGGAATGGCTCTCCTGTACGCCATACCCTTGAGTAGCATCAGAAAGAACCTGGTCTTACATTAGAAACAATCCCAGGAGTGGTTCTTCTTGGCAAATGACTTATGCATATATAATCAAGAGATTTTGACCTCAGTAGATTATTATAAAGGGTTTGGCAAATAGTTCTAACTACTGTAAATGGAATGCTCCCAGGCAAGGTTGCTATTTCCAAGAAACTATATTTATTCAGAAATAAAGCACACCTTAAAAATGGTGGGTTTTGGTTTGTTGCTTTTTGTTTTTGTTTGTTTTAGTTTTTAAAATATATTTTCTATGCATTATCTTCTTTGATAACGCCCCCCACTTTAAACCTGGAACCCCACAACCTTGACTTTCCACATTTTAGATATAAAGAAATGAAGAGCAGAGAAGTTAACAGGATTTTCCATGGCCCCAGACCTAGATACAGAATGTTACAGAAAATTGTTAGAACCCGGTTCTGTAGAAAATCCAGTCTGTTGCTTTGGTTTTTGTTTTCCTGATGTTCTGGGAGATATATTAGGCAATTTTCTAAGATGTGAATTTGTAATGAAATTGGTTTCCTTTATGAGTCTCTATTCTTCTCTCTCTCTTCTGTTTTTCATGTCTGGTAGTAATGGGCTTCATAAACACCTAAAATTGTGAAATCCCAGCTCAATGATTAGATAGGGAGCTCCCTGCCCCATCTCCCTTACAGGTGAGATGTGAGATGCTGTAACTAAGGCAACTGTTCCCTTCTGAGCTTATTGGTGGGCATCTGTTTCTAGTTGTAAATGGCCAAACATCCCCTTTACAGGAAAACTAATAACATCTTAACATATGGTCTTGAATCTGGGCTGCCAAATGACCTTGCATGGAGATTAATTGAAGGTGTTAATGGCATAGTTCCCAGCCAGAAATGTCAAAATACTGGCTTGGCCTTCTATGTACATATTTCAAGAGGATTTGCTAGTGATACTGAGCTGGATTAACGTTAAATATAAAGAAAAACACTATTACTTCAGCAACCACCCACAAGACACATTTATGTAGCTAAGGAATCTGGATTAGTGCTCAAGGCAGGGTGCAGACTAATGAACTTGACATCCCATTTTGACCCCTTGGAAAATTTCTTAGGATACAATCTACTTAGGTGGGGGTAATGCAAGCAGCAACATTCTTTTGAGGGCAATTTTTTTCTATGATTTTCTATAAGATTCTCATGGAATATGCCATTAGAAAGTTCCCCATGATAGCTATGGATTCATCCTTATACCAAATTGTAAATTTAAAACATTATGAGGTGTGTGTGTGTGTGTGTGTGTGTGTGTTTTAATTGCTGCATGAACTTTATAAATGATATCATGTCACAATACCAAAAGGTTGGGGCCACCTCATACCCTCCTCTCTACCTTACCCATGCTAGAGAAATGGACCAAATACCGGAAGAAAGACTCTATACTTTGAACTGTATTTCATTAAATATTTACATGGAAATATGTTCAACTTTCAGAGTCCTTCAAGTTTAGTTGTAATTATCAATGTCCTGCTTTAATGGTATAATCATGGTATAATTTTTGCTTTCACTGGTTCCTTATTATTATCCTGGTGTTATATGTGTATATAATCCTTTTGAGTTATAAATTACAGACATAAAAGTAAACATAAATACTTTCCTTTCAATCACATGTTCACAAACCAATAAACTTGAAAGAAAGATGAAGTATGTTTTAAGAACAGCAAGGAAAGACTCATTGCAGCAGTGTAGGGGAATACCAGGACAGAGAAGTGGGAGGGGGTTGACTGGGGAACAGAGGGAGGGAAGAGGGCTTATGGGACTTTAAGGGAGGGGGGAAATGGGAAAGGGGAAATAATTTGGAATGTAAATAAAATATATATATGAAAAAAGGAACATTGAGGATTACTTGGTGGGGCCTTTCTCTGCCCAATTTATTCAGTTGTGTAGGTTAGAAGAGGCATACTGCAAATGGCCAGGTCAAGTCAGCTACTGGCTGTACAATCGACAGGAAAGTAAGAGTACCTTGGTACCAGAATTGAAACAAGCAGAAGGGAATTAACACATGTCATTACTGTGAACATTACACATTGGTTTCATGAGCTCATGAAAGCCAGCTAGGTAAGTTTCCTGTGGGCTCCCAAAACCAGCACCCATCTGTACTTATAGAGGAATATTTTGTATTATACAAAAACTACATAAGTAAACCCTCATTTTCTTTACACGATTCATTTTTATTATTTAAAACTATATGCACATGCATGGGTATGTGCACATGAGTGCAGATGTCCCTGCCCCCCCCACCCACCCCCACCACCCAGCAGTCCAGAGGCATTGGGCACTCCAGAGCTAGGCTTAAAAGCCTTAATAAAATCTCCCAACACAGGTTCTGAGAACTAAACTCCAGTCCTTCTCGAGAGCAGCAAGTGTTCTTAACTGCAGGACCATCTCTGTAGTCCTTCCAAATTCACTTTTAAAAAATAAAAATAAAAGTGTAACCCTTTATGTTTAGATGAAAGAAAATGAAATGGCTCAGCTTTATCTAATTATCTAAATTAAATAAGAGGGTAAACAAAGAATGACGTAAAGCACTGTACGTCGGATTCACTCGGCTTTCCAGGGGGGTCAAGCCCCTCAGAAAACTCATCAAGGCTCTCGAAATTCTTCACACATTTTACTCTCAAGAAAATGCAACCGATGAGTAGTCATTAGCAAAGGAATTCCACAAACAATAAAAGAAAACTGCCGAATGCTGAATATCACAGGAGTGCTAGGTTCAGGTCTCAGTGAGCATGAAACGCCAATAGAGTTATAAAAAGATTCTGTGGCCCTGCATATTGCAAATACGCCATAGACTCTTTTGGCTCATTCTGAAATGAGGCAGTAGACAGATATCTCGGTGGAAAAGGCAATTAATGGGAGAGAATTCAGCTCCTTCCGCTGCTTTCTCCATTCGCTCCCTCCCAATCCTTTCAAATCTCCCTCGAGTCCAATTTGGGAATTCTTGCAAAGGCTAAGGTCCAGCAGCTTAACAGCTATTAAACACGATCATAAAGTGAAGATGCGTCCTGCGATTTGGGCTCTTGGCAGCATCAGAGTAATATGGCAAATGGCATAACTCCTTTACTGAAGAAAAAAAGTGGCGGAGTCAAAGGGAGGGGATGTGGACAAACCAGATCAGGAGTTTCAGATGGCCACCTACAGAGCATACTAACCCACTTTGGTATTGCTATTTAGTATCTGTGAGTTCTACCAGTGTGCATTATTAAATTCATGTATTATTGAATCATGAATCCTTGTTCCCTGATAAGAAATGGAGATGATATTTTTTTTTGGTTTAAATTAAGGCCTTGCCTCCTTATTTGAATAAAACTGCATTACTAGCTGCCTAGCATGCTAATCAGAAAACTGCATTAAGCAGGTAAGGCCATATGAATTAAAAAATAATGAAACAAGACTTTCCAGCCAGACATTGTTCCCTCGCCTGTTTTTCATGACAGCGGATTTCCTACTCGGAGTTGATAAGACAACGGCAAATGAAGATAACAACGTGAGAGGGAAATCATTCACTCTAATGGGCTCCACCTGTGCAGACTTCAGCTCATTTACATGGCTGCAGAAAAATTAGAAATCACGCGGCAATTAGTCTGTTCTAGATTATGCAGTGTGTCAACTGATACCACTCAGGAGGGCACTCGTGCTAAAATGGTTTCAGAAGATAAATCTACCTCCTATACAAACAGTTTTAATTACCTGGAAAACGGCATTGCCTATTGAGAAATCTCCATTGTGAACCTGGGCTGCACTCCTGCTATTGAAATCAGATGTTGGGAAATTCCAGTGTTTATATAATTGACTCATACAGTATTTGATGACTTGTTGAAAATGAAATTGGGCCTCTTGGTCAGGTCCCCAGTTGTTCATCAAAGGCCTCTTTTCTTGTCTCTTTCAGAGTTGGTCTAGGGAAGGTTGCAAAGAGCTGAGTTTTGTTTTTTACCGCTTCTGTGTACCTAACCCTTGCGTCTTGGGCCTTTGCACTTGTAGGTCTATGCAAATCTGATCATCTGTTTTAAAGTAATTTCAAACATGAAGCTCAAGTAAAGACACCAAGCAACTACAACTTATGAATAAAATAGAACAGTGATTAGAATTGTAGATACTCACTTGCGATATGGAGGTAAACTCTTCCCATTCATTTTGGATTTGAAATATGTATTTAAAGCTAGAGGACAATGATAGGCATTAAAATCCAGTTCTGACAATTAGCAGAGCTCCTTTAAAGTTTGAAACTTTGCTTTGCTTTACTCACAGAGACGCTTATGTAACCACACCCACTCCATTAATTTTGTCATTGTCGCTCCGCGGTTTTGTGATTATACTTAGGGTAAGGCAGTTGTGGCTGGGTTGAGGGTTACATTTACAGAGGAATCAGTGTTGAAATGAGATCTTTGTAGGAAAAACCTTCAATCTTGAGATGTGATTTGAATTAAACTTCTTAAGATGTTACTTGAATCATGCTTTATATTGCTTTGGAGGGAAGGTCAAAGGTTTCTTCCAAAAAACATCAGGCAAACCCTTGCATTATCTTCTAGATTTTCTTCCCAATGCAACCCTGAACATGGATTATAGCTGGCAAAAGGAACAAGAAAGAGCTTAAAAGGCAGGTAACATGCATACTCACTACAGAAGCAAAATCGTGTGGAAGCTTCCTTTAGCACAGTGGGGTTTTATTCTCGGCAATCTGCCTTCAGGATTAGCTCAGTACTGTAACCCAGATTCAAGATGCAGTCTCCAGAAGTGGCTCCCATGGGACTGTAAGGTCCCAGCTTTCTTTCTTTGTTCCATGTGCATTGTCAGCAAGTCACCCTCTAGGAAAAGGTGTGAAGAGGATATAATGTAGCAAACATTGATGAGGTCCCTTCCTGAGCAGCAAGATGAAGCTAGCATGTCAAAGACTGAAACGTGCTGCAGCAGAACAGCTTGGAGCCAGAGTTTTCTAAATGGCACAAGAAACGTCGAAGGTCTTTAGGCAGTGCAGCGAGTGCTCTTTCACCTGAAGAGCCCACAGCACATGCCCTCCAGTGTGAGCATGAATTGCTCACTGTTGGCATCTCCTGTGGAGAAGACACAAGGTCTCTGGCCACAGCTCATGACCCTTGAGGACACAGGAAAGATTTCACTATCTGAGTCATCTGGAGTCTTTCAAAACAATGTTCCTCCCATTTCAAGGTCTATCAGAACCACATATGCAAACAAGTGCACACAGATAGATGGATACTGACACACAGTCTCAGCTGACCCAGCTTCATCAAAGCCTTATTCAATCTTCTGACTGAGACTCCTTAAATAAACCACTGAACACAGAAACTGGTTTGAGTGACTGTTTTCCAAGGCTGTACTTAATCAGTGTCATCCTAGATGCCTAGGAAGAAAGCTAATTCATGGCACACAGTGAACAGCTTAAGACATTGGGGCATAATTCTTTTTCAGAACCAGGGTCTGGCAATGTGCCAGCAATATTTTTAGGCTAATCCATTTCTTTTCTGGTATATCCCTTCTCACTTTACTTCACCTTCCCTGAAAAGCAATGTAATGTGTTGGACCATGTTAAATCAATGAGTAATAGATCACTTGATCAGGGAGTGATCTTAGAGCAGCGTGATTCCTTGTTCTCATTTGATAGACGAGGGCAGTAAGACCCAGATGGATGCACCAAGTTTTGGGGGTTGACGCACTGAGTCAGGCATGAAAGAACAATGCTTCTATGGCCTTCAGACTTAAAAGAGTAAAGTTGAGCCATAGGGGTAGACCCAGAATTCCAAACACTGCCGTGGACCACAGCCTTTCAGAAGGGGAGGAAACAGACTCCATTCAAAAGAGTCCTTGAGAGTTCATCAACTCAAGCAAAATGCATCTTCCAGGAGCCAGAAATACAGAGAGAAAAAGACATCAAGAAAATCAAAATTCCTCTCTCCAGTCCCTTGGAACTGTGCATATCTTAGGAGAGAATGAGAAGTCAGTCAGCAGCCGCCCCTCAGAGAGAGAGAGAATGCATCTCTGAGGTGACAGTGCTAACTTGTCAGCAATCACTCTGCTAAGGAAAGGATATTGATCATTAGTGGGTCGGCTGGTGAGTAGGAAAATGTGTGGGGTAGAAGAGGCTGATTTGGGGGAAAGACTTCAGCCAATAAACACCATATTTACACAAGGCTGGTCCCAACAGCCAGTGAGAAAGTCACCACTAAAAAGCAATGATGCCAAGGTTAACAATAAAATTTTATGAACAGAATACCGAGTACCACACTACCTATGGAATGATACTAATCCTATTGGTGTGATGCTTGGTGAGGTCTCCATGCACTTTGAACACAGGACTTTGGGGATTCAAACTGGAGTTGACTTAGAGTTACTGAGTACTAACTTTCATAGTACTTGAAGGTCATATGCAAGCTGCCGTAGCAGAAAAGTAACGCTACCCAACTGTGATACCTTTGAACCACAATGACCAGAACATCAAGATGTATCCCAGTGTGTGCAACACTTGTATGTAGGGGGTAGCCAATAGTCACCTAATTGGACTTAAAGGCCTACTCAATAGGAGGAATTGCATGCCTGGTACTACAAACCTAATTAAGAACCCATGGATAGAGAAACCATAGACCATATTTCTACTTTCCTAAACCAGTGTGGTTTCTAGCTCTATTCTAAACTCCTACCATTACACTCAGATACATTTGTAGCTTATAAGAGACTTTTATAGAGCATTACACATGGTAAAAGTACAGAGAATATGTGACCATTGGGTGTTCAATGCTAATTGACACAACTACAACACAATCCCTATACATAAGTCTCAGGGAACATGAGGAAAGAGGGAGTAGAAAGACTGTTAGGACTGGAGGACCATGATACCAGTGCTGACATTGTATCTCCTAGAAATGACAGGGAAGCTGCACCCATGATATCTCAACAATGATGCAGTTTACTAAACAAGACCTGTACAATGATAACTCCAGTTGACAATGTCAACATAGATAGGTGGAAAAGCATTTCATAAGATCTCATCCCTGAAAGGACAAAGGCACTCAATGACTACTGAGAGAATCAGTTGTCCCCCTAGGATGTGCCTCCAATTGGTTATCTAATTCCAAGTGGTCAGCTCGAATCACCTATTTGTATGTGTGATACTATGTGGATCCAGTGGGTAGGGGGTAGTGAAAAAAAGAGATGATGAACTTGAGAGAGAAGGGTAGGGGGCACACAGAAGGAGCCAAGAGGCGGCAAGGAGAAGGGTGGAAATGATGGAAACACAGTACTTATGTCTGAATTTCTCAAAACAATAAAAACTTAAATTAAAAAATTAGAAATTAGAAGTAATCTGTACTGAGGGCTATTTTTAACGAGTGAGAACTATTTGAAAGTATATGTACGAGGGAAGAAAAATCTTAAATATCTATGGACTTGATTACAAGAAATATTATCTAGTACACGTTGGGAACAAGTTGAGAAAGTGGTTCCTGTCAGCACGGCAGCAGCGGCTCACGTTGTTTGCTGGTTAGAAGAGTAAAGACATCTCCTGAGTTTTAGTCAAGGTGGAACTAGCTGCATCAGACTTCTGTGGGCACCTGCTCTTGACCACAGCTTTCCGTTTCCAGAGGTCAGGAATGTGTCTTCTCACAGCATCTTGGACTGTTCGTTGTGTGCAGCTTTGTCGCTACTGCCGTTAGGTCCCATTGGCTGCGCTACTAGCCCCTCCCAGGTTCCCTTTTGTTCTACCCACATTTGCTCTGAGAGGTGAGCACAATACTAGCTCCTGCCCAAGACCCTTGAATCCTCGAATAAAAGGCAGGCACACACACACACACACACACACACACACACACACACACACACAGTTTGTTACTTTACAACTGCCATTCTTGGCACAATTGCTGGGCGTTACTATTTCTCATCTGGAAAATCGTGCTCTGACCAATTTATTATCTCGGATTCTCCATTTGTCCTAAACTCCCACGTAGCCTCTGCCAAACATCCTTGGCCACATGCTGTAACAGAGGCCACAGGCTCCAGCTCCCCCTGAGGCCTCACATGGTTGCTGTGTTCTTCTTCCAAAGCATGTCAGAAAGATCTTGCTCCCTCCTTGCATCTCCTTTTCCTCCTGGGCCCTGGAAGTCCCACCTGTACCTTCCACCCAGCAATTAGCCCTCAGCTTTCTTTACTGACAAATCAAGAACCTATTGGGAAACAAGTTCTTAGCATCAGGACCTCCCTCTACAACTGTTGGCTACAGTTGCTGGATGATCTACATAAGCTCATGCTATCCGAGGACCTCTATTTCCCCCTGCTAAGCTTTATCTTCACTTCCTCAACCCCTTCAGTAAAGGTGCTTACAGTAACCTCAGAATCTGCAAAATTTGCGACCTACCTTTGTGTCTTTGCTGTAGGCCCAGTGCCAAAATTCACATGCCCTTGCCAGCCATTAAAAAGGAAAAGGGCTGCAGAATGTAATACATGGCAAAGCAAATGCAGCAGACAAAGCCACACTGGGGCACACAGACCACTGAAACCTTAGAGAAAGTGCTGAGAGTCTGTCATATGATACACAGGGGAGGGTGGAGCCCACCATACTTGTTACCTTTGACTGACAGCAGTCAAAACCAGAAACAAAATTTGCACAGCATCGGTATACTGAAATAACCCTGTAGCTGTAAGTGCAAGAAGGCTCAAGCATTTATCTTCTCTCCATCTCTACTTACTGCCTGAGTGATCTCATCCTGAATTATGTCTTTGAATACCAGAAAGTGCTGACTACTTGGAAATGGATGTCTCCAGCATAGACCTCAGTCCTGAACTTCAGACTCATAGATCCAATGGCCTCCTTGACATCTGTCTTGGAAGTCTAAACATATCACACACATTCACCTCCCAAATGGAGATCCTGATCCCTTCTCTCTCACACACATCCCTTCTCTGTCTCAGAAAATGCAATTCCATTCTTCGTGTTCCTCTGTTTTATCTTTCGCCCATCCCTTCCTCCAGTTAAGCTGGAAACGCTGTTGGCTATTAGCTTCAGAATATACCCACCATCTGACCACATCTTCCTACTAACTTTGGAAGTCTTCTGGCCCAAGCCTCCATCATGGCTCACTTCAGTGAACCATCAGCATGTCTAACTCACCTCCCTGACATTGCCCTGAGCTCCTGTATCTGTGCTCACCCCAGTCGCACCTTTACCAAGGACTGCACTGTCTTTGAGGATGAGCTCAGTACAGTGGACAGAAGACCTCATTGGTTAACCACTCTAGCCTGAGCACCTTTCATAACTCAAAGTTGTACTGCATTCCCTCTCCTCTCTCTCTCTCTCTCTCTCTCTCTCTCTCTCTCTCTCTCTCTCTCTCTCTCTCTGTGTGTGTGTGTGTGTGTGTGTGTGTGTGTGTGTGTGTGTGTGATGGGTGTCTTCTCGGTTTCTCACCACTTTAGTTTTTGAGACAAGGTCTCTCACTGACAGTAGAGCTCACTATTTCTTCTCGAGTAATTAATCTGTGAGCCACAAGAGCTTCCTGTCTCCACCTATCCCTGCCAAGACTGGGATTTTAATTAATGCCCAGTTTTCTGAGGACCCGCCAGACTGCTTTCCAGAGTGGTTGTACCAGCTTGCAATCCCACCAGCAGTGGAGGAGTGTTCCTCTTTCTCCACATCCTCGCCAACAACTGCTGTCTCCTGTGTTTTTAATCTTAGCCATTCTGACTGGTGTGAGATGGAATCTCAGGGTTGTTTTGATTTGCATTTCCCTAATGACTAAGGATGATGAACATTTCTTTAGGTGCTTCTCAGCCATTAGATATTCTTCAGGTGAGAACACTTTGTTTAGCTCTGTACCCAATTTTTAAATAGGGTTATTTGGCTCTCTGGAGTCTAACTTCTTGAGTTCTTTGTATATATTGGAAATTAGCCCTCTGTCGGATGTAGGGTTGGTAAAGAACTTTTCCCACTTTGTTGGTTGCCAATTTGTCCTTTTGACAGTGTCCTTTGCCTTACAGAAACTTTTTAATTTTATGAGGTCCCATTTGTCAATTCTTGATCTTAGAGCATAAGCTATAGTGTTCTGTTCAGGAAATTTTCCTCTGTGCCCATATGTTTAAGGTTCGTCCCTAGTTTCCTTTCTATTAGTTTCAGTGTGTCTGGTTTTATGTGGAGGTACTTGATCCACTGGGAATTGAGCTTAGTGTAAGGAGATAAGAATGGATCAATTTGCATTCTTCTGCATGGTGACCTCCAGTTGAACCAGCACCATTTGTTGAAAAGGCTATCTTTTTTTCACTGGATGGTTTTAGCTCCTTTGTCAAAGATCAAGTGACCATAGGAGTGTGGATTCATTTCTGGGTCTTTAATTATGTTCCATTGATCTACATGCCTGTCACTGTACCAATACCATGCGGTTTTAAACACTATTGCTCTGTAGTACAGCTTGAGGTCCAGGATACTGATTCCCCTAGAAGTTCTTTTACTCTTGAGAATAGTTTTAGCTATCCTGGGTTTTCTGTTATTCCAGATGAATTTTTGAATTGCTCTTTCTAACTCTATGAAGAATTGAGTTGGGATTTTGATGGGGATTGCATTGAATCTGTGTATTGCTTTTGGCAAGATATTCATTTTTACTATATTAATCCTGCCAATCCATGAGCATGGCAGATTTTTCCATCTTCTGAGGTCTTCTTCAATTTCTCTCTTCAGAGACTTGAAGTTCTTGTTATACAGATCTTTCACTTGTTTGGTTAGAGTCACACCAAGATACTTTATATTGTTTGTGGCTATCGTGAAGGGTGTCATTTCTCTTACTTCTTTCTCAGCCTCCTTATCCTTTGAGTATAGGAAGGCTACTGACTTGCTTGAGTTGATTTTATATCTGGCCACTTTGCTGGAGTTGTTTATCAGCTATAGGAGTTCTCTGGTGGAGTTCTTTGGGTCACTTAAGTATACTATCATATCGTCTGCAAATAGTGATAGTTTGACTTCTTCCTTTCCAATTTGTATCCCTTTGACTTCCTTTTGTTGTCTAATTGCTCTAGCTAGAACTTCAAGTACTATATTGAAAAGATATGGAGAGAGAGGGCAGCCTTGTCTAGTCCCTGATTTTAGTGGGATTGCTTTAAGTTTCTCTCCATTTAGTTTGATGTTGGCTACCGGTTTGCTGTAAATTGCTTTTACTAAGTTTAGATATGGGCCTTGAATTCCTGATCTTTCTAAGACTTTTAGCATGAAAGGATGCTGAATTTTGTCAAATGCTTTTTCAGCATCTAATGAAACGACTATGTGGTTTTTTACTTTGAGATTGTTTATATACTGGATTACATTGATGGATTTCCTTATATTGAACCATCCCTGCATCCCTGGGATGAAGCCTACTTGATTGTGGTGAATGATCGTTTTGATGTGTTCTTGGATTCGTTTGGCAAGAATTTTATTGAGTACTTTTGCATCGATATTCATAAGAGAAATTGGCCTGAGATTCTCTTTCTTTGTCGGATCTTTGTGTGATTTTGGTATCAGCATAATTGTGCCTTCATAGAACGAGTTGGGTAGCCGGGTGCTGGTTGCGCACGCCTTTAATCCCAGTGCTTGGGAGGCAGAGGCAGGCGGATTTCTGAGTTCGAGGCTAGCCTGGTCTACAGAGTGAGTTCCAGATAGCCAGGGCTACACAGAGAAACCCTGCCTCGAAAAACCAAAAAAAAAAAAAAAAAACAGAACGAGTTGGGTAGTGTTCCTTGTGTTTCTATTTGTGGAATAGTTTGAAGAGTACTGGTGTTAGGTCTTCTTTGAAGGTCTGATAGAATTCTGCACTAAAACCATCTGGACCTGTGCTTTTTTTGGTTGGAAGACTTCCAATGACGACTTCTATTTCTTCAGGGGTTATAGGACGGTTTAGATGGTCTATTTGATCCTGATTTAATGTTGGAATTTGGTATCTGTCTAGGAAATTGTCCATTTCCTCCAGATTTTCTAGTTGTGCTGAATACAGGCTTTTGTAGTAGGATCTGATGATTTTTTGAATTTCCTCAGTTTCTGTTGGTATCTCTCCCTTTTCGTTTCTGATTTTGTTACTTTGGATACTGTCTCTGTGACCTCTGGCTAGTCTGGCTAAGGGCTTATCTATCTTGTTGATTTTCTCAAAGAACCAACTCCTAGTTTTGTTGATTCTTTGTATGGTTTTATTTGTTTCTACTTGATTGATTTCAGCCCTGAGTCTGATGATTTCCTGCCTTCTACTCCTCTTGGGTGTATTTGCTTCTTTCTGTTCCAGGGCTTTCAGGTGTGCCATTAAGCTGCTAGTGTATGCTGTCTCCCGTTTCTTTTTGGCGGCACTCAGGGCTATGAATTTTCCTCTTAGCACTGCTTTCATTGTGTCCCATGAATTAGGGTATGTTGTGCCTTCATTTTCATTAAATTTTAAAAAGTCTTTGATTTCTTTCTTTATTTCTTCCTTGATCAAGGTATCATTGAGTAGAGCATTGTTCAGCTTCCATGTGTATGTGGGCTTTCTGTTGTTTTTGTTGTTATTGAAGACCACCCTTATTCCATAGTGATCTGATAGGAGGCATAGGATTAGTTCGATCATCTTATATCTGTTGAGGTCTGTTTTGTGACCAATTACATGGTCGATTTTGGAGAAGGTACCATGAGGTGCTGAGAAGAAGGTATATTCTTTTGCTTTAGGATGAATATTAGATATATATGTTATATGTTATATAATAACATGTTAGTTCCATTTGGTCCAAGGCTTCAATTAGTTTCACTGTGTCCCTGTTTAGTTTCTGCTTTCCTGAACGATCCATTTCAGAGAGTGGGGTGTTGAAGTCACCCACTATTATTGTGTGAGGTGCGATGTGTGCTTTGAGCTTTAGTAAAGTTTCTTTTATGAATGAGGGTGCCCTTGCATTTGGAGCAGAGATGTTCAGAATTGAGAGTTCTTCTTGGTGGATTTTTCCTTTGACCAGTATGTAGTGTTCTTCTGTGTCTTTTTTGATGACTTTAGGTTGAAAGTCAATTTTATCTGATATTAGGATGGCTATTCCAGCTCATTTCCTGGGACCATTTGCTTGTAAGCTTGTTTTCCAGGCTTTTACTCTGAAGTAGTGTTTGTCTTTGACACTGAGGTGCGTTTCCTGCACGCAGCAAAATGCTAGGTCTTGTTTATGTATCCAGTCTGTTAGTTTATGTCTTTTTATTGGGGAGTTGAGACCATTGATATTAAGAAAGATTAAGGAATAGTGATTATTGCCACCTGCTATTCTTGGTGCTATCTTTATGTTTGAGTGGTTATCTACTTGTGGGTTTGATGAAAGAAGGTTACTATCTCATTTTTTCCAGGGTGTAGTTTCTCTCCTTGTATTGTCAATTTCTGCCTATTATCCTTTGCAGGGCTGGGTTTGTGGAAACATATTTTCATATTTTCTAAATTTGGTTTTATCTCCATCTATGGTGATTGAGAGTTTTGCTGGGTATAGTAGTCTAGCCTGACATTTGTGTTCTCTTAGATTCTGCATGAGATCTGCCCAGGATCTTCTGGCTTTCATAGTCTCTGGTGAGAAGTCTGATGTGATTCCGATAGGTCTTCCTTTATATGTTACTTGGCCTTTTTCTCTTACTGCTTTTAATATTCTTTCTTTGTTCAGTACATTTGGTGTTTTGATTATTATGTGACGGGAGGTATTTCTGTTCTGGTCCAGTCTGTTTGGAGTTCTGTAGGCTTCTTGTACGTTCATCGGCATCCCTCTCCTTAGGTTAGGGAAGTTTTCCTCCATAATTTTGTTGAAGATATTTACTGGCCCTTTAAGTTGCAAATGTTCACTCTCATCTATACCTATAATCCTTAGGTTTGGTCTTCTCATTGTGTCCTGGATTTCCTGGATGTTTTGGGTTACACGTTTTTTGCATTTTGCATTTTCTTTGACTGTTGACTCGATGCTTTCTATGGTATCTTCAGCACCTGAGGTTCTTTCTTTCATCTCTTGTATTCTATTGTTGATGTTTGCATCTATGACTCCTAATTTCTTCCCAAGGTTTTCTATCTCCAAAGTTGTCTCCCTTTGTGATTTGTTAGTTGTTTCTACTTCCTTTTCTAGATGCTGGATGGATTTACTCAGATCCTTCACTTGTTTGTTTGTATTTTCCTGTATTTCTTTAAGATATTTTTGCATTTCCTCTTTCAGGATTTCTGCCTGCTGACCCAAGTTCTCCTGTATTTCTTTAAGCGATTTTTGTGTTTCCTCCTTATGGGCTTCCATCTGTTGATCCACATTCTCCTGCATTTTTTTAAGTGATTTTTGTTTTCTTTGTAAGGGCTTCTACCCTTTGATTCATGTTCTCCTGTATTTCTTTATGAGATTTATCTACGTCCTTCTTGAAATCCTCTAATAGCATCATGAGAAGTGATTTTAAATCCAGATCCTGCCTTTCGGGTGTGATGGGTTATCCAGGACTTGCTGCTGTCAGAGAGTTGGGTTCGGATGGTGCCATATTGCCTTGATTTCTGTTAGTAACGTTCCTATGTTTGCCTTTTGCCATCTGGTTACCTCTGGTGTTAGTTGGTCCTGCTGTCACTGGCTATTGATTGGACCTCCTGTGAACTTGCAAGGCTATTTCTGTCCCCCGCCCCATGCCTGGGATTCCCCTGGCACCAATTGCTGAGGGGCTGCCCTGCTCCTGAGTGACTTTGGAGCCCTGATGTGCCTTGCCCTAAGTGATGCTGTATTAGGGAATCCCTGCACATTGGAAGGCTCAGTGTAGTAAATCCCTGGAGCAGAGGTCACCAAGGGGATGCTGGTGCGCTCCCTCCCTGTGAGGGTGCACTCTCTCCCAGTGCAGGTCCCTCTGCAGGGCAGATGTCCCACAACAGATCTGGCGCATAGGTGACCACAGAACTGCCTAGCTCTTGGGTGCAGGGAGCACACAAGCTGGCCGAGTCCCAAGAGATGTTATGCTTGGTTATCCCTGTGCCTGGAGGTCCCCAAATGCACTGTTGCCAGATCCAGGTCCTTATGTTTATGCAACAAGTCCTTAATCCATTGAGCCATCTTCCCAGCCCTCACTCCTGTATTTCCTATCTGCTTTGTCCAGATTGGATTCATTGAATAGATTTTTAAAACTTTGCAAAAGTGCTTAGTTTGAAAATAAATCCAGCATTTCTGTTTCCTGGACAAGGGCTCCTCCAGACATCAGTAAGCTAACCCCTCCCTTAAGTCTATTTTGAATGACATTATCCCCAACCCTTTCCCACACTGTTGTTAATGGTCCTACTTCTCTGTCTGACATCCCCTGCTCTGGTCTCTGCTGTGCACTTCTCATGCATTTTCATCATGGAGAAATTCAGCTCATGTTTGCATTTTATGTTCATGATGTTAATGTCTTATCTAAAATAAATCTTTGCCTAAAGAAACCACAAAACACTTTCCCATACTTTCTAAAGCATTATGCCTTCTGAGGTTAGGTTTGGTTATGTGATCCATATTGACTCAAGCCTTATGCACATTGTGAAGGAAAGGTTGAAGTTCCCATTTTATGTGTGGATAAACAATCGCTTCATTAAATTATCTTATAGCTTCTCTTAAAACCAACTTGTCATTCATGTTCATGTCCATTTCTGGAATTTCTATGTGTTTCCATTGGTCTACTCTCTATCTTTTGTGATTTTCAAACTGTCTTTATTATTTCTGGAGGGTTGACATCCCCTCTTTTATTATCCTTTTCACAAATATGTTGATCTTCTGGGCCTTCTACACTTTCCAGTAGTGACATTTGAATAAACCTTTAAGAGTATATTCAAACAACTGTCATAATTTTAGTTAGGATTATCTTTATTTTAAATGTTTTCAATTGAAATAAACTTACATCACATCCCTTGCTTTTCCTCCCTTTAGTCCCTTCCAGCTTCTCCCCTTGGAACCCTTCCCAATGTCCTATGTTCTCAAGTTGGCAGCTCCTTTTCCTTTGATTATATTTGTTACATGACATAAATATGCGTATGCATATGTATGCATACACAAATGGAATCTACTGAGTTGTTTGTGTGTATGGTCTGAGGTCTGACCACTATGCATTGGACATGATCGAAGGCCTCATCATTGGGAAAAGCTAAGTCTCCTTCTCAGCAGTCAATAGTTGTGTGTAGTTCTTTGTCTAGGAGTGGAATCCCACAAAATTTCCCCCCTTGCATGTTATCTTGTTCGCTGATGTTGCTATTGTTCTGGTCTTATTTATGCAACCATTTCTAGAGGAGACTTACACAGCAGTTGTCCCAGATTCTGGCTCTTGAATTCTTTCTGCCCCCTCTTCCACCATGTTTCCTGAGCAATAGATAAGGAAGTCCCAATGTAAGTGATATGTTTGTCTCCACATTTTGTCCAGTTGTAGCTTTCTTTTACGGTCTCATAATTTGCTGTCAGGAAAGATTTGATGAGCTATCTGTAGGTACAAGTATAAGATTTAGAATGTGGTGAGGCAACATGCTGGTCTAGCAAAATTATACTTTTGTAACTAAGGTCAACAACCTTACTAACTCTGGAAAGCTGGCTGGGTTTCCAGTACTGGTCATGGTTCTCCTCCCATCGAGTGGGCCTTGAGTCTAGTTAGAGAGCTGTTGGTTGTCACTGACACTGACATCTGAGTGCCACATTTCTTGCACTGTTGTGGATATCTTGCCATGTTGGTATGTCACAGTACATAGATATTTCAGTTGGGTGGACTGTTTAATGCTTCCCTCTCTTGCCATCTTGAATGGTATTTTCTGAAACTCTGGAAGCTGGACTGTAAGAAAAAGCCTTTCAGGACACGTCCAGTTTCAGTCATTTGACTGATGTGTCTTCCCTAAGTGTATAGTGTCTTCAGCAACAGGGGTACACTCTCAACCTCTAAGAGGTAACCAAGGGCTACATTAATAATCTATATATTTTTAGGACTCACTTTGACAACCCTAACCAACCTTTCAAAAGGAAGTTTCTCATGGCTGGTACTAGGGATTCTATTAGTCTGTGGTTCTTGTGAAGAGTATTGTCAGCCCAAGTGGCTTAACTTCCTTTAAGACACATGTGTGTGCGCATGTGCACGTGTTCCTGCATGTGTGCATGCATGTGTGTACATTTATATGTTTTATGTATAATTTACATAAAGTAATATGATGCCTTGAGACTGTTTCAAGTAGCATTGGCATTATTTGTCCCTCCCCCTCCTGTACTGTCCTAGTCCTCCTTCTCTCCTTCCTCCCCATTTGGAGCCCCCTCCCTGTTATTCTGTTCCCCATGTTATATCATCTGTATCCTGCTGTTTCCCTCCCTTGCCCAAATGTCTCTTTATAGTATTTTGTTTCCCATGGTTTTTCCAAGGTTTATCACATCTCAGGATCTGGAACAAGGAACTGCAGATGAGAGAGAATACACAGCATTTGTCTTTCTGGATGTGGGTTACTTCATTCAGTATGGTCTTTTCTATTTTCCTGAAATTTTGATTACTTCATCATTCTTTAGAGATGAGTGGTATTTCAGTATGTTTTTGTACCATGTTTTTATTATTGATTCATCTGATGAAGAACATTTAAGTAGTTTCCACTTCCGAACTATTATGATTGGGACAGCTATAAACATTGCAGAGCAAGTATATGTAGAGAAGAGTATTCAAGGCCTTTGGGGCATATTCCAAGGTGAGATGTAGATGGATTATACTATGACTTATATTCACTTCTTAGAGGCTTCTCCACACTGATATTCAGAGTGGCTTCTCTAATTTGCATTCCCACAATGAAAGAGGTGTCCTCTTTTTTCCCACCCCTCCAGTGTTTACTCTCAGTTGTTGTTAATCTTGGTTGTTTTGACTAGGATGAGATGAAATCTCCAGGTTACTTCAATTTGCATTCCCTAATTGATAAGGATGATGAATGCTTTTTGAGGTATTTCTTAACCATTTTGTTTCTTCTATTGGGAACTCACTATTCAGACCCCTAGCTGTTTTCGTCCTTTGTTTAATTGCCTCTGATTATCGAGTTCTTTGTATTTTCTGGATATCAAGCACCTGTCAGATGTTGACCTGGAAAAGATCATCTCTCATTCTGCATGTTTCTTCTTCATTTGATTGATTGTTTCCTTAGCCATGGAAGAGTTTCTTGGTTACTTAAGGTCCCATTTGTCCATTGTTGGCTTAGTTCCTTGGGAAGTAGAGTCCTATTCAGAAAGTCCTTCCCAGCATCTATATTGTGTAGGTTACTGCCTGCTTTCTCTAGTTGTCTTAGTGTTTCATTTTTCAAAGTGAGGTCTTTCATTAAGTAGGGTTATCTTAACCTACAGACTAATCTAGGGAAATTTTCTGTCTTTCTGATAGAGCCTCTAATTCATTTGTGGCAAAGCATATTATCACTCCTTGCATTTATCCTTTAAGATCTCTCTCCCATGCTTCATGGAGTTTATTGTATAAATTTTGCAGATATGTTGCTATTTAAAACAGTTCTTAAAAATTTCAATTCTTATTTCATTTAAATAAATAAATGTTGGCTGTGTACAGAGATTTTGTATCTGGTGACTTTTGTATATTTTAGTAGTTCTAGGATAATTTCATAAGTTCTTAGAATTTTCTCCCTTTGTTTCTTACAGAAAAAAATTCTTACTTTTGTTTTTCTTTCCCAATCACAATAGTTAGGGCCCTCTAGTAACTGAGTTATTTCTCAATTGTATAAAGAAAGAATTAGAGTTCTATCATAAAGCTTGTTAGCTACAGGTGGGGTTATCTTTTGATTTCAGTAGCTATTTCCACTTTTTTTAAACATCTATTTATTTATTTAGTGCTACTATGCACTTGTAGAGGTCAAGAAACAGCTTGTAGTGGTTGGGTCTCTCCTACTTGGTAGATATTTTTATCAGGTTTTAGAAATTCCTGTGTTCCTATTTTGCTGACATATTTTATTATGAATGGATGTGGAATTTTGTCAAATGCTTTTATGACATCTGTTGTGATCATTTGCTTTTGTGGTCTAAATCCATTGATATGGTGATTTACATTAATTGATTTTCAGATATTGAACCAGTCCCCATTGTCGCATCAAACACATATTTGTCACGACGTGTTGCCTCTTTTATTTATTGCTGTATTCAAGTTGCTCATAGCTCATAGGAGATTTTGACTCATATAGCCTGGTCTGCAGGCCACTTTCCTTTGCCAGGCTACATGCCCAGCCAGGGCAATTCCATAAAATAAAAACCATAAACTACCCCTATTTCTGGAACCCTTGCTATGAATTTGGCACCATTTCTTTCTTCAATGCTAGCGGAATTCCCTGATATTGTTTTTCTTGGAGGGTTTTAAATTAGGAGTTTAATTCCTTTAACAGATATAGACCTATTTGAGTATTTGTTTCATCTTGAAAGAGTTTTAGAGATCCATATCTCTTACAATCTTCCTTTGCACCTAAGATGTTAGATTTATGGACATGTATTTCTGGCTATTTTCAAGATTCTCCTTTGGTCACTGCTTATCAGCATTTGGTTATGAGGTAGATTGCCATGCTTCCCTTCATGTTTATTCTGAACAGTACAAGGATCTTTCTCCAGCTTCTTGCTTCTATGACTTTCCTCTATGCAATCACATGTTCTGCACTGATTATTACAAAAGCAGTGAGCTCCAGCCAATAAGTCAAGTATGTTCCCCAACTCAGGATCAGGATTTTTGTCTCTGTCTCTCTGCCTCTCTGTCTCTCTGTCTCTGTCTCTCTGTCTCTCTCTCTTTCTGTCTCTCTCTGTCTCTCTGTCTCTCTCTCTCTCTCTCTTTCTCTCTCTGTGTGTGTGTGTGTGTGTGTACCTTCATATGTGTCCCTCTCCCTCCTCCTCTGTCTCATATATGGGTCATGATGCCAACCACCATATTGTCAAGAAACCTTATGACATCATTAGCCAATGGGAATGAAATGCTCCTAACCCCAGAACCACGACTACAGAAACTTCTTTTCTTCACAAAGTAAAGATAAATAAGTGGATATTCTCCATCTAATGGTAGCTCTTTTAAAGTCTGGCTGCTAGTCCTACCACCTCTACCATGCCAGCATCTTTTTTCTGCTGACTGGCTACATCCTAAGGCTCATGATTTTTGCCTTTCTTTTTTTTTTTTTTATTTTATTTTTTTAATTTACATTCCAAATCACTTCCCCTTTCCCGTTTCCTCCCTCCCCGAAAGTCCCATAAGCCCCCTTCCCTCCCTCTTTTCTCCATTCAACCCCCTCTCGTTACTCTGTCCTGGCGTTCCCCTACATCCAGTCTTTCCAGGACCAGGGGTCTCTCCTTCCATCTTTTTAGAAATCTATTGATATGCGGATTGTGTCTAGGGTATTCCGAGATTCTGGGTCAATATCCCCTTATCAGTGACTGCATACCATGTGTGCTCTTTTGTGATTTGGTTACCTCACTAAGGATGATATTTTCAAGTTCTGACCATTTGCCTAGGAATTTCGTGAATTCATTGTTTTTAATTGCAGAGTAGTATTCCATTGTGTAGATATACCACATCTTCTGAATCCATTCCTCCGTTGAGGGACATCTGGGTTCTTTCCAGCTTCTGGCTATTATAAATAAGGCTGCTATGAACATAGTGGAGCATGTGTCTTATTGCATGCAGGTAAAGTCTCTGGGTATATGCCCAGGAGTGGTATAGCTGGATCCTCCGGGAGTGTCATGCCCAGTTTTCTGAGGAACCGCCAGACTGCTTTCCAGAGTGGTTGTACCAGCCTGCAATTCCACCAGCAGTGGAGGAGTGTTCCTCTTTCTCCACATCCTCGCCAACAACTGCTGTCTCCTGTGTTTTTGATCTTAGCCATCCTGACTGGTGTGAGATGGAATCTCAGAGTTGTTTTGATTTGCATTTCCCTAATGACTAAGGATGATGAACATCTCTTTAGGTGCTTCTCAGCCATTAGATATTCTTCAGGTGAGAACTCTTTGTGTAGCTCTGTACCCCATTTTTTTAATAGGGTTACTTGCCTCTCTGGAGTTTAACTTCTTGAGTTCTTTGTATATCTTGGATATTAGCCCTCTGTCGGATGTAAGGTTGGTAAAGATCATTTCCCAGTTAGTTGGTTGCCGCTTTGTCTTTTTGACAGTGTCTTTTGCCTTGCAAAAACTTTGTAATTTAATGAGGTCCCATTTGTCTATTCTTGATCTTAGAGCATAAGCTATTGGAGTTCTGTTCAGGAAATTCTCCCCTATGCCCATATGTTCAAGGTTCTTCCCTAGTTTCCCTTCTATTAGTTTCAGTGTGTCTGGTTTTATGTGGAGATCTTTGATCCACTTAGAATTGAGTTTAATGCAAGGAGATAAGGATGGGTCAATTTGCATTCTTCTGCATGCATGTTGCCTTTCTTTTATATACCGTTGACATACAAAGTGCACACTTTAGTGAGTTTTGAGAAAGGTGTAGTGTCATACAACTCAATTGTGAAATAGAATTCTTCTCTAGTTCTCAAAAATTGTCTTTTACTGCATTGAATTCAATCTGTTTCCTCAGGCCACCAGCACTGAAAACCACTGAACTGATCTTGGTTGCTTTTGGAAAGACTTTCATGCAAATGAAATCACACAGTGCAGCAGCATCTGTGCCTGGCTTCTGTTGCTTATCACAATGCCTTTGGAGCAGAGCTGTCCTTTGGTGTATAAATGCAGTCTTCCCTTTTGCTGAGAGCTACAACTTTGTGAGCATACCACTGTGTTTATTCATCCGCTACACTGGTGGGTATTGGGATTGTTTTCCAAGTTTGGCCTTCAAGACTAAACTTCACCAAATATTTGAAGACAAGCATTTTAAAGTGCCACGTTTTTATTTCTCTTGGAAAAATATCTACCAGGTGATGTTTCATAGGTTTTCAAACATTGTTGGTTCCTAGTTTCCTCTCATACAGAAAAGAACCAGCAGGAAACATTGGCCCCGAGAACTTCTGCACCTCACTCTCTCCCTCTCTCTCCCTCCGTGTGTGTGTGTGTGTGTGTGTGTGTGTGTGTGTGTCCCTTTCCCTTCCACCTTTCTCACTCTCCTTCTCCTTCCATTTCCCTCCCCTTCCACCTTTCTCCCTCTTTCCCTCCCCCTCCCCCTCTCTTCTGCCTCTCTATTTGGCCTCCACACACTATTATTTCTGCAGCTTCACTCAGCAAGACTAGTGTTCTCTGTTTTCTCTGTACCATGCTGAAAGAGAACCTGCCTGCCTTGCAGACTGCCCACACCTCCTGTTGGCTCTCTCAAACCTCTCATCTCTCAACACCACAAACATGCTGCCCAGCTCTCGAGGTCTGCAAGCTACTGTTCCTCATTCTAGGCTTGGTTTCACTAGTTGCCTAAAGCAGATGAGCTTTAGTGTAAAATTGCTGTACATGTGGTGTTGAACTTTCCTAAATGTTTCTTTTCTGCATCAGTTTGAGACAGGACAGGAAGAATTCCTTTAACCAACCTCACACTGCAGGAAGGCTCTGCCGGTGTCCAGTTGTGAGATGAGTCTACCAGACTGAACTGAATTAGTTTAAATGTATGCTTGGATTTAATTGGCTCATTAAAAAAAATCACTATTCATTTAACAAATGTTTTTATCATTCTCTTATGGAACAAAAATTAAACTAACATCTAACATGAGTTGGGCGTGGTTTTGTTTTTAACCTTCCTACTTATTTTGTAAGCAATTTTGAAGATAAAAAGTGCTATTCCCCAAAAGTTTGGAAGAAATTTCTCTTAATGTTGCCTATGCCTGGAACAGTTTGTAAATCTATAATTACTATTTTAATTTATTCTGTGGTTACTTTTCTATAGATGTGTTGCTTTTACTCCTTCAGTTTTTGCATTTTATGTTTTTCAAGAACTTCATGATTTTCTACTTTAAAGCCAAATATTTCCTTGCAAATCATGCTTTAGGGATGACTCCCATGTTATTTCATTTTTATTTAGTTCAAAATATTTCTTAAAAATGCCTATTTTATGAAAGACTTTGAAGAAGAATGTGTTTTCTTTTCCAGAAATATGATCATTTTAAAAGAATTTTTTTTTATATTCCTTATTGAGCCTTGGCATTGCAGCTCGACAATTTCATTGGTTTGAAGGCTGGGGAAGAGGTTCATCATGAGTTCAAGCCCAGTCTTTGCTATATAATAAGTTCCAGGCCAGCCTGGGCTGCAGAGTGCAGCCCTACCCTCAAAAATAAATGAATAAGTAAATAAATTCATTATTGATTTTAAATATATTGGATTATAAACTTAAAAGCTTAAGTCATTATGTCATTAATCTTTCATATGTATTGGAGTTTACATGTGTGCTTTAATATTAGGCTTATTTTTTGGAGTAATTCTGTCCATGGATGTTTTATGTGATGTTCCAAACAGAATGTACTTCCCCTATGCATTTTTCATAAAGGTATTTAAATAGAGAAAAGCAGAGATACGAAGTCTGAGATTATTAATCATGGCATTCCTGTTTTCTACATCTGCATCTTTAATATGCCTGATGCTTCTGATCTGCCAACGAGTTAAAGTCTCCAAGCACTATGAAGTCTACTCCCTTCTTGTCTCATGCCTTTCTATTCCCATTTTTAAGTGCACACCGCTCTGTTTATATGCACTCACCACAGCCATAGCTTGTGTTATAGCTCCTCTGTTGTGATATCTACTTTTACCCTCATCATCTCGTGATATTGTAGTGATACCTAGATAGGAACTGCCAAGAAGCTAGTGTTTACCTGTACCACAATAAATTCACCAATTAAAAACATCAGTCTGCTGTTTACTTCTGTGATTGTTACTCTCAACCTTGTCCAAATTGTTTTGAAAAGACTTTTCCTCTTTTCTTTTTTTTTTAATGTTGGGTGAGTACACTGTTGCTGTCTTCAGACACACCAGAAGAGGGCATCAGATTCCATTACAGATGGTTGTGAACCACCATGTCGTTGCTGGGATTTGAACTCAGGACCTTCGGAAGAGCAGTCAGTGCTCTTAACATCTGAGCCATCTCTCCAGCCCTGAAAAGACTTTTCTAATTTTCTAATTTTCTCCTATGGGTTTGTATATTCTTCTGATCTAGTTGCATGCTTCTGAATATATATATTCAGAATATTATATATATAATACATATATATATAAATATATATATATTTTATATATATATCAAAATTGAACTATTCCACTTGCATGGAAATGAACTTTCCAGTCAAAAGGTGTGTATCCTCATTGTTCTTTATGCCAAGTCCGCCTCACACCACTTATTTCACTGAATTTAAATCACCATTACTGGCGTATAAAATGGATTTTTCATAGTTTTCCCCCACTGCTTATCACCTAGTGCAGTACATGTTTGTTTATATATAAATAGTTGCTGAGTGGGGTGTTTGGGATCTGAACATTGAAAGATACAGGGAAACATTGGCCAAACACTTCATTTCTAAATTTGTATCTGATATTTTCTCAAAGAGATGAGCACTGGGCTCAGAACTTCACAAAGAGTGGACCAGGAATCCTGATGCCCACCTGTGAAACTCCCCAGAAGCACATTATGTTTTCTGTTACTGCAACAAATCCCATGACAAACGCCACATTTGGAAGGAAGGGAAGCTCCCAGTCTGAAGTTACAGTCTGTCGTACCAGAGTCCTAGCAGCCGTACCGGAAGCAGAACTGACTCCACCCAATGAGCAGAGAGCGAGATATGCTGTGTTCAACTCGCTTTCTCCTTTCATGTTCTCAAGGATCCCTGACCAGGGTGTGCTACCACCCATCACAGGCATGTCCTTCCACATCTGTCCATCTAATTAAGATAGTCCCCAGAGGCCCATCTCCCAGGTGAATGTAGATCTCATCACCTACACAGTAATTTTTGGTCATCTGACATATGGGATATCTTTTGTTCCATTTTGAAAGATAGTAAAAGATAGCCTTGCAAGATTATCTGTAGGACTGTCTACAGGAAAGATGCTTAAATTTGAGGAAGAGTCATAGGGAAACCATAAGCTAGAGACAAGTTAAACATGGGTAAATGTATATGGAGGTGATAAATAAATTATTCTCAATTTTCATTTTTTTGCTGGTATTATTTTTGGAAACAGAACAGGCCTAAATCTGAAGCATAATTTTTCTACATCTTTACTTCTTAAATACAAGAAAGGTGGTTTTATTCTTTTTAAAATCCTAATTTTCTCAACTCTAAGATGTCTTCTTGCTTTCTCGTCTCTAACACCTGTAGAACACACACACACACACACACACACACACACACACACATACACAGGCATGCATGCACACATGCACACACTCATCCATGCACACACATATAGTGAGTGTGGCTGCACTTTATTCAACATAAGGATGTGTCATTAATGGTCATCTATGGTTTTTGAAAACTAGAAGTCGAGCTGACCTACAGATTGATGAACTTGCACACACCTAGGCTCCACCAGCCCTTTAAGTACAGTCAAATATTTACTTTTATCCTGTCTTTCCTCTTCTGACACCTAAGTGTCAATTTTACTAGAGGTCCCATGTCTATATATTGATTATTTCATCTTGCTCTTTCTCAGCTTCAGTTCAGGTACCCAGGAAGAATTCCTAATGTTGGATACATTTCTAAAAACTGTCTATTTGAAAAGAACAGGGACGGAGGCAAAGAAGGTGAGGGTATAGAAGAAGGATCGCATTTGTCTAAAGCAAAATGCCCTTTGTGGCCAAAGTTTCATTAATTCAATAAATAAAAATGGAAGTAAGCTCCAACTTCAACAAGGTCAAATTTCCCTCATAGCTGCGAAACCACAGCACCCCAACGGCTGCTAAATATGTCAACACATGACCCTCTCCTTGCCAGCGTGGAGACATGATTTATGTGCTGGTCTGACAGTCTTTAAAGGAGGTTTTAAATGCTCCACTCTTATAACCAGTGTCACCCCTTCATTTGATGGCAAATGATTGTGGGTTCTAAGAGAAAGGGAGAGTTTCTGCAAGAAGAAAAAGTATACTTGCAAGAAACCTGCAAACAACTCTGTCCTTCCTTCTGGCCTGTAAGCTTATTGCTGGCCCTAAACTGCCTAGTGAACAGGCTTTGCTTGGGGAAGCTAAGTTTTCTTCTCCATTCCGAAAACCCAGAAAGGAAAAGGTGACGCTATCTGTGGTGAGGCTGCCGGGGCTGCCAGCGGCTGCTTATTCGGAAAGGTCTTAGAAGATGTGTTATGAGGCATGGTAATGTGTGTCATTTTTCATGACTGAGTCAAAGGATTTAGCAGGTCGGACTATGAAGTTGGACTTGACAGTGGAAAATACCAAATAACGTGTGAGGTTTGCCTCACACCAGTGCCTGGGCTCTCCTAACATCAGAGCCTAGGGAAGAGGGCATGGTTTCTTGGAATGCTGAATGATGCCGAATTAAGAGATGGGAAATTTGGCTCAACCAACTCCAAAGTCACATTTTTATATGAAGGCAAAAGGATTTGCCATTGTTGAAGATATCCCTCCACTTAGAAGTTGTTAGTAGTGACTATGAATGGTCTTTGAAAAGCATAAAATAAAGAACATGGCATCTCTTGCTGTGAGAAATAGGAGATGGCTTTAAAGAAAATACAATTCAGCTTCTATTGAAACTTTCTTTTTGTCCTGTCATTTGTTTGTTTGTTTTGTTTTGTTTTTGACACTTCTGTTCAGTGGAAGCTGAGACCTTTCCAACCTTCTTTGCTATAGATTCTCATTCCACCCTCATGACTCCAAAGAAGGGAAGCCCAGGCAGCAATTCTCATAGAGAAGAGGATAAAGGAAACTGAGACTTGAGACAGGAGCTGGGCAACCTTGAAAAAGGCAAGATGCCTTTCTGTTTGTTTGGCTTGTTAGCCTCCTACTTCTTTCCTATTGAATTCTGCATCTGCCTCTCCCTGGTCCTGAAGTCCACTTTATCCATGTCTGTGGCTGTAGATGATCATACTACAACAATGTTTTCAATCCCAAAACCTATAGCCTTCTCTTTCTGATAATACGTTAAGGTCAAAATTAGCTAATATTTGGAGAATGCTTGTCGTAATCCAGACCCTTTTAAATAGAGATGTCTTATTATCTTTTTAATTAATTAATTAATTATTTTTTTGCACTCCATATTTTATTCCCTCCCACCCCTGTCCACCCTCCGACTATTCCACATGCTATACCTCCTCCCCATCCCTTGTCTCCACATGAATGTCCCCATCCCCCACCCCACCTGACCTTTAAACTCCCTGGGGCCTCCAGTCACTTGAGGGTTAGGTGCATCATCTCTGAATAAACACAGCAGTCCTCTACGGTATGTGTGTTGGGGGCCACATATCAGCTAGTGTATGCTGCCTGTTTTGGTGGTCCAGTGTTTGAGAGATCTCAGGGGTCCAGTTTAATTGAGACTGCTGGTCCTCCTGAAGGATTGCCCTTCTAGAGCCCACCTCCAGCAGGAAGACAGGACATCAAATGAGGGAGGGGGGCATCCCACAGTCACAACTCTGACCCATAATTGTTCCTGTCCGAAAGAATTACAGGGATGGAAATGGACAGGAGCCTGAGGAAAAGAATGTCCAGCGACAGACCCAAAGTGGGAACCAGGTCAAGGTGAGGTTCCAAGTCCTGACACTATTACTGAGGCTATGGAGGGATCACAAAAAGGGACCTAGCATGATCACTAAAATGACCACACTTCAGAAGACCCACCAAGCAGCTGAAAGAATCAGATGCAGATATTTGCACCCAACGAATGGACAGAAGCAGCTGACCCCTGTTGTTGAATTAGAAAAGGTTGAAAGTGGTGTCTTATTATCGGTTTTTGTTATCAAACCCATAAGATTATCCTCATTTAAAAATTAATGAAAGTGATGAAGAAACTTAGTTGGTCTAAATTCACAGCAAATGAGAAATCAAATTGAGTTTCAAACTCAGGCAACCTGCTCCAAGTTTTTTGCCTTTCACCATGGCCACTCTGCTCATTGAGCCCAAAGCGGTTTCCTAGAATGTCTTCACCAGCCCCTACCTGAATGGTGGAGTGACAACAGAACCACACAACACATCCCAAATTTAAGACTCATTTCTGTGCTGGTGGGGACAGATAATCCTTCATCTTCCACACTTTTCAAAGAAAATGCTCCAAGTCATGGGATGGTGCAGTGATATAGGACTGAAACTCATTAACATTTGTAACACAGAGAAGTTTTTGCTGGGTGTTATTTTAACTGAGGTAATTCCATATATGAATGTCTCTTTTCCTTCCCACCTCCTAGAATTCTCTAGGGACAAGGTTTTTAAATTTCCCACAAGGTGGTTCAGCCAACTTTTGAGAGTCTTTTCAGCCTAACCTAAACCCTTCTGATAGCAGCTGAAACTGATTTCTTTGTCTTGCTTTCAGGGTAAGCAGCACCACAAAAAGGAACATATGAGAATATTCTGAAGTAATTCTGTTTTTTTGGCTGCATGTCATACTAACTTAATTAGAAAATGTTATCAAAGGACCAATAACAAAGGCATAAAATTCCTGGAATCATGTGTCTGTAAACACGTGTGTGTGTGTGTGTGTGTGTGTGTGTGTGTGTGCATTTTCTCCATCACAGAAATAATGATGGAGAAAGAAGTGCAAATGAAGACAATAGGCATTTGGGGTGCCTCATCCTATAAATGCCCTACTGTGTGTGGCACTGGAGCATAAGGAAATTTTGGTGCAATCAATGCTTTCCTTGTGCAGAACTCCATTGACTGCACGTGACACTCAATCATAGTAAATGACTCAAATGAAAAAGAAAGACCAAACAAGATATGCTCACTTTGTTCTTAATTATGCAGACATGCAGACATTTCGGCTCTCTCTCTCGTGCGCTCTCTCTCTCTCTCTCTCTCTCTCTCTCTCTCTCTCTCTCTGATTTTGCTACTAATAATTGTCTCACTTTTTACAGTTCTCAACTTTTAAATTTTTATTTATTATTATCAGTTCGAGTGTGTTCACGATGTGTTGGGGATTTGCTGCCATGACACACATGCTGGGCAGAAGACAACTTGGTTAAGTTGATTCTCTGCTTCCACCTTTATAGGAGCTCTGGGGATAGACCCAGGCCCACCAGGTTCACACAGCAAGCATGTTTACCTGCTGAGCCATTTCTCCAGTCCCCTCATTATTTTTTAAATCAGTGTTCTTTTCTACCATAGCCAAGTAATAAGCTAGTAGTTTGTTCCAACTCTCTCTCACACTCTTTCTTTCACCTTTTTTCTCTTTCTCACACACATACACACTCATGCACACATGCATATACACATACATACACACACATATACATACACACTCATATGCATATACACACTCACACACATACACAATCACACACATATATACATATACACTCAGACATACATACAGACTCACACACATATGCACATATATGCGCACATACACATACACACATACACTCACACACTCACACACATAGACACTCATACACACTCACACTCATACACATTCATACACATACACATACATATACACATTCACACACATACACACTCACATATATACATATACACACTCAGAAAATACACACTTGTACACTCACACACATACACACAAGTACACACATGCATACATACACACTCACACACATATATTCACACACATACACACTCCCATCACACACAAATACATATACAAACACACACAAATACACACACACACACACACACACACACACACACACACACACACCTTGGGTCCACCCCTTCTTAATGATCATTCACTCTTGGTTTCAGTCTATTCTATTTCAAGCCTAACCTGCAGCAATAAGCAATCTTCTGGTCACTTTAACCCTTTTCACAGCCAGAAAATAGCAATGACGAATGGCTTCTATCAATACCATCTACATCTTGTCTCTTGATTACAGTTTAAACAATGGAAGTGGCAACTGGTGTTTCTTTTTTTTTTATTTATTTTATTTTATTTTTTTAATTTACATTCCAAATCACTTCCCCTTTCCTGTTTCCTCCCTCCCCGAAAGTCCCATAAGCCCCCTTCCCTCCCTCTTTTCTCCATTCAACCCCCTCTCGTTTCTTAACCCGTCTTAATTATAAGTATAATTGCATGCCCTACCTCTGCCTGTGATTACACTCCAATGAGTGGCTTGTTTGTCTGCTTCTGGGTGATATTTACCAGAGATGGGTCAAATGGACACTTTATGTATGAATTTTTCTATACTACAGATTTCAAATAATCTTCAACCAGGGATAATCCCACAAATGCAATGTTCCAATTTCATGTCCTTTCTACTCCACATACATAGGCTTAGAATCTATTATACTGGCTCCAAAACCTTGGTCAAATTCAAGTGTCCTAGAGATCCATTCAGAAGACTTTATTCAGAGACGGTTCCATACATATACCTATATGGTTAATTCCTTCATCTACCAAATGTTTATTGAGCTTATGTGCCAACCACAGAGTGACTCTTTGCAACTCTTAGATTCCTTCTTTCAGCTCTGGGGGAAATGCTGAAAATTTTGGCTGGAGCTGGGGAGAACTCTGAGGGGGACTGGCAAGAGGCTGTCGCCAGTCTTTGGTGGGGCAGCCTTGGTAGTCTGACCTTAATATCTAATGCACATACATACAATAATAAAGTCGTATAATGCCAGTAGTTCCATGCAGATATCTCTCTCACCAACCCCATTAGCATTAGATTTTCTGTCTGTTGCTATTGGTCTCTCAGCATGTGCATTTTCTGCCTTTCTGACCCTCACTTCTGCCCTGGGGCTCTCTCAGCCTCTAGACCCTTACAACATAACGAAACCTAAATGAAGCCACTAATCCCAAAGTTCTCTCTTTCCAGGAATGTTTTCACAATGCACCATGTTCAAAGGAGGCAAGAGTTGGCGCATCTAAATAAACTGCTGTGAACTGAATCACAGACACTTTTTGCTTTGGTTGGGGGTAGATAGGTAATAGGTGATAATTTGGATAGAAGGAAGCTTTCCTGAGGAAATCCAAGACATCTAAAAGCATTGATAACCTTTCCTCCCACTTTCAAGCTCTGAACTCAGGAAATGTGAGTTAAGTCTGCGTGTCCTCTGAACTCAGAAAATATGAATTGTCTAAATCCTTGGCTTTGGTTTAAACCTCAGCTTTTCTCCAGTCAAGAGTTCTTTGTAATTAATGGAGAAGCCATTTTCTTTAAGATCTATTAGGTTTAGTGTGGTTATTTAGCAAGATCATCTTGTCTCAACTTCGATGTCACCCAGACACCTAGGGTGGAACAATGTGAAAGAGCTTTTGGTGAGAAGCTGGTGCCATCCGGTGTGTGTAGATAGTGCCTTTCTAAAGAGCACAGGGTTGACCACACATGATTACCTGCAAAGTTGCCATTTTTCAAGTTCATAGATGATTTGCAGGTCCTACCTGCTGTGTGATGCTGCTAAATCTAAGACAAGAAGACAAAATGAGGCACTGGGTAGCCTAGAGAGGGACACATAAAATTAATTTGTGGCCATGAGTTTAAGGTCTCACACCACCTCTAGAATTACAGCAAACATTTTTCTCCTGAGGGCTGCCAAGTTGACTATCATCAGCTAAACCTTTCTTTTTAGGAGGCTTAAGCCTGTTAATCTTTCTGTCTATCTGATGCTTCCCAGGGTCTCTGAGAGCAGAGTGATTCACTAATGGACACAATGGCCCATCCGAGTCATGACTGTGTGCCAACATTGACCCCAAAATTGGTTCTGCAGCTAAACTGAAATGCTCTTCTGTGGCCAGAATGATCCCCAAACTGCCTCTGGAGCTGTGGTGATCCTGAGAACTGCAGAGAGTCACACAAGACTGTGGCTTTTCAGAACAGTGGGCAAGAAAAGGAGACTTCTCGCTAAGCCCCATTAACATTTTAATAGAGCTTAAAGCAGCAGACCTCTTTGAAACAGCCTTATTCATAATTGGCCAATTGTCATTAGATATAGTTACAGTCCGTGGCATCTTATTAGAAAGAGCTTTTGAACCCCCTCCCCAAGCATCCAGAGTAAATTCCTAACAGATGATGTCATAACAGGCCGTTACAATCCCTACCATGTAGATACCATTAAAGCAATGTGTGTGCCTTTTGATACTGAAACATCTAACTTTATTATGAAGTCTGCTATAAAACCTGCTATGATGTGTTTAATAATATTAAAGCGTTTATTCTTTAATAGTGAAGTCATGCTGCCTCTGTGATGCTGGTTACTTCGGCCACAAATGAGGGTTGCCAGATCTATCAGTTTGGCCTTTAAACAGTTCTTTAAGGGATTTCTCGCTTTCTTCCTTCCTCTTTTTCTATCACTTTTCTTTCTTTTTTTTTCCATTTTGCTATGAGAAAGCAGATGTTCAAAAGCTGCACATAACTAAAAACCAGCAATGTAGACTCAAAGGTGAAGTTTCATATTTAAAATAAGCCAATCCAACGAGCAACATCTGCATGGTGACCAGGTCAGGAATCAGAGACCAGGGTGGTACTGGTCAAGGAGGTCACAATGTATCAAGGTGCTATGTCCTACCTCAGCCTCTCCACAAAAAGCAAAGCAGTCACTAAATCCACTTTTTATCCCCTCCCACCAGCTACAACTACCATATTCTGAGTTGTACGGAGTCTGAGTCTACGGAAATGTAAAACAGGAGTGTTAGCACCACATGGGTCTCTGCCACTACAGTCCATACCAACCATCCTAACACAATAATTCTAATAAAAGCTATTGATAATTATTTACAAATCAATGTCAGAATAAGATCAGAAGCGATTGTCCCTAGAAAAAGCCATAAAAGCGAATTGTGATGGGGTTGTAAGTAAATGTTGTCGGCTTTCAGAAGGCATTTGAATAATGCAGATAAAATAAGTAACGAAAGATGTATGATGCCATATTAAATTTGAATTACAGATAAATAATAGCTATTATTTTTAGCGTGAAAAATTTGATTCACTAGATGAGAGTTGACAGCCGTGTCTGGTTTGTGCTCTATGGTCATCCCACACTGCTTACAAACCTGTCCCCTGGCCTGCATTCCATCCACACTCTGCTGAAAGGACTGTGGGTCAGCTGCAAGACACCACAGGAGACCAGGGGAGCTTGCCGCCCCACCCCGCCCCACACCAACTCTCTCTCTTTGAGGATTGATGCTCTGTCTTGTCGGGGAGGAAGATGAATGCTAGCAAGAGAGGTCTGCCTAAAGGATGGGGGAGGGAGACAGAGCCTTTCCTGGGAGGAGAGGAATACATTGGGGGAATCCAATTTCTCAGTGTGGTCCCTCCAGCACTAGAGAAGAGAATCAGAAATCCTGGGAGGAAAGACAAGACTCCCCAAGTGGACTCTAGAGAGCATGTGACATGTTTTCGTCCTCAGGTGCCCACTGTGGCCCGGGAGGTATGAGGCTTTGTGCTATCATCACCTATTGAGATTAGCTCTAACTTGTGCCAGCCTCTGCCTGAGGGAAGATTCCCAGGACACACTCATGCATGCACACACACATGCATGCATGCATGGACACTTATAAAAAGCATTGCGTGCCTTGGATAACGTAATGGAGGAGGACAGGAGAAAGAAGAGAAATGGTTTAAATGGGTAGAGCTCAGATGGTAGTGTCTGCTGCTTGTCTTGGGCTCCTAGTCAAGATGGACATATTCTTCCTGTCTTCTCTGGCTCAGAAGGGTGGGGCAGAGAAGGGAGAAAGGCTCAAGTGGTAAAACTACAGTGTGTAAACTGCAACTACTCACCTGGTAGTAGAGGTCTCATGTCATCAGCACAGCATAAACACAAAACTGCGCTTTCTGGAGACTAGGAATGGACCCACCCACCAGGCAGATGAAACCTGGGAAGTCTGCAGGAGACCCAAAAAGGCTGGAGTGAACTTACTTCATCTATTTCCACACAATCCAAGAGAGACCACTCTTGGCCTTTTTCAGAGATAAACACTGAGAGAAGGTAGCTAAGTAACGACTGGGAGCTTGTGCTGAAGGTGATCTTCTGCCTCTGACCCACCTAAGAATAGACCCATGAACCAGCATGTGTTCCAGAGGCATGGCCTAGACTTGGTGACTCAGTCAAATTATACATTTTAATTCCTCTCACCACAATGATTTGTTAAATACTCCACTTGGTAGAAATCAGTTGTAATTGCTTTGTAAGACTTTTTCAGATGAAAAGCTCACAAATCAGAGAAAATCCACTCAGATCATATGCTGAAATTCCTACTTTGCCACGTTTCGTCACCAGGATACCAGGAATGAGAAGGATCCCATTCGATCAAAATTATGAAAAGTTTTGCCTCCCAGCTCATCCGTCAGGCTTTTCCTCCCTCTTCTCTGACCTGGCACAGCTGTCCTCACCACCCAACCAGGCAGCATCAGGTGATGGAGGGTTCTGTGTGGCTCTGTCTTGGGTTGAAAACAGGAGTTTCAAGCCGTACTTCTAATGACAGGAGGATAGGTTTTTTTCTATGGGAAAATTAGTCAAAGCAACTCAGAGCAAGGAAATCCACAGTCCAGGGAAAACCACGAGAATGGGCTCACTCTCTGACAGGAAAGGTCCTGAGGGCCCTGAGTGAAGACAGGCTAACTTGAATCTTTATCTAGACACAGAGGGTCAAGTCCTGGCTTCATTCCTGAACTCAATGTCAGAAGGTCCAAGGAATCTCTGCTCCAGGCACCTGCGTGCTACCTCCCTGACAGGGGAATTGGAGCGATTAAGAGACAGAGAATTGTCACTGAGAAGGTACTCTTGTCTAGTCCTGCAACCCTAAAGTGGCTCCATACTGGGACCAAGATGGTAGATGTGGGTATGTGCCTAGGATGTAAGCGTCTTTCTGGCACTCGCCTCTCCTGCTTACAACTCAGCAAAAGGATAAGCTGAAGGAGAAGGGGTTTAGGCACAAGGCAGGTCCTGATGGTGATATCATGCTGGGCTCTTGTTAGTTTCAACACCTGGGTTTTCTCATTGCACTATCTTCTGGTTTGAGATTTTGGCCAATATTCATTGCCGGTGAAAACAACACCTTGAGCTATTAAGTCCATCATATGCCTGCCTCCTTCCACACATCTAGCCCGTTTCAGGGTGGGGCCACTACCCCTGGCACTGAGGGACAGCTTCTCACAGTGCTTCCCTACCCATGTTCCTTGCAACATTTGAAGGGACAGGTGTTGAAAGGAGACAGAGAGCAGATGAGAGGGATGCTAGAACTTTTTGGCATTTCTCTTTAACTGAACAGGAAAGTTTTAGCATGTGTGTAAAACTTCCCCCATCCCAATCCTAAGCAATAGCCCATTTTTATCTAGGATGCATATATCCCTCATGACTGGAGAAGCTTCACATGTGAGTATTCCATCTTAGGCACTGTTCAGGTCTGTTAGTAACCCAGTGAGTGCTTGCCAGCTTCCCTCCCTGGATAGTGACAGAGATGCCAACACAATAGCAAAGCTGTTAATCCCAAACACATCACTGATAAGGCAAGCTGACATGCTAGAGGTGGCAGGGAGGGAGGGAGGGAGGAAGGGAGGGAAATCAGAAATGCCCGTGTGCAGGCAGGCTTGCCTGGGCGCCGATGGGTTTTCCAATAATGAGGAACACACAGTTTGTCTCAAAATATCACCATAACTAACCAGGTTGGACCTCTCTTACTAATCACTTGTCCTTGGCTGATGGTTGATAGTTGGGCATCCATGAAGGCGGACATTAATGTGGATGAGTTTGTCCATTATGGGTGGTACAAGAGAGATTCTTGCAGAATTCCTTCCACTTCCTTTATTATTTTTGACATACTTTAAAAATGTTTGATTTATTGACCTTTTGGGTACATGTCAACTGTAGCTATTCTGCTGTGAAAAGAAAAATCAATAAATGTGCACATGGAAGCAAACCTGCCTCAATTTGGCTAGAGTTTCAGATAAGACCAAATCAGAGAGGTGGATAGTGTATGGTTTGGACCATGTCCTGGAAGCATGGTTTGCCCCAGGTTAAGAACTGCAAGCTGTTGGGAGAAGGGAAAAGTTGTGGAAATGGATTCTTTTCCTTTCCCCATGGAACAGATGTAGGCAGCTGTGGAGAGTGCATGCAAACAAACTCCAGCTTGGGTTTGGAAGTAAACATTGTGGCTACAATGAGCAATCAAATCTTCACACAGCCTGTGTCCTGCCTAGGGCATTCTCAGTGCTGGTCCAGGACATGTAGACAGTTTGGCAGTTTTAGTAGTGACAGAGGGATGACCACTGGCCAAACTGATGCATCTTCCTTGACATGTAATGTGGTTCTGGAAAGCCCAAAGTAATTCCTCTGTTTGGTCATCAATTAGAAAAACTGCAAGAGCTTTAAAAGATTGTTGCCCATCAACTCAGTACTAATACCCGAGGCATGCTGGGAAAGGCTTTCCTGGTAATGCTGCTGGTATTTCACAAATGAGCGCTCTCTCTCTCTCTCTCTCTCTCTCTCTCTCTCTCACTCACACACACACACTCTCACACACACACACATACACACACACACACTCTCTCTCTCTCTCACACACACACACACACACACACACACACACACAAGACTCTGCTCGATAAGGCATTGGTAGCTATCACCAGCTGTCTCCGGCCACTTGAGCTACTACGACAGGATACCATGAACGTGTGCTGAGCCACCACAGGCACATGGTCTTGAACTTCCAGAACTTGGAGCTAAATAAACCATCTTTATAACCATACCCAGCCTCAGGCATATCATTACCATAATGAAAGGCTAAAACAGGTAGCTGGTAACTGTACAATGTTATTTTTCAGTTTTAGAAACTGAGAAGTTCAAAAATCAAACTTCTGGCAGATCTTGTGCCTGCTGTGGGGCCTGTTGTCTAGAGATGGTACTTTCTATCTCTGCCGTTTCATGGTGAAGGGAACAGAAGAGCTCTCTGGGTCTTTTTTTTTTATATATATAAGCACAATGAACATATGTAAGAGCTCTCAGTACTACGACATTCATGATTAGCTTTTAGACTGTCAATAGGAGGAGACTCACATTCAGGCCATAGTGCTGACTTGCCACAGTATTTCACGAAGCTAAAGACTGACTGAAGCCCCCAAAAGCTGAAAATGAACAGCAGCACCAGGTCTTTAAAAGTATTACGGTGGGGGGGGGGGAGGACTCCAGAATGCACCAGAGACTCTCAGGACTCAAAGGGAGGGACCTTAGATGAAATGACTGACAGTAGGGAGAGGGAACTTATAGAACCCTCCTCCAGCAGGAAGACAGGGCATCAAATGAGGGACAGGGGGTCCATCCCACAGTCACAACTCTGACTATAAATGTGTCTCTCTGAAAGAATTACAGTGATAGAAATGGAGAGGAGCCTGAGGAAAAGAAGGTTCAAAGATAGACCCAAAATGGGATCCAGAGACAGATCCAGGGGGATCCAAGGGGAGGTCCCAAGGCCTGACACTATTACTGAGAGAGGCTATGGAGAGCTCACAAAAAGGAACCAAGCATGACCGCACTCAGGAAGACCCAACAGGCAGCTGAAAGAGTCAGATGCAGATATTTGTCCAACCATTGGACAGAAGCAGCTGACCCCGTTGTTGAATTAGGAAAGGCTGAAAGAAGCTGAGGAGAAGGGCGACCCTGAAGGAGGACTAGCAGTCTCAATCTGGACCCCCGAGATCTCTCAAACACTGGACCACCAAACAGGCAGCATACACCAGCTGAAATGAGACCCTCAAGACATGTACAGTAGAAGAGTGCCGGGAGATGATGCACCTAACCCTGAGTGGAAACAGAAGCTTTTAGGCATGAATCTTAGTATTAAAGGTTGCTAAAGCAGTCCTGTTCACAGAGACAGAAGATGCATCAGTTGTCAAAGGCTGGCACAGGAGCAGAAGAGGAAGCCAGTGCCAATGGGCACAGAATTTGGGGGTGGGATAGCAGGAGAGCTCTGGAGCTGAGTGTAGTGATGTTTGAGCAGTGCCATGTAGTTAGTGTGACGTAGCCCCACACTATGGAGGTGTAAAATGTCTAACCTCGCATAGTGTAGACTGTGCTCCAGTGACAGTCTTTACTATTTTCATGCTGCTTTCAGGTTGACATTTGGCTTTTGTTTATGTTTTGTAGTGATGGCAACGGAACCCAGGGCCTCACAGAGGCTAAGCAAATGCCCTGCCATTTGGCTTCACCTCTGGCCTGAGTTCTTCCTTTTAAATTCTATTTTGAAATTTTGTCTAAGTTGCTGAGGCAAAATTCAAGTTTCATTTGTTAAAAAACTGCCTATATGTGTGCTTTCATGACGTATGTATGTATGTATATGTATGTGTGCTCTCTTTCAAATTTATGATCTCTTCTGTATTTTGTTTTGCATATATATGCATATATTTATATATATACATTAATCAGACTCAGTATATATACACATATAAATAATATATGTGCATATACATGTGAAAATATGTATATATACTGAGTCTGGTTATTATATGTGTATATGTAGTATATATGTGTATATATGTGCAATATATATCTATACATACATACACACTAATTCTGATTAGTGTTGCCCTTATTTTCATGTGTTTAGATTGACCACTTAGGATTGTGGTCTCATCCCAAGAAACAAATAAGAAACTGTTATCCTGCCCTTAACAACCATTGACTGCCTATAGTTGTTCTTCATATAGGACAGGGGCCTTGAGAAAGTTGACTTCATCCAGTTTGGCATGTTTACTGGTCTTTGCAGGTCTTCTGCAAGTGGCTCTATCATTGGGAGTCAATGAGAGCAACTCTCTTCTAGCCGGAAGAAAGTACCCCACAGCAGGCGTTCTGATCACTGGGCTCTTACAGTCTCTCTACTTCTCTTCAAAAAGCCCCCCGAGCTTTAGTTATGGTGCTGGTTATAGATGTCCCATAGCCATGGGACCCCCATAGGCACCCCATAGCCAGTCACTCATCCTCTGCATTCTTGCCAGTTCTGGCTCTTTCTACTAGCTTCAGTCTTCTATAGAAAATAAGAGGTTTATTTTAAAATGTGAGAGCTGCACTTGTCAATGGTGCAAGAATGAGGATTTACTAATATAAACCTAGCCAAAACACCCACAACCCTAGAGGAGACCCTACTTCTAGAATATTCCTAAATATAGCTTCCAACTCCCTTTTAAATACTTAGGTTGATATCTGAGTTTTAAATAAAGAAGAAATAAAGCCTAGTATGCTAGAACAGAGGCCAACTGGCCAAGACCAGCTAGAGAACCTGTGTTTGCCTCCAGAAGGCTGCAATACCTCAGTCAGCCTTGGTAATGAGTCATTTTTTTTCTAAGCAATTAAGACAAAACGAAAAGCTTCAACCTCATCTCCCAGAAAAACTAAAGTTTCTCTAAGATGCAGATGTAGTCCTGGCCAGGGACCAATGTGACCTCAAAAGCTTTGATGTAGGGGACATGGCTCAGTGAGTGAACTACTTTCTGTGTAAATGTAAAGACCTGAATTCAAATCCCTATAACTCAAGCAAAATAGGAGTAGGATGCATCTACATCTAACTGCTCCTACAATGAAATGGGAGGTAGATGGGAGAATACTCAACAGCTCAAGAGCCTCATAGTATGGGTGTACCCAACTGCAAATAACAAAATGACCCTGTCTCAAATAGGGTAGAAGGTGAGGATTGAAACTCAAGGTTGTCCTCTGACTCCCACACATGACCAGTGGCACACATACTCATGCTCACACATAGGAATGCATATGCACATATGCACACACATATGTTACATACATACAGACTTTTTAAAATGGCGCTTAGTATTTTTTATGATTAGTAATGCCAAGACGGTGATGTATGCAAGTTCTTGGGAAGCCAGGGATTGTCTCTCATGTTTATCTGAGGGGGTAACAACAATGAGTGGCGCCTGTTCATCCCTCACAAAACAACATAATGAAATAGAAAAGAACTGGAAGAAGTTAAGAGCAAAACAATTCAGCATCCCCAGGAAACCATTGTATAGACAAAACCTTCTTTGGGGCAGAATGACTTGAAACTCCAGGATTGCACAGAAGCCACATTATTCTTTACTACAATTATATACATATTATGTACATGACTACAATTATGGATACACACATGTACTGGTTGGAGATTACTGGTCAGTTAGTAAGGCTTTAACCTTACAAACTAACCTTCCTACTGATGCAGACTGGTAGCCTGTTAGACAGCCATCTTGCTGGCATATTTTGTAAATGTTTTTGATTCTTTGCGAATTTCATATCATGCAACCCAGTCCTACTTATTTCCCAGTCCTGTATCCACCTTCCACCTTTTTTTGATTTTCTAAGTAACCTTCCACCTTTTATAACATTCCTTTCAAAAAGAAAAAAAACCCTGTCTTGCCATAGAAGCTTCAGTGTGTCATAGTGTGTCATACAGTATATCCTTTTGTCCAATCAAGCTGCCATTTATCCTTGTGGTGGTTTTGCACTGTATTAAAAGGGCCTGGCGGTGATAACTGAGAATAGAAATAGCCAACGCCTGCACTGATGTTTCTGTCTTTCTACATTTGTCGAACTCTTTGTCAGAGACACATACTTTACCTGCCTTGGTAGGTCTTTGTAAAGTATCTTTTAAACAAACAAATAAACAAACTCAACTCAAGCACTTCAGTATTATCAAGTAGCCAAACCATGCAGGATGTTAGCCAGAATTTTCATATTCATTACTACATTCCAAGCAGGGCTGAAGAACAATAATTTCCCAGGATGTTATTGGATCTGTAACTCTAGCAGCAGGTCCATCCACTTAGCCACTTCCATTAAAGCAATAATTATCGGCATATCATCCTAGGAGTTATCATGTATAATGGTAATCAATTGCAGTGAAATGGCCCTTTTAGTACAATAAGTGTTTGTTAAGTACCTACTATGTGTAACAGTCTATAATTTCTTACCTCTTCTCAGCACTTCTAAATTATAGAAATTATTTCAGTGGTTGCAAATTGACAGACTCTTGTGTGGAAACTGATACGTGGAAGATAAAAAAGAAATGCTTTGATCAGAGCCTTGCTCTGTGTGTGTGTGTGTGTGTGTGTGTGTGTGTGTGTGTGTGTGTGTGTGTGTCTATGTGTTGTATCTATGTGTTTTCAAGTCTACTACCCAGTGCATGTGTACAACTGTGGAGGCTGGATGTTTTTCTCTGCCACTGTCCACCTTAATTTTTTAAGACATGATTAATCTGGACTAATTATTCAGAAAGCCCTTGGGACCCACCTTACTCCACACCACTTCCCATGCTGGGGTTACACATGTGCACTACTACACCCAGTTTTTTACACATATGCTAGAGATTCAGTTTCAGGTCTTCATGCTTACATAGCAGGTGCTTTACCCACTGAACCATTGCTCCAGCTATTGTTCAGGTCCTTCACAATGATCAGCAATAGGTGTGATCACAAATAGCTTCCAAGGCTTCAGAAGCCTGTCCCGTTCTCTGAGCTCTTCTGCTTGAGTCTTCCTTGCTGTCCTCACACATTGTTGATGCTTACACTAGATGTCCTATAATTGGCTTCTGAATAATTTTTGTTCCAGTATTATTTTATTAGCTATATTATTTTTTATGATTGTGATAAGGCACAGTGGCCAATGGCAACTTAAGAGAAGGGTTTAACACTTCCAGAAGGAGAGGTCCTAAAGGCAGAAGGAAATCTCGAGCCATAGCAGGGGGCTGAGAGGTCACATCTCCATCCACATGATGGAAGCAGATGGAATTAACAGGAAGTGGAGTCTAATCCTGCCCCCAGTTACGTGTTTTCTCCATTAAGGCTGTATTTTCTAAAGGTTCCACAACCTTCCCAAATGACATCAGCAGCTGGGGACCAAATGTTCAAATACAGGAGCCTACGGTAAAGATTCTCATTCAACTTAACACATTATCCTTTTTGAAACATACATCTAGTCCCACTTGATAGCAAACGTGACTCAGACACTGCCCATAAACACACTCAAAGTGAGTACCAATAGTTGCCCTACCCATTTTAGCATGCAGATGACTTAGGTTAGCTTTGTATGCAGGTCCTTTCCAGAAGAAAGAACTAAAAGAGCACTCACGGCCTTGGGGCAGTGCAGACAGTGAGGCATGTGGGAAGCCCCACAGAAGACCCTAGCTCTTTCCTCAATTCTGCCACTGTACAGACGTGGAAAGATAGACAGAGCACTGTGCCGTCACATCCTTTATCCCTATCAAATGGCAACCTCTCCAGTGAGGTCAAATATGGGAAGCATTTGCAGATAAGGTCTGAATAAATATAAATATTGGCAGGTCCTTTCAGAATCTCTGCTAACATTAAATACATGTTTCTGGTGGGGATAGATTAAGGAACTTTAATGATCCTGGATCAAGCAGATTTGGATAGTGTGTCTATATATCAGTGGAAACAGGTGATGTCGTACAGGTGGAGGGTACAGATGAGATGAAGGAGAGCTTACCTTCCAGATCACAGAGCCAATACATTATACCTGTACTCTGTTCTCTAGAATGAGCTGCTGGTCTTGTTTTGTATGTTCTGGGCAGCAGAATCAGACAGGGCTTGCCATGTTCAGAATCTTCAGAAAATTATAATTATCTAGATTGATATTTCATGTGAACTTCAATGAAAATTAGAGAATATAGTTATTTATAATATATATTTATCTATTGCTAGACTCTTGCTATAATGGCCCGAATCTGAAATGCTGACAATATCAATGCAAACAAGGATATGTGGCAACAGAAATACTTGTTTACTGCTAGTAATGAAGCTGTTGCCTCAGAAGACAGTTTGACAGTTTCTTACAAAACCAAACACACCCTTACCATATAATATGCTAATTATACTTGGTATTTACCCAGAGGAATTGAAAATGTCTAAACAAAAAAACAACCATAAATGTTTATAGTAGCTTTGTTTGTAGTTGTAGAAACTTGGGAACAAGGAAGCCATCATCAACGGAGTGAATGGATAAACTCTGAGGCAGCCAGACAGCAGATTCACTACAAGAAAATTCACTTTGGAAGCCATGAAGAGATATGGAGGGAGGTTCAAGACACATTACAATGTGAAAGACCCAGCTAAAAGGATTTATGCTATATGAATTCAAGTATATGATGTAGTTGATTGAAGTTACAAAACTCTGCAATCAGTAGACATAAAAATGCTTGCCAAAGACTAGGCGGTGGGAAAGGCAGATGCACAGGAAGCCTTCAAGTGATTCTTAGGAATGCAACATTTGTATGATGTGATAAAGATAAACAGCGAGGACTGGAGAGATGGCCCAGTGGCTAAGAGCACCGGCTGCTGTCCCAGCGGTCCTGAGTTGAATTCCCAGCAACCACAGGGTGGCTTACAACCATCTATAATGGGATCTGATGGTCTCTTCTGGTGTGTCTGAAGACAGCTACAATGCACTCATAAAAAATACATAAATATTAAAAACAATGAATATGAATACCAGAAATAAACCCTCAGGCAATTCATGAACTTCTGGTAGTTGGTCTACAGCTAACAGATGCACCAATCTTGTGGAGAGTACCAATACTGCAGCTTTTGGTCTGTGTGGAAGCCAAGAGCACAGGGACTGCCTATATAGTCTTCAACAGGAAATATTGACCTAGATGTCTCATCTCCTCTCTAATTTCCTCTCTTCTTTTCACAGCTTAATTTGGAAAAGACATTGTTCCATTGTCCCAGAAGTCCAGGCTGATAACCTTTGTCTCAGGTTTGGATTAGGAGCAAGTTAATTACCTTCCATGTGATGTGCTCATCTTCCTGAGTAGCCACTGGTAATAGGCTCTGTTTTTTTTTCTATGCTTATCGATCCATAGCTGAATAGTCACTCAATAACTCATCCTTTATGTTCATTTCCAAACAAAAGATTCACTAGAGAAGAAAATTCCTAAAAATATTTTCTATGATTCTTAACTCAAAGGCTTCCATCCAAGGGCTTCCTTCTTGGGGTGCAGATTTATGATAAGACCCAATAACATTAACTTCAAAATATTCTACTCACTAAGAGAAAACAAAATAGTCATATCCCCTGGAATATATCTGAGTAAAAATATTCCTTAAAATTTAAATTTTATTATTTAACCTTTGGGTCTGATATTCAAAACTATACAGTTTTAGGAATGTCAGCCAAAAGCTTATAATTCTCTTCTAAGAAGCAAATGAGCTATGGCATGATGAGCACATACTGCTGATATTTTGTCTTAAGTTGGCTTCATAGACTTCCTAAGACAATAAGTCTCAGAGAGTATCAGAAAGCCAGATCTGACACTCTTCTATGGCAACCTTCTTAGAGATTCTTACACTGTTGGAGGCAGATGTTTCAGACTCAGGAAAACAGAAACCAGCTTAGAATGGGCTTCTGAGAGAGTATGAAGGAGAGTGTATGAAGGAGCTAGCTGTCGCAGGCTCAGTGTAAAAGTTCAAGGATCATCTCAGAGTCTGTGAGGCTATGAGTGAGCTACACCAAAGGTATGTTCAGGTTGCTCTAATGTTTTACCTAGGCTGGGGTATTCTGTAGAGTTCTTACCATTTCAGATTTTTGGTCAAATAGAGTTGAGGGATATAAAAATAATCTTGTACCAAACGGCATTGACAAGACACAGAAGAGGAATGAAAGTCTTTCTCAAGGAAGTTGTTTGGGAAAGCATGCTGAATTAAAAAGTACAGAAGATCCTAGCATCCTTACTTGGCCTTGAGGCTGGGCCTGCAGGCACCACTACATAAACAAATGTATGATGGTGAGGTGGGAAAGGTAGAAAAAATGGAGGGTGAATGGGCTGTGGAGAAAGGTGGAACTGGGGACATGACTGTGGTGACAAGTGACAGAGAGGGCTGAGGTGAACATTCTGTCATCACCCAGCAGGATTGGTGACATGGTATACAGCAACCTGAAGCTTGCGCAGAATCAGACTCAGCCCTTGAACCTGCCACCTGGCCTTGGGATCCCCTGGCTCTGTGCAATGATGGATGCCCAAGATGGAGAAAGGATATTTTTCTTTCTGGATTAGACTTCTTTGAAGGAGTCTGTGGACCAAGATACCACTGGATGACATGTTGGTGACTATGGTCCATGATGTGGCCTCAAGTCATGATGGAGACTGATATCTTGGTCATGTCCTTAAGGCTTTGCTGCCTGGGAGGTTGAGGGAATGGGTGTCTCTGGTGTGTAATAATAATAATAACAACAATAATAATAGCAACAACGAATCTCTTCCTAGGTGGTTCTACATTGTATCAAGTTGACAGTTAAAATCACCAGCATACTATCCAAATCCACATTTGACAGATGCAAGTGACTTCTTGTCAAATCAGTAAATGAAATACCACTTGGTGCCATGTGCAATCTCTCATTTCCCTACCCTTCCCTCTGGAACTCTCAACAGTGCATAGATATATGAAAGCTCTCCAGGAACTTCCCTTTATCCACATCCAAAGATAACTGATAATAATAGACAGTTTCTTATTTCAAAATCTACTTTGAGTCAATACAATCTTTTTTGTTACTGAGATACAACTGTCTAGTTTATTTGTGTTTGTCCTTGCTTTAACAATAACAAGTTAACATCATTAACATAAAATCTAACTTTGATTTTAAAATAAAATTAAGACTTTTAATAAAAGTAGAATCTTAATAAAAGATTCAGAAAAGTGGGGGTGAATGTCTTACAGGAAGAAATGATATACAATGAAGTTTTAAAAAGTTTTATTAACTTTAGATTAAATAGACATGAGGTATTCAATTAAAATGATTTCTAGGGTTTTAAAACTATCATGTTCTATGATTAATATAGTAAATGTATGTTTGATTGAAATATTAAGCAGGAGGGAAATAAATAACAGAGTTTAAAAATATATATTCTCATTAGTAATGCAGGGCTGAAGTAAAAAGTCCAGTAAAAATATGGCTTGCTTCTAGGGGATGAATAATATTATTTACGGAAGTCCTTTGAACAAGTCAGGATGTTCTCATTTGCATGTAAAGTCTGATAAGTGAATTATGCACCAGGCTTCAAATCGTTCTCTAAATGTGAGTGCAGAAACATGCCCGGTGCTTCTACCTCCTTCCTCCCTCCCATTTACTTCACTGTGAAGCCTGTGATGGGAGGCGGGCATCTAGACAGAAAACAAACGACAGAAACAAATACCCGACTCTCCATCATGTTACACTGATGGACAAAAAGCAAAAGAATTGGTCAAACTGGTGATTTTTCATATCTTTTAAAAAAGATTTATTTGAATGATTGTAATTCATTCATTTACCCTAGATTTTTCTTCGAAACCAAAGTCAATGACAATTTAAGTGAAAACAGCTAACACAAGTAAGTACAAGAAGAGAAAAATCAATGTCCCTGTTTAAGAGGGGAGAAGAAGGCAGGAGCAGGAACTAAATTTCAGTTGAAAACTTATTTGTGAATAGGCCACATACAAGCAGATACATGTACACGCACATATGACTTTAAATAGCCTTCCCTAACAATGAATAGCTATGTGACTCTGGCCATGGCTCTATGACCAGTCTTGGGTGACCTGGTACATAAGAAAAAATAGATATGGTCCTCAAGGAGGACAGCCCTGCCCTTCGGGGGACAATATGGCTTTGGAACACAACAAAATAACCATACGCAAACACCTGCAAAAACTGCAATCCATACATGTGGCACTGAACATCATGGATGGCATTTGTGAGGATGGAACAAGTGGGTAGAAGGTTAGGATGTGGTTTGGAGGTGATGACTAAAGGTTCTACTAGATGACATGGTCTGTGGTGACATGGATGCAGGAAACGACCATTGCAGATGAAGAAATAGTGCACACACAGAACCAGTGTCGAGAGAAGCAATTACATTTGTAACCTCTAAATAGATGTGAGTTTCTAGAGCCCAGGCATCTGTTCGGATGGTGATAGTAATGGAAAGGTCAACTAGAGGTCAGACCAGGCAGTTGTGAGAATCATATGGGCATATAAGTTTTCTCAAGAGACTCTGGAATACCACCGAGGGGTTTAATATAAAAGTATGGCATGATCAGCATTGAGAAAATCACAAGGTCACATAGATTCTGTTTAGAAAGGGGATTCTTTACAGTTGATGATTCACTGCAGCTGCGACTTCTGCCAGAAAGGGCTTGGTTGTCACAATCCAGCAAACCACCCAGTTTATGCTACTTTCTAAGGTGCATGCCCTGCTCAGCATGGAAGTATGAAAGTTGGCTGGTCCCCTTCCACCTTAGGATAACCGTGAATGGTCACCCCAGCTTCAGAAAGCTGACAGCCTTGGCTGAGGCTTTGTTAAACTACACTTAAGCTCAGCTTCCCACCCTGTGAGGCTCACTGCCTCCCCTCCCCACTTTTCACTACTGCACTCCATAAGCGACTTCTGCACACTGATCTCTGCCCAGAGCCTGCTTCTGAGAATGTCCAGCTGGTGACTGGAGCTTGGAGGATGATCTAGAGAAGAGCTTAGTGGAGGTACCAGCTAATGGGAGTGGTTCTGCTGCAGCGAAACTAACAGCAGAAGTTGGGGCTAGGGTAATAGAGTAAGTCCTGAGAAGAGCTGGTGGACTTAGGACTTTGGGAAGTAAAAAGTAATAGGACTGGATGATGGAATGGGTACTTGAAAGAGGGAGGAGAAAGCATAAAATGGCCTGATGGCTTCTTGGTCTCGGGCTTATATGACTGGAAAGATATGATATGATAATAACAAAAGCTTTACCCCAATATTTCTAACCTTATGAAATCATAGCTACTTGTGGCTGGAAAACGCCATGCGGGTACACATCAGAAGTCATCTTCCTTCCCTGTCCTACCCTGAGAAGCTCGCTCCTCTCTCCTAGACTCTTAGCTCTGCCTCTCTTTTTCCCTGTCCAATCACAGGCCTCCCACTGCCCTAATGTGATTGGACAGGGAAAATCCTGCAACAAGTATTAGTTTATAGAACTTTATACAACACACACACACACACACACACACACACACACACCTGCACACACGCATGTATGCAATGGATGAAGGAAGGAAGGCTTGGAAGGAGTTGGAAGAGCATGAAATGAGCATGATTTAAAAATCCAGCATTGGCTGCTCTCATTAAGAACGGCTCTGCCCCATTCTATTGGGAACTTTCACTGCTTCTTTCCCCCCAGGATGCTAATCATTTCCCCTCCTCTGAGTCTCTCTACCCAATGCATTTTTTCCCTTCTTCTCAGAAATAAAACACGTTTCTTTAAATGGTTCATGCAGGCCATTCCAAGGATCTTTTTAAAGTTCTGTGTTCCTACTAAAACTATTTCCCCCAGAATCGACTCCAAATGACTTAAACTACTTCCCTCAAAATTGGTAGCTCATCTCTGAAAGAGACTATACCAGGTAAGGTGCTAAAACATTTGCCTTCTTGTGGTTTATGCTCTTGTTCAGCTAAATTCCAACTTTAGGCTACTCTACTTTCGTGTGTTAATAAATTAGCTTAAGTTGCTTAATTAGATGAATTGAAAGAACAAGAACCAAGAAAACAATGTGTGTGTGTGTGTGTGTGTGTGTGTGTGTGTGTGTGTGTGTGTGCATATTTTGCTAGGTAGGGAAGAAATGGGGAGTCAAGAGGAAGTACTAAGGAAATTTCCAGCATGCAGGGGTTTGGATCAGACAAAATTCCACAGCAAGAAGAAGTCAGGGGTGTATGGGAAAGAGTCAGGACTCTTCACAGGACAGAAGGACATCTGTCTCCATGTGCCTTGTACAGGGCCTAGAGCTAGACTTTGCCTGAGTGTAATTGAAAAATCTCACAGAGCACACATTCAAGACACTGGGGAAATTCTCCTTAGATGTAGAGACAGCTACTAAGGACTCAGACTCCCCCTGCATGAATCTCAGCTCTTTGGGAAAAGCCTACCTGTGTGCAGGGAGCACAGAAGAGGAAGGCTGGAATGTAATAGGCTACTGAGGCCTTAAACCAGTTTAATGGTGCACCAGTTAGGGTGCAGGGGGCTGGTTAGGAGGACTGAGACTATTTTGTGTTGTTTTCTGGAGGCTGCTTTGGAATTTTCCCATCCGTCTCTCTATATAACAATAGGCATTAGCATTTTCATATGTCTTGAAAGTTAAAGCAAGATGTGGGGAAATTCAATTGCTGAGGAGTAGAGTTCTCTAATTGTACTCTTCAGAGATTTCCAGTCCTTTTGGAAAATCTGCACTGACAAAGGGTTTAACTTAATTATAGATGGTGTGTCATTTCCAGGGATGGCCTGATTTCCAAGTCACACCCCCCACTCTGCTGTATCTGCTAGGGAAGCTTCTGCTTGTTTCGGGGATATAGAACACAGAACAAAGATGCTGAAGAGAGGGGCCAAATAGGATCGGTGCTGACAGTTTTAGTCATCTGGGTCAGTCTGTATAACCTCTATAAAAAAATTGCTTTTGGGCTTTTTGGCAACTGATATTTCAAGGATTCTTCAAAAGAGCTACCACTAGGCTCTGAAATTTTGACTAGGTAGAATGCTTCATCATCAAACATAATGTCTAGTTAGATGCCATCTATCTTATGATGCATTAATGATTTTTAAGTCACCTATGTGCCACTATAGAGTGTTAGCCCCCATGCCCACCACATCTCCAACACCCAATCCTTACATACTGGTGAGAGCTCAGCTTAGCTCTTACCATAACCTTATGTTGATCTCATATCTCTCTATTAGCATCGACCATGATGATCTCATGCCTCACTATTATCTTTGACCATGACTTGGGGAAGCCTTTGTCTTCTGAGTTCTGAATGACCATGACTTGCTAGCTTTTCACAGATAGCACCACCTTCCATGTGGCCCAGCAGACCATGTTCCATATAGGTCTTATAGACTTGCAGACCTCACACAGAAATACAGAAGACAGAATGCAGAACAAGGCCAGCAGATTTAGCCACTCCTTCCTCAGGAACCATGAGGACTAAATGACCAGTAAAGCAAAAGTCCATTAATCTTCATGAAGCTTTTCCCAGTCATTCAACAGACAACCTGACATGAAGCCAGAGAATGAATTAGGAAATGGGGAATGTGACCCAGTGTAGACTTACTTGTTGTCCATCATAGGCTAGAGATGTGAATTGCTTATGCATCCAAACTGACCATTGACTAAGATGTCAGAGGGCTTTAATTTTATGGAGCAATTGGCAGGATGCTAGGTGGAAATCAATGGCTACAATCTAAATCTTGAATTTGGTGTGTTGTCAGCTGAAGTTTGATGTCTGTTTCTCTTTCTTGGACTGACTTCCTTTCTGCAATCAACATGATGAAAAAGAAAATAATGCTCACAAATTAAGTCAGTGTATAGCCCTGGCTGAGCCAGAGGAAGTTGGCAGCTGCAGAAACTCTGTTTTCACTTTACATTAAGTGGCATTAATTATACTGCTATGTAACTAAGAATAGCCACATAGTCGTGGAATTATATTCTGTTCCTGTGTCAGTTCATTGAGGCACAAATGTTTGGCTGTGGGGTGGGAAGGCCAGGCCTGATCAGCCATGTCCCAGTATCAGCTGTATCATGTAGGCCAAGATAACATTCTAGAATGACCAGAAGTTGTCAAATGTCTTCTCTTAGCCAAGAAGAGAAGCAGAACCTTGCAACCCAGAGACATCTAGTCTACTGGGTAAGCCAGACCATTTTTCCCAAAGCATAAAGAGTTAGGAGTATGAACTACATCTCTATTGGACACCTTTCACTGCAGCCAAGAGTCAGGCATATGAACTACATCCCCATTAGACACCTTTCACTGCAGGCCTTAGGGCTGCCTTTGAAATAAGACTACTACCATGTGCTGAAATTCAGTTGCTGGCATTGAATCTTGAAGCATGCAGACCAGCAAGCTTGCTGATGATTCCATGTGGGAAGGAGGCACCTTATACTCTAGTGAGTCCTATCCAGAAACTGAGGCTTTCCCAACCAACTCAAGGACTAACCCTTCAGCTAACCAAGATACTGTGGCAAGAGAGAAAGGACTAGATAGATGGTTATGTGTTTATTATCCTGTAATTACCCCTCCCCAGATCTGCTCAGCCCCCTCCCACATACACACACTCTGCCTGGGATCCCAGATCATGGCCACTACACAATGTGTAGGTGAGAAACAATGAGCTCAGTTTATTGAATTTTCTTCTCACCTCCTTTTCACTTCAATCTTACATGGCATTTTCTCTTCCTGCCTCACTAAATTTTTGGAAATTGTTATGGTTCTCTCGGAGAGCCCCTCCACGACACTGGCTCTCACTGGGTATGTTTAAGACTGTCCCCCAACCCCTTCTTCTCAAGCCTAGTGGTAATAATGCCTTTCATTACTGTTAGTCACTGTGCACTTGCTTATGACTTTTTCTGGCCGAGTGTTTGTTTTTTGTTTTTTATTTTCTAAGTTTTTTTATTTGCATTCCAAATCATTTCCCCTTTCTCATTTCCTCCCTCCCTGAAAGTCCCATAAGCCCCCTTCCCTCCCTCTTTTCCCCATTCAGCCCCCTCTTGCTTCTCTGTCCTGGCATTCCCCTACATTCAGTCTTTCCAGGACCAGGAGTCTCTCCTTCCATCTTCTTGGAAATCTATTGATATGTGAATTGTGTCTAGGGTATTCCAAGATTCTGGGTTAATATACCCTTATCAGTGTCTGCATACCATGTGTGTTCTTTTGTGATTGGGTTACCTCACTAAGGATGATATTTTCCAGTTCTGACCATTTGCCTAGGAATTTCGTGAATTCATTGTTTTTAATTGCAGAGTAGTATTCCATTGTGTAAATATACCACATCTTCTGAATCCATTCCTTCGTTGAGGGACATCTGAGTTCTTTCCAGCTTCTGGCTATTATAAATAAGGCTGCTATGAACATAGTGGAGCATGTGTCCTTATTGCATACAGGTAAAGGCTCTGGGTATATGCCCAGGAGTGGTATAGCAGGATCCTCCAGGAGTGTCATGCCCAGTTTTCTGAGGAACCGCCAGACTGCTTTCCAGAGTGGTTGTACCAGCTTGCAATCTCACCAGCTGTGGAGGAGTGTTCCTCTTTCTCTACATCCTCGCCAACAACTGCTGTCTCCTGTGTTTTTGATCTTAGCCATTCTGACTGGTGTGAGATGGGATCTCAGGGTTGTTTTGATTTGCATCTCCCTAATGACTAAGGATGATGAACATCTCTTTAGGTGCTTCTCAGCCATTAGATATTCTTCAGGTGAGAACTCTTTATTTAGCTCTGTACCCCATTTTTAATAGGGTTACTTGGCTCTCTGGAGTCTAACTTCTTGAGTTCTTTGTATATATTGGATATTAGCCCTCTGTCGGATGTAGGGTTGGTAAAGATCATTTCCCAGTTAGTTGGTTGCCGCTTTGTCCTTTTGACAGTGTCTTTTGCCTTACAGAAACTTTGTAATTTTATGACGTCCCATTTTTCAATTCTTGATCTTAGAGCATAAGCTATTGGAGTTCTCTTCAGGAAATTCTCCCCTGTGCCCATATGTTCAAGGTTCTTCCCTAGTTTCCTTTCTATTAGTTTCAGTGTGTCTGGTTTTATGTGGAGGTACTTGATCCACTTGGAATTGAGCTTAGTGCAAGGAGATAAGGATGGTCCTTTTATTCAATTCTGTCTAATTAAAAGCTGAGACTGTCATTTCCTTCTTGCTTGTTGATACTAACATGTTTGAAGAATGTTTTCCTAATCTGCATAGGTAAAACATATAAAGTAGCAAAGACATTGAATTCAGGTGTCATCTGAAATCTGGGTCACTATTTACCCTGTCACTATGTCCCTGAGGAAGCTCAGATTTCATACTAGATCACTGATAATATCCTGATTGTTTATATACCCTGCACTGCTCTCTCGGGGCTCTATGGCTGTCCCAAGGGTTTTTACAACTTCCCTGCTCCGGGCTGTCTCCTCACTCCTCTTAACAATCCTTTTTATATGAAGAGATTCTCTCTATTTCTAGAGATTGTGTATGATATAATCTAGAATATGGCCAAGTACATGGAAGTCAGACTGCACACAGATTAGACAGTAGCTCTCCATTTATTAGCTGTGGGATTGAATTATTGATCTCCAAAACTCATTCTCTTTCAATGATGACATGGTCACACTCTTGCTATGACCACATGGTGGGTAGCACGAACTTCCTCACCCCTCAGGACAAGCCATCTGGACCAATCAAATATTAGCACACATGGCATGAAAGATAACAAAATGTGCTTACACAGCTGAGCTTGTTCATTGGTGCTCCCATGTACACAGTGAGAGGAACATGTGATAAGTAAGGGTGGTCCTTTAAGCTACAGAAGTATCCATGGAAAAGATCCCATGTTCCAGGTTCCCAGTGGTACAGGAAGGATATGACAAGTTTACAGCTGATGCTGAAGGTCCAGACTCTAGAGAGCAGCCTAGGTCAGATGTGTAATAGGCCATCTTCAGTCCCATGCTGACAAGAATGAGTGGTCCATCCATTTTCCTATCACTTACTATTCTGCATCCTTGTACCCTTAAGTGACCAATATGTTGCCTAAATAACCTTGGAAACAGTAGTTTAGTTTCCCAAAGCTTCTGGTTTTATTTCCACAAAATGATATTCATTATAATAATATTTTATATAAAATATAAATAGTACTTTACTATGAAACTTAAATGAGATGCTGTAGTCTACACAGTAGTTGGCACGAAATAAATGATCAATAAATGGTAGTAGCTTCTTACCTTGCCTTCACACAGGAAGTTTTTTATGAGCACTAAAGCCCCATGAAGGCTCCATTTGAACTTCCATCTCACTGACTGCTTAATTACTTTGATTTTATACATCTGTAGCTAATTACTTTTAAAACCCTATTATGTGCAGTGTATGCAATCTAGATATTTTTCCTTCAATCCATGAAGTACAGAGATAGAGAACCCCAAGTATCAAATGTATACAGCGTATACAGCTCGCTTACCTCTGTTAGAAACTTTCATGCCACTTGAGTTTCATTACAATTCTATGAATTGATGCTATTTCAATAAGATGGCCAAGTTCCAAGTTCCATAGCCAATAAATATTAGGTCTAGAATCCAAACACACACACACATACACACACACACACACACACACACACACACACACACACACACACACTTGTGTTGTGAAGCGCCAGGAACTTATAAACATATTAGAGATAGGGCATAAAGCCTAGAGGTTATAATCACCAGAAAAATAGTATTTTGCAGCAATGAGAAAGGATATGCCTGACCACCCACCACATGTGCATGCCATACCATTGAAAAGAAAGATAGTGGTGAGGTCCTAGGATCTGAGGAATATTTTAATTCTTGCTTGTCGGGGTACAGATCCTCATAACTTAGCCAGCCCCTTTTAATAAACTTCTGAGCAAACTCTAGTGAGCTCTGAGTTTAGCTAAATCTTCCTGGATAGGAGAATTTGGAGCTACTCATGAGGGGTAATCTAAGTTAGCTAATCATTAAGAGAAGGATCTTCTAAAGAAAGAGACAATGCAAGCAAAGGTCTACATGTGTAATTACATGTGTGCATGTGGGCATGATGTGTACTCACTGTCCCTAAGCTGAGACTAAGAGATGTGCTTTTTCCAGTTCTACTACACCTCCACTCACAGAGCTAGATGAACATCTAGTTGTTCAAACTAGATGTTCGAACAAATGCCTCCTAATCTCCTCTGGAAGACCATAACTCCTTGATTCCAAGGCCAATGCCAAGCTGCTGAATGTTCCTTAAGTGACTGATGTGATTGGGTGTGGTTTGTACACCTCATCTTAAGATCAAGTGATCCTGATACTCAAGAGCTACCTGACACTAACTGAACCTTCAGGAGACAATGTCAGTAGGGTACAAGAAGGATATGAAGGTGTTCCATCAACTTCCATGGGAGCAAACATGAGCTAAGACACCTCATCCTGTAACTTACTTATAAATCTCCCTCTCTTCTTCTGACACTCTTCAATCATGGTAACCTAAGTTATCCACAGAGATTCTCTTAAATTGTGCTTGAATCTTCCTTCCAGTGTTGGGCATCTTCCGGATTGTGATTGTACATTGAACCTGTTCCTGGTGCTTTTACTGCTGAGCTATGCTCTCAGGAAAAGTCAGTAAGTGACTCTCACTGCCAAGCAAAACTAAAATCCTTATCAGCTATAAATGATAATTCAATTTGCCTTCAAATGACATCTTCAGAGTGGCTCATGTTATACATAAAAACTAAGCATAAAACGTGTATGTGTGCAATAACAACTGATGAAAAAGAGGCCACAGATTTGGAAGAGAATGAGGAGATGATATGGGAGAGTTTGAGAAGAGGAAAAGGGAGAGATGGAACTAAAATCTCAAAAATGAACAAAAATAAATAAGATAAAAAAATCTGACCTATGATCTTGTAAGAACCCTTATATATAATCTGTATCTAACTTGCAGTTTCTGAAGATTAAAACTGCTTCCTAATGTTGTTTATTCTTTAGCTGAAGCACTAGTGTCTCATACAAGTGGCAATCAATGACTAATCTACTATAAAGCCTCTTGTACGTATTCCTTGCCAATGTTAATTATGAAGAAGAAAATGTTACAAGGTTTCGTAGGAAATCAATACTTTACTATGCAATAATTGCATCTGGAAGTTTAATGTTCTCCACCTGACCCAGAAGAACAAAAGTGGCCACTGGGTAAGATGGTGTATGTGGCCTTGTCCTGACCTGGAAAATCTTCTAGAATTTGAGGGCTAATAAAGAGTCAAAATGTCATTAAAATATTTTTGCAAGTACAACATTTATTATGGAAACCCAACTGCAAGAACATCTGTCAGGTTGACACTTTGGCCCAAAGTTATAGCCAAACCTGGTAATAGTTATAATTGAAACTGTGGCTTCATTTTTTTCTCCCAAGATTTTGGTTTTTTTCCTTTTCTTTGTGGAACAATTTATTTCTCAAAGCTATGGAAGTTAACTTTTGTTTTCCTGAATCATCTTGGTAAAAATCCAAGTGGGTCCAACTTCTTACCAAAGAACCATGGCAGAGAAGAAGGCACAGAAAAAGCCCTTAAGGAGATAGAAAGGAGTTCAAAAATCCCTCCAAGAATTTCCAGGTCACTGTCTAATTGAAATGCCTTTTGGCAAGCTTTGGATTTAAGCCTCTTCTGACTTCACAGGCCATTCTTATTCTGTACCCAGCCATGTGTGAAGACTCAAGGCATTGAACATGGAACCCCTCCCTCAAAAAAGAAAAAATCCAGCCAGCCTTACTTAATGCACTCAGGCTGGGGAACTGTACCATAGCAAAACACCCCAAACAGTTGTTTTTCCATTATGATCCACAGTCTGGCATTTATTATCATTTTTTATTGCACACTCTTAAAGGCAATGGTCCATTTTACTTAGATCATTAATTTGCAAAAATCATGAGATATGAGCAGCAATGGTGTTTTTTATGGGCCATGCTACACCTCTATAGGACCCCAAAGGAAATGAAGTGCAGGTCTTAGCACATTATAGCAAAATGCCCTGGGACCAGGGCTTCCATATTCTTCCACAAATAAAACAGACTGGACTAGTTCCCAAGGAATAATACAAATAAATCAAAGTAAAGATGCACCAATATTGAAAATAGGTAAATAACTAATGGGTCACTTGTAGAAGAGAAATTCTAGCCAGATACCAAGCTATCTGAAGAGGTTCCAGCATACATTATACAGATCTGTACAGTCTTTGCACTATATTGTCACTAACTAACTGAACAACTAGTATTATGGGACCTCTCTAAATGTATCTCATCTCTGCTTCAATAAAGGAGTAACAACAACAACAACAACAACAATAACAACAATGACTATTTTATATGATTGGCAGGGATCCAGAGGTCCAGAGTCCAATTATCGGCTGCAGAGCCAAAATACCCCAGTTCATATCTAAACTCTTCTCCCTGGTTTATTATATAAGTTGGGTTTTTTTTCATCTCTACATGTATGGTTTCTCATCTTCAAATAAAGATAACAGTAGCAAACTCCTAAGGGTAGAACTGATCTATCAATACATGTAAAATGGTTACGAAAGTACCTCATATATAAATCAGATACGTTATGATAATGCTATTACTATTTGGAATAAAGAATAATGTTACTAAATGTAAAACAGATGACATTAGTTACTACTATTATGGTTGCTTTTAATAAGACTATGTGGTCTTAGTGACAGTCAAGAGTCAACTTTAGCCCACTTGAGTAAAAAGAGATGTTAAATAGATAGTAAGAAGACTTTAAGTTCTAATGGATAATCAAGGCTTCAAGCTTCCTCATTACCAAACAACCCGCTATACCCCAGGACTATTGAAAGAGTCACCTCTGCCCACATCTACCCACTGGTCATTGACCATAACTGCCTCAGAAAAAGCCATCCTACCCAGAAGTTAGCGTTTCTTTTTACACAGCTATTTTCTCTTATTTCTTCAAGGAAAAGAGGAGATGGTGCTAATTTGTAGAATCAAACTAAGACATTTTTCTCAGCTTGTCTTAGCTGCAAGAGAGTCTGACAATGCTCTTTCATTTACCCACATATAACTCAGGAAAAAAATTCTAAAGAAAAGATGGAGTGGATGTTGATACAAGCAGCAATGCCTCCTCTATGGATAATTAAGAAAGTATAATTAAATGAATCTAATAAAACATTATACTCAAACACCAAAAGATTCTTCTCAGTACCCCACAGATTCTTCCCTAAAATATATCACATATTTAGTCATAAAGCAAGTTTCAACAAATACAGGAAAATTGAAACAGCATCTCATGTTGGTACATGAGACAAAGCTAGAAATCAACAGCAAAGAAACTATAGAAAATATGTAAACTCATAGAGATCTAAAAAACATACTATTATATGATGAATGGTCATTGCAAAACTTAAGAAGAAATAAGAAAAAAATCATACTTAGAAATGAAAATATGTCATTCCAAAATCTATGGGCTATAATAAAGGAAGTCCCAAGAGGAAAGCTTAGCTCTCTGCACCTACATTAGAAACCAGAGAAACCTTAAATAAACAACCTGGTGATGATGAGCCTTAAGGCATTGTGAAAACAAGAACAAACAAATCCCTGAAGTACTAGATGGAGAAAAATAATGAAGGTGGTCATGAAAATGAAATTATGGAAGAGATTAATAAAATAGAAATGAAAGAAAGACAATGAAAAGCCTCAATGAAAGAAAGATTTAGTTCTTTGAAGAGATAACAAAACTCTTTGTCAAATTATGAGAAGAGAGCAAAGACCCAAATTAATAAAATTAGGAATCAAAGTGGGGACATTACAACAGATACTTAGGAAGTTCAAAGAATCACAAGAACATACTTTACATTTTTGTATTTTACTAAATTGAGAAATCTAAAAGAAACAGATAAATTTCTAGATGCATATTATCTACCAAGGATAAGCCAAGATGAATTTAATAATTTAAAACATGTCTATAACAATCAATGAGCTAGAATCTGTAATTTAAAATACCCCAACTATTTAAAAACAAGGATTTAGCATTAGATGCATTCAATTCAGTATTATAACAGACCTACCCAATTTATTCCATAAAGTAAAAAAAGAGAAAGAATTATAGGTCAATCTTCCTGATGAACATACACTCAAAAATTCTGAATAAAAGCACTTAGAAACCATATTCAAGAAAACATTATTCATCATGATCAATTTGGCTTCATTCCAAGGATGCAGGGATGGTTCAACATATGTAAATAATAAACATAATTCATCACATAAATGCACACTAAAAGACAGAAACCACATCATCATTTCAATTGATGCAGAAAAGACCTTTGATAAACAATTCACTATCCCTTCATGATAAAAAAAAAAAAAACCCTGAAGAGACTTGGAATGGAAGACACACATCTAAAGACAATAAAGACTATCTATGACAAACTGATAGACAGCATGGTGTTAAATGGTAAAAAAACTTGAAGCATTTCCACTAAAACCAGGAACAGCAAGGGTATCACCTCCTATCTCTCTTATTCAAGGTAGTACTTGAAGTCCTAGCTACAACAATAAGACAAAAGAAGGGGAATAAAGGAATACACACAGGAAAGGGAAAAGTCCAATTATCTCCATTTGCAAATGGAATGATCATATTCATGAGAGATCCCCCCCCCCCCCCCCGCCAAAGGTCCCACCAGGAAACTCTCAGAATTGATAAACACTTTCAACAAAGTGGCAGCTCCTACAGCCACAACCCTACTCCCCCCTCCCCCCCACCCCCATAAAGCACACAAAATAATGGACTTCCTGATCATGAGGCCTGCCCTGGAGTGCACTTGATATATCCAATGTTACTCCACTGCCAAAATCAGATTATTTATTTATTTATTTATTGGTTAAGTATGGAACTTTGTAATATTTATTGATTGATTGATTAAGGGTGGAACTTTGTAATATTTATTTATTTGTTTGTTTGTTTATTTATTGCTTAAGGGTGGAACTTTGTATTATTTATTTGTTTATTCATTTATTTATTGGTTAAGGGTGGAACCTTGTGCCTACTTTAGCTTGTGAGGGTTTCTCAAGTCATATGTGCATCAAGTGAGACAGTGATCTCTGAGTGTAGCAATATGTCATTAGGAGTCATTTTGTTGCTACGCTCATTCAGCATAATAATAATATTAGGTGTTCTCCTAGGGCACATGGCCTATCTAGTCTCTCTTCTCAAGTTATTGGTCCCATTATCTGTCAGGTGTGGTTTCCATTCCCCATAAAACAAAAAGTGTTGGTTACTCCCATAACATTTTAGCCACTATTGTACCAGGGTATAGCAATGATTACTTTTCTCCTCCTTGTAGCATAATAAACACTAGTCAGTGGGGATGGAGCTATTAGTTTGACTCCAGCTCGATCTCTCCATGTTTTATGACATAAGTGGTGTCTTCAGCAATTAGACCTTACTGTTACATGCAGGTTAACCTATAGCCTTGACACTAGAATGCAATGTTTGAGGGAAGGAATCTATGGGATTCTTTTGTCTCAACAAGATATAACCTATTCCTAGTACTTAGGGGTTTTGCTTGGTAGTATATGATGTCTGGTCATAGCATTGCCTTCCCCCATTATCTGGTAACTCCATTTAAATTTCTTTTATGTGTTTTGGGAAGCTTCTATATTAGTAAGTTTCCATGTTAATGAGCTAAAGTATATTTTATGCTTTCTCCTCTACTAATAATCAGGGTATCTGGTCTATATAGAGATCTTTGATCTATTTGGACTTGTATTTTGTGCAGAGTGATAGATATGGATCTATTTTCAGTCTTCTACATACAGCTATCTATTCTGGTTAAGACACCAACATTGGTCATGAGGGAAATGCAAATTAAAATTACTTTACAATTTCATCTTACCATTCAGAATGTCTAAGATAAAGAAAACAAACACTGCTGCTGATGTGTAGAGCAGGAATCTCTCAAGGTGGTGGGAATGCAAATTAGTGCAATCAATGTGGCAATCAGTGTGGTGGCGCCTCAAAGAACTAGAAATAGATCCACCACATGACCCAGTTATACTACTCCTGGACCTTGGTCCAAAGGAATCAGTTTCCCATTACAGAGAAACATGCTCATCCACGGTCATAGCTGCTCTCTTAACAATAGCTAGAACACAGAAACAGCGTGGATGCTCATCAACTGTTTGTCCCACAACTAGTCAACAGTCCTGTGCCATTGGATCAATTCATAGGTTAATTTTCTGGGTGGGATACTGACATCAGCTCAGAACTTCCTACAGCAGGTTGTATACTGGAGTCTCCACAAAGACTTGTAAAGCTACTGATTCCCAGACCCTCCTCCATAATCTATAAAATAAAAATACCTACAAGTGTCTCCATCTTCAAAAATTCAGCTGGTTCATAGCAGCTGCCTTGGGAGTCCCTAGAGAGTAGTTCTGGAAGACTGGAACCACTTCCAGCAGCCTGAATGGCATCACTTGTTAGAAATGTGGATTCCTGGTTCCCACCCGAATCTTACTGAGTAAACTCCAGCTTCAGAAAGCTTCCAGGAGAGAGCCTTGTGCACACATAGGCTTGCAAAATGGAGACAATAGTTTCCCCTTTAGGGTTTTTATAAGGAACAAATGACTTGAAATTAGCAGAAAACAAGAAACAGAGTTCCACGTAGAGCAGGAGCTTATATGGAAATGAAGGTTCTTGGCAAGCATTGAAGTTCTGAATGAAATAAGAGGAAAGAATGTTCCAGCCATCAAAACCATCGGACTGAAGCATCTCCAAACCAAACTCTTCTGGAGAGTGATCAGGGGTTGCTGCAGTCTAAGTGAAGGAGCCAAGTCCTCTCACTTCTTGCAAATGACCTTGGAAGGGTGCAAAGAATGATCTGAGCAAGCAACTCTGAAGCAGGCTTTCACTCCTGGGAGTCTCCACATTTACTGAGAGAAGCCCTAGACAGGGTTAGCTGAGTGGCCTCAGATAAGTTACTCAACCCCTCTGGGCCTTAGTTCCCTTATTCAAACAATTAGGATAATAATGATGACCTGCCATCCTCCGTGGGATTGTTAGGAGAATCCAGTGCAGCTATTAGCTGTCATTACAGTTTTAAAAGTGAAAAGGCTTAGGCAGGTGTTCAGGATTATTACCTTATTATCATTTCTCCTAATCTAAGCATCTTTTGACACTGTGTTAACACATTCCAGCCTGGAGCACTAAAACAGCTCAGCATGGGAGAATAAAGAAAACAGGCTGGCACTGAAGAGACTGTTTGCCTCAGCCCCAGAGTGGCAGAAGCCGGTCCTCAGCCACTTATCAGGAATAGTTGTGAATTACAGATGTGGGTGAGCGTGTGGACGGCTCCAGATTCATTTTAAAACCAGTATAAGCAGAGAGTCTGTAATCAACAGTCACCAAAAAAACAAAAAAAACAAAAAAAAACAAACAAAAAAGGTTTGGTAGTAGATGTCTGTTTAGAGAACTTTAAATTATTAACCCAAATCCTGAGGGTCAGACTTTTTCCAGGACAGAATAGGCGGGTGAGGCTGGATAAGATGCTGAGCCCATAAATAGTTGTTCTATCAGCTCTATCACACTGGAGAGCATCCTTTACCTCTGAAGCAAAGCACTGCCTTCCCAGCATGACTCTCTCTGGAGGAGACTGCTGCTGTGAGCTTTCTCCTGGTTCTTAATCTTACCCTTGAGCAGGTGCTGGGCACCAGCATTCTGCAGTTTTCCAGACACTGTGTGTTATGCAGTCACTTGAGGGTCACACCCAGCTTTTGTGTGCTGCCTAACTGGGGCATGTTCTATTAACAGGGCCTATGGTGAACTTCTGGCATTATTCCTCAGCTGTGATAAAATTACTCCTTCTGAGAGGAGCTGGTCCTCTACAGGTAGTCTGTACCATAAAATGCATCAGGTCCCAGTGGCCAACTCCAGGACCATTTCATACTTTACTTCTTTACACAGGGACCAAGTTAAGGACCCTGTCTGCAGTGGAAGTTGGGATAGTCTGTCTGGTTTTTCCACTCTGAGTGATATTTTTAACTGGGGGCCTTGAAAATTATTCAGCAATCTAGCTTGACTGGATTGATTAATTCGGTGTAAATGCTTTTCAATTCCTAAAGCATTCATTAACTGTCTAGGATCACAGTAGTCCATGAGGGGACTTTAACTGACACTGCCCAGCTCCCACCATCTCTTCTGGCTCTCCCCAAGTCATTTCACCATACATATTCAGAATCATGGAACCCAAACTAACAATTTCTGATGTTTGAAAAATTGAATTCTAACTCAAGACCTTGATTACCCACAAGACACTACTGCCCGACTAATGATCATGATGATTTTGAGACTAAGGCCCATCTTGGCCCTTGCATTGAGTGGCTAGGCCTAAGCATATCCCTTGACTGTGACCCAAGCTGTTCACAGCCCCTTCAGCTCTGTTCTCTATGGTCTCTCCTCTGCCTCTCAAGGTAGGCCCTGGTCCTAAACCTGAGTCGCAGTTCAGGTCTTGGCTTTAACAAATGTACCTAGATTATAGAGCCTCTTTCCACCGGACACCTTTCATGATTGCCACAGCACTCTGTATCTTCTTCTGATACCAGATTTTATCCATCAACTTAGAATTCTCAACGCCTGTCCCAGATCAAAGGTCAGCCCTGGCTGCCCATCAGTACAATAGGTTCCAGTCTCCCATAGATTGATGGGCAGAGTAAATTGTGGACTTGAATAGATGTCTCCTGGACAATCACCCACACAGCTTTATTCTGAAGACATTTGTTCTGACAAAAAATAGGCATTAAATGGATGTTGAATAGGATAGATACATGCCTGGGGCTGGTGTCCAGTCAGAAGCACTTGATCGCTGAAGGCAGAGAGTAGACTCGAGTGTTAACTATTTTTCTGATTGCTGTGGCAGAACACTGAAAGAACAAATGAAGATGGGAATTCCACTCTCTGATGGTGGAGAAGACATTGCAGAGTGGCCCTGTTTGTGACTTGGAACTGGGTAGCTCAGTCTATAGCAGCAGGTCTTCACACATTGGCAGAGTAGGAAGGAGAAATCAGGGACAGGCACATCCTTAGGATGCCTACCCCTAGTGATCTGCTTCTGTTAGTCAGGTCCAACTTCCTAAAGGTTCTATAACCTTCAAAATAGTGTCACACTCTGGGAAGCCTGTGGAGACATTTCAGATCCAAACCACCACACCATGTATATCGAATAGAGTCTTTGAACTTCCATTTCACAGATGAGGGTCCAAAGTGAGAGCTGGTACTGCTCAGGCCCTCAGATGTTCAGTATTATGTGTTGGCTTCTTCTGAGGAAGAGGTGTTCATATACCTGGCAAACATTTCCGGTTATGTCTCTGAGGGCATTTTCAGAAGTATTTCAAAAAAAGTAGAATGAAAGATGGAGCATAACTCTTCCTTCACCAATTTAACCCTAAGAAAAAAGAAACGTAGAGGAAGCAAATGCATTCTCTGTCTTCAAATGTATATATTATTACTTCTCTTGACTTTAGAGCTAAGGTTCCTTGCCTTCCCTAAGTTTCCACTTATTACTGGCACATAGTAAGGCTTCTGAACTTGTCCAATATCATGTGCTGGTTCCTATGATAAACCTTTCATATGTATGTCCCCATCCTATTGGTTCTGTGCATCTAGATAGGTCAGACTAACCATCAGTCACCTTCTGAATTACAGACATCCTTGGGGACAGATGGTCTAACATGCAAAACCAAACTCAGGCTAGCACTGGGCTCAAGAACCAGAGAGGAGGACAAAGATGTTTTCCATAGGGAAACGGGGAAAACAGACACAACACCGCACTCCCAACACCTGGTTTGAAGGACGGTTACAGGAAAGGTGATGACTCTTCTTCTTAAATAAAAAGAGGCATCAATAAGAAAAAGACAGCCTAACTTCACCATCAGACTCCTGCTGTCAGAAAGTTTCTCTCTCAGTGGGATGCACATTTTTATACATCTTTATACTTTTCAGCTGCAGAATCATTGGAATAAGGATGAAGAAAAGAGAAAGATGCCAAGCTGAGGGTTTGCTTGGGTGGTGGAGGAGCCTCAAGCAGGAAGGGAGGTCTGGAGGAAGGGAATGGTGCCGGTCCATGGCTGTGCAGTTATGAGCCGGCTTCCAGGAGAAGATTACCAGGATGCTTTGCTCTTAATCCTGCTCTACAAAAAGGGTGCGATGGAAAAGAAAAGAAAGCTGGGTTCTTTCTACTTTCTGGAAAGAAACAGAGAAAAAAAGTAAAACACACAAACAAACCAAAAAACAAAAACAAACATATAAAAACCAGTCAAATCTGATAGGACTGCTATCTGCTGTCTGTGTCCAGGCTCTGGGAGAGCCCACAAAGTATATAGTTGCCAGATAAGATATAGAATGTGGATCCTTCCAATCTCCATCTGCGCCCCTGAGTTAAAGCTGTCCACAGATTTCCATATACAAGTTCTGCCCAGAAAGAGCTGGTCTCGCAGGAGTGCTGTCACTCCTAAGCTCAAAGGTGAGACCACCACTCTTGCTCCAATAACTGGCCAAAAAAGGGACCTGTCAGGAGCTTACAGAACACAGGAACCATGGAGCAGCATGGGACAGGATACTTCTAGTCTATCTGAGCCACAGAGCTAAGGATATCACATAGCCCTCCTAACCCAAATCCCACTCAGAGAGCTGGTCACACCTAAGATCACAGGCCCACAGGAGGGACAAACTCCAGTCAGAGACAGCAAGACCAACTAGCAACAGAAATAATAGGATGGTGAGAGGCAAGCACAAGAACGTAAGTAACAGAAACTAGGGCTACTTGGCATCATCAGAACCCAGTTCTTGCACCATAGCAAGTCCTGGATAACCCAACAAACTGAAAAAGCAAGAACTGGATTTAATATCACATCTCATGATGATGATAGAGGACTGTAATAAGGACATAAATAGCTCCTTAAAAAATACAGGAGAACACAGGTAAACAGGTAGAAGCCCTTAAAGAGGAAGCACAAAAATCCCTTAAAGAACTACAGGAAAACACAACCAAACAGGTGAAGGAATTGAACAAAACCATCCAGGATCTAAAAATGGAAATAGAAACAATAAATAAATCACAAATAGAGACAACCCTGGAGATAGAAAACCTAGGAAAGAGGTCAGGAGTCATAGATGCAAGAATCACCAACAGAATATGAGAGATAGAAGAGAGAATCTCAGGTGCAGAAGATACCATAGAAAACACTGACACAACAGTCAAAGACAATGCAAAATGCAAAAAGTTCTAACCCAAAACATCCAGGAAATCCAGGACACAATGAGAAGACCAAACTTAAAAATAATAGGTATAGAAGAGAGCGAACATTCACAACGTAAAGGGCCAGCAAATATCTTCAACAAAATGATACACAAAACTTCCCTAACCTAAAGAAAGAGATTCCCATGAACATACAAGAAGCCTACAGAACTCCAAGTAGATTGGACCAGAAAAAAAAAATTCCTCCCATAACATAATAATCAAAACACTAAATGTACAAAACAAAGAAAGTATATTAAAAGCAGTAAGGGAAAAATGGCAAGTGACTTATAAAGGCAGACCTATCAGAATTACACAAGACTTCTCAATAGACACTATGAAAGCCAGAAGATCCTGCACAGATGTCATAGAGACCCTAATAAGAGAATACAAATGCCAGCCCAGGCTACTATACCCAGCAAAACTCTCAAGTACCATAGATAGAGAAACCAAGATGTTCCATGACAAAACCAAACTTACACAATATCCTTCCACAAATCCAGCCCTATAAAGGGTAATAGATAGAAAACTCCAACACAAGGAAGAAAACTACACATGAGAAAAACAAGAAAGTAATCTTATTTCAACAAACCCAAAAGAAGATAGCCACACAAACATAAAAAATAACAGGAAGTAACAATCACTATTCCTTAATATCTCTTAACATCAAAGGACTCAATTCCTCAATAAAAATACATAGACTAACAGACTGGATAATTAAACAGGACCCAGCATTTTGCTGCATACAGAAAACGCACCTCAGTGCCAAAGACAGACACTACCTCAGACCGAGAAAACAATTTTCCAAGCAAAGTGGTTCCAAGAAACAAGCTGGAGTAGCCATTTTAATATCAAATAAAATCAATATTCAACCAAAAGTTATCAAAAAGATAAGGAAGGACACTTCATATTCATCAAAGGAAAAATCTACCAAGAAGAATTCTCAATTCTGAAGATCTATGCTCCAAATGCAAGTGTACCCACATTCATAAAAGAAACTTTACTAATGCTCAAAGCATACATCGCACCCCACACAATAGTAGTAGGAGACTTCAATGCCCCACTCTCAGCAATGGACAGATCATGGAAGCAGAAACTAAACAGAGACACACTGAAACTAACAGAAATTATAAACCAAAGGATCTAACAGATATTTATGAAACATTTCATCCTAAAGCAAAAGAATATACCTTCTTCTCAGCACCTAATGGTAACTTCTCCAAAACTGACCATATAATTGGTCACAAAACAGGCCTCAACAGATGCAAGAAGATTGAAATAATTCCATACATTCTATCAGATCGTCACAGACTAAGACTGGTCTTTAATAGCAACAAAAACAACAGAAAGCCCACATAGATATGGAAGTTGAACAAAGCTTTACTCAATGATAACTTGGTCAATGAAGAAATAAAGAAAGAAATTAAAGACTTTTTAGAAATTAACGAAAATGAAGGCACAAAATGCCCAAACATATGGGACACAATGAAAGCAGTGCTAAGAGGACAATTCATAGCTCTAAGTGCCTCCAAAAAGAAACTGGAGAGAGCATACACTAGCAACTTAACAACACATCTGAAAGCTCTAGAACAAAAAGAATCAAATGCACCCAAGAAAAGTAGATGGCAGGAAATAATCAAACTCAGGGCTGAAATCAACCAACTAGAAACAAAAAGAACTAAAAAAAGAATCAACAAAACCAGGAGCTGGTTCTTGGAGAAAATCAGCATGATAGACAAACTGTTAGCCATATTAACCAGAGGGCACAGAGACAGTATCCAAATTAACAAAATCAGAAATTAAAAGGGAGATATAGCAACAGAAACTGAGGAAATTCAAAAAAATCATCAGATCCTACTACAAAAGCCTATATTCAACAAAATTGGAGAATCTGGATGAAATGGACAATTTTCCAAACAGATACCAAATACCAAAGTTAAATCAGGATCAGATAAATAATCTAAACAGTACAATAACTCCTAAAGAAATAGAAGCAGTCACTAAAAGTCTCCACCAAAAAATTCCCAGGTCCAGATGGTTTTAGTGCAAAATTCTATCAGACCTTCAAAGAAGACCTAATACCAATACTCTTCAAACTATTCCACAAAATAGAAACAGAAGAAACACTACCCAATTCATTCTATAAAGCCATATTTACACTGATACCAAAACCACACAAAGACCCAATAAAGAAAGGGTACTTCAGACCAGTTTCCCTTAGGAATATCGAGGCAAAACATTCTATAAAATTCTCAAAAACAGAATCCAAGATCACATCAACATTATCATACACCATGATCAAGTAGGCTTCATCCCAGGGATGTAGGGATGTTCAATATAAGGAAATCTGTCAATTTAATCTACTACATAAACAAACTAAAAGAAAAAAGCCACATGATCATCTCATTAGATGCTAAAAAAGCATTTGACAAAATTCAACACCCCTTCATGATAAAAGTATTGGAGAGATTAGGAATTCAAGGCCCATACCTAAACATAGTGAAACCAGTATACAACAAATAGGTAGCCAACATCAAGCCAAATGGAGAGACACTTGAAGCAATCTTACTAAAATCAGAAACTAGACAAGGCTGCCCACTTTCTCCCTCTGTATTCAATATAGTACTCGAAGGTCACCAGAGCAATTAAACAAGAAGGGAGGGCAAAGGGATACAAATTGTAAAAGAAGAAGTTAAAAAATCACTATTTGCAGATGATATAATAGTATACTTAGGTGACCCAAAAAACTCTACCATAAAACTCCTAAACCTGATAAACAACTTCAGCAAAATGGCTAGGTATGGCCGGGTGGTGGTGGCACACGCCTTTAATCCCAGCACTTGGGAGGCAGAGGCAGGAGGATTTCCGAGTTTGAGGCCAGCCTGGTCTACACAGTGAGTTCCAGGACAGCCAGGGCTACACAGAGAAACCCTGTCTCAAAACCTGTATGCAATAAGGACACATGCTCCACTATGTTCATAGCAGCCTTATTTATAATAGCCAGAAGCTGGAAAGAACTCAGATGTCCCTCAACGGAGGAATGGATTCAGAAGATGTGGTATATTTACACAATGGAATACTACTCTGCAATTAAAAACAATGAATTCACGAAATTCCTAGGCAAATGGTCAGATCTTGAAAATATCATCCTTAGTGAGGTAACCCAATCACAAAAGAACACACATGGTATGCAGTCACTTATAAGGGGATATTGACCCAGAATCTCGGAATACCCTAGACACAATCCGCATATCAATAGATTTCTAAGAAGATGGAAGGAGAGACCCCTGGTCCTGGAAAGACTGGATGTAGGGGAACGCCAGGACAGAGAAATGAGAAGGGGTTGAATGGAGAAAAGAGGGAGGGAAGGGGGCTTATGGGACTTTCGGGGAGGGAGGAAACGGGAAAGGGGAAATGATTTGGAATGTAAATTAAAAAAATAAAATAAAATAAATAATAAAAAAACCAAAATAAATAAATAAATAAATAAATAAATAAATAAATAAATAAATAAAATGGCTAGGTACAAAATTAACTCAAACAAATCAGTAGTCTTCCTATACTCAAAGGATAAAGAGGCTGAGAAAGGGAAAATGAAACCCTTCACAACAGTCACAAATAATATAAAATAACTTGGTATGACTCTAACCAAGCAGGTGAAAGATCTGTATGACCATAACTTCAAGTCTTTGAAGAAAGAAATCAAAGATCTCAGAAGATTGAAAAATCTCCCATTCTCATGGATTGACAGGATAAATATGGTAAAAATGATCATCTTACCAAAAGCAATCTACAGATTCAATGAACTCTCCATCAAAATTCCCTTTCAATTCTTCGTAGAGTTAGAAAGATCAATTTGCAAATTCATTTGGAATAACAAAAAACCCAGGATAGTGAAAACTATTCTCAACAATAAAAGAACTTCTGGGGGAATAACCATCCTTGACCTCACGCTGTATTACAGAGCAAAAATGATAAAAACCACATGATATTTGTACAGTGACAGGTAGGTAGATCAATGGAAGAGAATTGAAGACCCATTAATGAACCCACACACCTATGGTCACTTGAACTTTGACAAAGGAGCTAAAATCATCCAGTGGAAAAAAGATAGCATTTTCAACAAATGGTGCTGGTTCAACTGGCAGTCAATATCTAGAAGAATGCAAACTGATCCATTCTTATCTGCCTGTATAAACTTCAACTCCAAGTGGATCAAGGACCTCCACATAAAACCAGATACACTGAATCTAATAGAAGAGAAAGTGGGAAAAATCCTTAAACACAAGGGAATGGGGGAAAAGTTCCTGAACAGAAAAACAATGGTTTATACTCTAAGATCAAGAATCGACAAATGGGACCTCATAAAATTACAAAGCTTCTTTCTGTAAGGCAAAGGACACTGTCAATAGGACAAAACAGCAACCAACAGAGTGGGAAAAGATCTTTACCAATCCTACATCCAATAGAGGGCTAATATCCAATATACAAAGGACTCAAGAAGTTAGACTCCAGAGAACCAAATAACCCTATTAAAAATGGGGTACAGAGCTAAACAAAGAATTCTTAACTGAGGAACATCGAATGGCTGAGAAACACCCAAAGAAATGTTCAACATCCTTAGTCAACATGGAAAAGGAATTCAAAACAATCCTGAGATTCTACCTCACACCAGTCAGAATGGCTAAGATCAAAAACTCTGGTGACAGCAGGTGCTGCTGAGATTGTGGAGAAAGAGGAACACTCTTCCATTGCTGGTGGGATTGTAAGCTGGTACCACCACTCTGGAAATCAGTCTGGCAGTTCCTTAGAAAATTGGACATAGGATCCAGCTATACCACTCCTGGGCATATACCCAGAAGATGCTCCAACATGAAATAAGGACACATGCTCCACTATGTTCACAGCAGCCATATTTATAATAGCCAAAAGCTGGAAAGAACCCAGATGTCCTTTGACAGAGGAATGGATACAGAAAATGTGGTTCATTTACACAATGGAGTACTACCCAGCTATTAAAAACGCCTTCATGAAATTCTTAGGCAAATGGATGGATCTAGAAAATATAATCCTGAGTGATGTAACCCAGTCATAAAATAACACACATGGTATCCACTCACTGATAAGTAGATATTAGGCAAAAAGTTCAGAATACCCGAGATACAATTTATAGCTCAAAAAGAAGGAACACCAAAATGTGAATGTTTCAGTCCTTCTTAGAAGGGGGAGTAAAATACAGGAGATAAAGGGTGAGAGGGACTTTGGAAGAAGAGAGAAAGGGGGAAAAATTGGGCAGGATCAGGTATGGGAGGAGATTGGGATGATATATAGAGGGTCAGGAACTCGTGTACATTGTGTAGCAATGGGGGATGGAGGACTGGTGGTAGTCCCAGAATCTAGGAAATCAAGAGTCTCCCAGGATCAAACTGGGATGAGATTAGCTGAAATGCCCAACAAAGGGAAAGGAGAACCTTAGAGACCGTATCCAGAGGTTAGACAGGACCCCTGGTTTTGGCAGGGGGCCACCCACTCATCTCTAAATTTTTAACCCAGAAATGTCTCCTGTCTAAAGGTAATATGGGGACAAAGTGTGGAGCAGAGACTGAAGCAAAGGCCCTCCAGAGACTGCACCACCTGGGGTTTTATCCCATATACACACACCAAAATCAGACATTATTGCAGATGCCAAGAAGTGTTTGCTGACAGGAACCTGATATAGCTGTCTCCTGAGAGGCTCTGCCAGAGCCTGACAAATACAGTGGCGGATGCTCACAGCCAACCATTGGACTGAGCACAGGGACCCCAATGGAGGAGTTAGAGAAAGGACTGCAGGAACTGAAGGGGATTTGCAACCCCAGAGGAGGAACAACAATATCAACCAACTAGACACCCCCACCCAAGAGCTCTCAGGGACTAAACTACCAACCAAAGAGTACACAAGGAGGGACCCATGGCTCTAGTCACATGTGTAGTAGAGGATGGCCTGGTCTGGCATCAATGCCCTTGGTCCTGAGCAGACTCAATTCCCCAGTGTAGGGGAATGCCAGGGGGGATGCAGGAGTGGGTAGGTGAGTGGGTGGGGAAACACCCTCATAGATGCAGGGGAAGGGGGATTGGGATGGGGAGTTCCAGAGGGGAAACCTGGAAAGGGGATAGCATTTGAAATGTAAATACACAAAATATCCAATTAAAAAACAGACATAGAATATGCCTCTGAATTTGTATTTTAATATAGATATATCTCATACATTTGGGGTATATTACCCTAAAATTAATTTACAAATTACGATACTGATCTGCAAGTTACAATTTCACTGAGCTCCCTACATTTCTGTGTACTACTTTTGGCAAGCTTAGGTCCAAGCCAGTTCCATCCATCGCCGTGGACTTTTGGTTATGTGTCCACAGAAAAGACTATCCTATGGAGGTACAGGATCATGGACATTCCCATTGTTGCAGTCACACCATTGCTGAATTTGCTATCCTGCAATCTACCTTCCTCTACTCTGTTCTCTAGTTCATATCTTCCCACCCCTGAACACACCTCCCACAGAAAACCATACTGTCTAACCTGGTCTCCCTTGGGGCAAATCGCAAGTTAGAATGGTCTCCAATGGTCGTGTGTGTATGTTTTGTTTTGTTTCCTTTTGTTTTTTGTTTTTTTCAGTTCAGCCCCAACAGAGACTCTTTTGCTTCTGTTCCTTCTACATTCCCCATGGTTTCCATCCACACACACATCCCATAAAGGCATAAAGGTTGCCCTCCCCACACAGAGAAAATGGTAAATTTTGGAGTATACAAAAATGAAGGAACCTTTTGAACAACTAACCTTTGCCTTACCACTGATACGGGCTGAGAATGAGGTGATGGCATTCAAGACAAGGGAAGAGATTCAGTGAGGTCTTCAGCCTGCCGGTGTGGAGCTCAGCACAGCTCCAATCAGCTGCTTCGCTCCAGAAGCTTGTCATTATCAGTGCTGTGCACAGTGGTTGACACGTCAGGACTAATGAGAAGGGAAGCCAATGAAACCGGTGCCTGTGCCTGTGCCTGTGACTTGACTTGCCAACTGTCTAGGAGCAGTGTCCTGGGGAGTACCCCCATCTATGAACTAGCAAATGTAAGCCATGGAGTCCTGCTGTTGTTCCAAAACAGATGTTTCTCAGTCAAAGGAATGTGTCAAAAAGCAACATTCATATTAGCCCAAAATCTGCAGTAAGCTGCTTCCTATCCATAGAGAGAGTGTCAAAAGAAAAAGAAATTTAACTATTGTAGCTGGATATATATGATCTTCAACAAGGTGATAACTGCTTTAGTCTTTTGACTTTACATCTGTAAACCATCAAAATAGTTACTAAGAAAATAAAGAAAACCATTGACTCCCAGTAGATGGACAGTCCACCTGATTTTCTCCCTTTGTGCAGGGGGTTCTTTGTCTTTTAGACAACAAGAGTTTTTTACTTTTAAATGATGTGCATCTTTATGAGTAGGAGCTGGGTTTGTGCATGTAAGAGCGATGACCTGGTGTGACCTGAAGAAGGCGTCATGTCTCTCGGGGAATGGGAGTTGCAGGCAGTTGTGAGTCACCTGACCTAGATGCTAGCAGTTGAACTGGAGTCCTCTACGGGTGTAACATATGCTCTTAGCTATTTAGCCATCTCTCTAGTCTCCTTTTTTCTTATTTTAATTTTTAATTAATTATATGAGGTACAGTATCATAATCCATAGACACATCCAGATTGAAGTATTAGCATTTCCATCTCATCCAACGTTCTAAAACACTCCTATTAACATATGACAATTGTATATATTTATAGGGTGTGGTGTGATAATTTAATCTATATAATATGTATTTATCAAATCAGAATAGTTAATGATTGTCTCTTTATCATTTCTTTGACTTGGAGATCCTCTTTTCTAGTTGACCCCAAATCTTGAGCAAGTTACTTTGAACCATAGTCCCTCCATTGTGCTATTATAGGCCACTAGAACTTAGCAGTACTTTGGTGTTCATTATCCAGTTCCATTCTATTCCTGCTCCCCAAACCTTTCTTCTCTTCTAGTAATCTCTACTGTACATTCCAGCTGACATTTGTTTAAGCTATGAAATCCCCTAGATGCTTATCTATAAGTGAATGCATAAAGGGATGTGGTATATATGCATAATGGAATATTACTCAGTCATATAAACAATGATATGCTATTATTTGTGGTAAAATGGATAGATTGTGAAATAAATCACAAAAAGACCAACACTTGATGTTTTCCCATTGACAGACAAGCAGCTGGGTTTTAAAAGAAGTACTTTTTGTGTGTTTCCCTTGCCTGACGGTTCTCAGTGTGGGTCTTGCACCAGCAGCACCACCCTTTATGACTCTGGTGATCCTTCTTGAATCTCAGCAGCCTTCACATTGGGAATGGTAAACAGCAACAATGCTGGTGCCCGTGCCAGCCACAGCAGCCATACTCACCGGGCACTTATCTGCTCATGTGGGGTTGCACGTGTGGAGCACTGGTCAGAACAATTTACTTTAGGACAACTCTTAAAGTAGATTCACCTGATACAATACAGAAAGATGGGATTGCATAGGCACAGGTATAGATGGGACCCAGCACACTCCTGCCATTCCTTTGGTTTGTCTCACATAACTCGGTGTTGGCTTCAAATGCCATAACATGAGCAAGCATGGGCCAATAGCACTGTTTGTTTCGGTTTGTTTTTGCCTTTCATGTGATTCCTTATTTATTTACTTTTTCCAAGTTGCTAATTTCTCTGGTTCTTGTTCTCGTTCCTCGTTCTCGTTCTCCTTCTCGTTCTCATTCTCCTTCTCCTTTTCCTTCTCCTCCTCCTCCCCCTCTCCTCCTCCTCTTCTTTTTCTTTTTCTTCTTCTTCTTCTTCTCCTTTTCCAAGAATGTTTTTAAGTCTATGCTTTGTTGAATTCAAGGCCAGGACATGCATCTATTTGTTTGCTCTTTATTATCTACTGCTGTGGCCTAACATTCAGCCTGAAGCAGCATGCAGCCCCCACCAAATCTGACATCCAAACCTGCACACGTGTTACTGCTTCAGTGGTTTCAATCCCCTGTTGGATAACTCACTGCATCAAAGATCTCCCATTGAAGTACAGAAATTCAAGCCGCAAATATGCTAATCAGTTCCTAGGCAGCTATTTCTAGTTGCTGAGAAGAGAAAGAAAAAGACCTCATGCTGAGGGAAGAAAAAGTATAAATTCCCATGACAAGTTACGTTCTCTAAACTCCACTTCTCTGGCTCTTCTCTCTGCTATCCCACCCAACAAACCATGGTGGGTTGCCCTTCAAGTTACTAACCTCCCAAATGGGGAAGATGAACACAGTTGTCTCAGTGCAACTAACCTTATCAGTTTGGAAGACACTGCATGCCTTTAAATCAGTGGTTCTCAACCTGAGAGTTTTGATCCCTTTGGGGTCGAATATCAGCTATTCTGCATATCAGATATTTAGATGGTCATTCATAAAGATAGCAAAGTTATAGTTACGAGGTAACAATAAAAATAATTTTATGATTCAGGGGTCAGCACACGAGGAATTGCATTAAAGGGTAGCAGCTAAGTTCCACTGCTTTAAATGGAAAGCTCTTAACCTCATGCTATCCTACACTTTTACAGCTCGGTCAGCAGAAGTGCCTCTGTTTCTGCGTCTCCTGCACCCCATAAGGTTTACCTCTGGCTTGCTGTGGGACAGCAGTAAGCCTAGAGCCTCCCAATCCTGTTGAGTAGGAAAGGAGCTTGTCTACCTTTCAAAAGGAGACAATGCAAACAGTAGTGATAGCTGGGGATACCCTTTTTTTTTTCTAGAGAGAAACATTGTATCTTATGAAAACGAAAACCAGAAAGAGGAAAATCGTGTTTATGGTCATTTTCGCTAGGTAAGATTTTGCACAGCAGCAGAGTAAAGCAGAGACCAAGCTTCCCCACCCAGGGGAGTCGCAGCAGGGACAGTGCTGCCCTACCCACCCAGGGGAATCACAGAAGTATCTGCCCCACCACAGAGCCCTCTCAGATGACTGAAGTGAAGGGTTGTCTGTGTGGACAAGAGCCTTCTCCCCTAAAGCTGTGATCGTCTGCTGGTTCTTCTCGTCTGTGTGCCGCCTGCATCCTCGGTTGGTCATAAAGGGTTTGTCCTTTATAGGATTATCTTTTAGATCAAACCCAGGTCCCTGTGGTTCTGGTATGCTAGTACTCTCTCCAGGAAGAGCTTCATCTTCATTTCTACTCGTCACTCCTTCCCCTGCCTCATCACCTCTGAGAACCTATGCAACTTGGCTATGATAGCACAGCTAAGTGCAGAGACTAAGGGCAAACCCAGGACACTGGATCCCGGTTCTTAATCTTTTTGTTTCTTTGGCTCCCTTTCCCCCCCATATTTCCTATTCTTTATTTTTCCCATTACCTAATGCACTGACCTTTATTCCTTTTAACAGTAATTCTGTTTGTTTCCACAAAGGATCCACGCTCCAGTTGTCAATATTTGTTGGAGCTCTTTCTGCACTGAACAATGGCTGAGGGAGGGAGGCTTAAATGGAGGAGGGCTATGGGTGGGTGGGAGGTATGTCGGTTCTGCAGCTGGCCACCTCCTCTTCTTCCTCTTTTACATCAAAACCCTTTGGATCACTCTACCAGATCGACTTCTGATAATTTTTTTTAATTTAGTTTTGTTTTCTTTTTGTTTTGTTGTTTGTGGTTTGTTTGTTTGTCTCTGTTTTGCTTTGTTTTTTTGGTGGTGGTGGTGGTGGTGGTGGTGGTGGTGGTGGTAGATAAGGCAAGCTTGTGAGCACTCAGATTGCTTAGAAAGTGAAGCAGCTGTCACAGCTAGGAAAGACTGACTGGTCCTGCCTTGCCACTGGCCCTTGAAACAATCCTCTCTCCTGCAAAACTAAAGCTAAAACAGATAAAAACATGCAAAGGGATAAGAGTTTAGCAGCTATTTTCAACCCCCAAGTATTTGTTTCTGTAGGTTCTGCAAGTGACTTGTGCCATCTCCAACATGCTCTGTTGCCACCGGTCCCTCCTCCACCCCTCCCCTGTCCTCACTCCCAGGGCCAGTGCTAGATCTGGCTACATGCAGGAGTGACTTTGCTGTGTGTCTGCTCCCTTCTAGGGCCCTGGGCTGTTCTTTCCTGGTATGTTTGGCCCAGCCTGTATACATAGCTTGTAAAGTAAGAAAGGGCTGAGCCAGCCAGGTAGCTACACAGGACAATACCAGGATGCCTAAATCCCAGAGCTGCAGACGAGCCTCGTAAGACGTCGGACCATAATTTTGGTTGGCAAGAAAACTTGGTCCAGAATTGAGAGAAAGCAGCACCATTAGGTGTGAAGCCACTCTGCCCCTAGTCTATGAGCTGTTGTTAAAGGGCCTTTGTACATTATCCAACTCTGAGGGTAAGGATAGTGTGACTACTTTTAATTTGATATTGCTTTATAGAGGGTAGAGAAGGGTGGTAGGTCTGGGGTTAAGGAACATAAACCAATCATTAAATGAGTAAGAACAGAAATCAGCCATCAAGGCAGAGGGAAGCCGTGCACTCCCTAATTCTATCCCTACAGACACAGCTTACCCGCAGCAGCATGCTTCTTCTTGGAATTTGCTTTATCTGAAACTTCAGAATTATTAGGTGGAGTTCACAGTAATCCACCTACCTCAGCCTCCTGAGTACTGGGATAACGGACATGTACCTCCACAGGGGAGGCTCCCAAGGGAGATGCTAGGGACGGGAACGCCTGTCCTTCCTTGCGCTCAACATCACTTCACCACTGGGTTTCATCCTCAGCCTACCTGAAACGTCACCTCCGCTCTTTTGCACTAAATGACGATGAGATGAAAACAATACAAAGAGGCTGGGTCCTGGGTAGGTTCACCGCTGCTGTATCACAAGCCGCCACAAAGGCAGGGGCTAAAGGTGGGAAGCGTGGCTCTGTGCTCTGTCTGCTAACTGGCTCTTGCAGGGACCAAGTGGCCTAGGACAGCCTCCCTCACAGTCGTGAGGGTCAGTAGAATACAAAAGGGCACAATTTTTTAATTATCCCCAAAGAAAGCCTGGAAACTAGTAAGTGCTGGTTTCTTACTGTTTCTTACTACTGGGGACCTTGTTTATCTATTCCTTTGATATAGATATGAATCCCTCCTTACAGGGAGGTATTCTGCATATCTAACTAGATAAAAGGTCCCTGCTCTTGCCTTTGTCCTAGCTTGCCTCATTCAAACAGTCCCACATTAGCTGTTTGTTTCCATCAGAGCTTTTAGAAGGCACCATGTCCATGTTATGACTGGCATCCCAAACCATCCATCCTTTATCCCAAAAACTCCTTTCTCAGTTGAATGGGGCTCCTGCTGTCTTCACTGGTACTCAGTACTCTACATTTCCAGAGCCTCCAACTCCCAGGAGTTATTGCAGCCAGCACATTAGAGTGACCAATGAGGGCCTCACAAGGAACCCACAGAGATGATGTGGAAGTGAACTGCCTCTCTCTCGGACTAGTGTACATGTTCAGCTGCTCTTCTGGAGACCACCTTTGGCACACACACTGCAACTCTAAAGTTGTTCTGACTCTATGCTACCTTCTCCCTCCCTCCCTCCCTCCATTTCTTCCCTCTCTCTCTCTTCTTCCCTTTCTTATGTCCTGATCTTTCTCTTCATCAGTGTCACAGTAGATACATCTTTATTTGCTTATTTCTTAATTGTTCAGCATTTTCGCTATCAAAACTACTTAGGGAAGGTCAAGAACGCAATGGTGCTGACATGGTGTAAAATGCTCCCTAAGCCAGGTTGGTGCCTTACCACTCGAGCTCCAGCTGTGACGCGTGCTTGGCCACAAGTTGCAAAACCAGGAGGTCACAATCAGGAAGACAGAAGCACATCACATTTTAATAATCACCCACCATTTCCATAGCTTTGAGCTTTCAAATGTCACCTCCAGTTATAGGGAAGAAAATCAACTTGCAAGCCCTCTCCCTTTTCACTCAGCAGAAAGGACAACAGACAACTGGTGATAATTGTCCAAAGGAAACAGCCAATAAATACGAGCTGCTCCAAGAAGCATCTATAAGCCAGTCAGCAAATCTGAGCTCATCAACTTCCCAGCATGGATTTTATTTTATTCTAAATCAGATACTCATTAATGTGGACTGTTCTTTGCATTATCATTTTATTTACACTGGAGAAATGCAAGACACATTTTGAGGCCAGCAACTGGAGCTGCTCTCTAGGGCTGCTCTCTTGTAGGCGTTTCCTTCTGTGGCCTCCTGAAACTCCATGCTAATAGAAAACACCCACGCCAGATGCTCAATGGTAACAAGTTAAAATGGCACAGGAAAGGAAACAGTTCTCTTTGATTTTTAAAAACAGAACAAAAGGGCATATGGGTGAGGGGCAAAAAGAGAAAAGTCCAATGTGCTGTAGATATCAGAACCAAGCCAAGTAGAATACGTCACTAAGTCACTTAAAGGGGCCATTGCACAGCTCCCGTGAGGGTTTCTGGAAAAGTCACTCAAGCCCAGTTTGAGACAGGTTGTCAACCTCCTAGTAGGTCAACCCACAGAGGTTCTTCTCCCCATACACAACTTTGTGTCCTCAAACTGTTACCATGAACATCAGCTCTGTTAAGTATGACGCAAGTAACATTTGCCTTACGAGAAAGATATCCTTGTAAATATTAATAAAATTTTTACTTCATTTATAATTTATACTTGACACCATCTCCAGGTTGAAGACCAAAACACAAACTAATTTCCTACCACCAATACCACCATATACCCAACCATGCCCCGTTGTGATGTGGGCAACAGATCAAGTTGTCCCGCCCACAAGAGCCGTCATTCATTTCCTTCTTCAAGGTTCTTCTTGGCTATGTAGAAACTTCAGCTTACTCCTCATTGTCACTTTTAGCCATTCTCAGCTCAGGGAGCATTTCCCAAGTTCAAGGCCCTAAAGTGACATTCCACGAAAAGTGACAGGAAGTCAGGCACCATGTAATTTGTTTGGTCTTAAAATGTTGGGGTGTTGTTTTCAAAACAACAGAGATACTCAAGGCTTGTGTCTGTGTTAGTCAGCTTTCTGGTACTATCACAACCGACATGAGCTCAATCAATTTATAAGACAGGCTTTGACTTACAGTTTTAGACATGCCAGGCTGTGGTCATTGGGCAGCGTAGCATGTCATGACCAAAGCTGGTGGCAAAGAAGGGAAATTTACCTCCTAGCAGTTGGGAAATAAAGAGAAAAACAGAAAGGGCGCTCTAAGGATGAAATCACAGTGATCTAATTGAGTTCTCTAAGCCCTGCCTTTAAAAGTCCCACCACCTCTCAATGGCATCACAGACTAGGTACCAAACCTTCTACTTGGAGGCATTGTGGGGATGTTCAGGATCTAAACCATGTGAGCTCAGCGATGGCTGTATTTGAAGGTTTGATTTTTCTGTGGGATTGTGAAGAAGAAAGCAGACCCAGAAACTTCTGGCAACTCTAATCATAAAAAAAAAAAAAAAAATCCTCCAACCTTCCAAGCACCAATTACCCACCCTCCAGGAGACTAGTGTTTTCAGGGTTTTGAATCACCTCTCTTAATCTTGTTATATTTTTATAGCATTTTCCAGTTCATGAAATGCTAAACATAATTATCTCATGTTACTCTGACATCAATTTCATGAGCTTGTTATTATTAGCATCTTTCCAGATGAGGAAACTTATTTAAAACCATTGCCCTTTTCAATGAGTGATTTTTTTTTTCTCTCAGCAGTGTGACCTCCCCGGAGACATTTTGATCATTGCTTAGCTGATTCCTCTTCTCCTGACCTCAAGGTGTCCTCTTCTTCCTCCTGTCTTTGGCAATAGGCCTCCCTGAGAAATGGGCTCTCTGTCTCTCTCTCTCTCTCTCTCTCTCTCTCTCTCTCTCTCTCTCTCTCTCTCTCTCTCTCTCTCTCTCTCTCTCTCTGTCTCTCTTTCTCTCTCACTCTCTCTGTCTCTCTCTGTCTCTGTCTCTCTGTCTCTCTCTCTCTCTCTCCCTCCCTCCCCCTCTGCTCTGTGTGTGTGTGTGTGTGTATGTGAGTGTGAGTGTGACTTCAATCCAGAGAAATCAGTCTGCAACTGAAAAAAACAAAAAAGTAATGTCTGACAAGAAGAGAAAAAGAAAAGGGGAGAAGAGATGTTTCCAACGTTGAGTGTTTAGGAGAACACTCCACATACAGATGGCATTTAATGTTCTCTAAACAACAAATGCTGGTGTTCATGCCTGGCTTTTTGTTGCTATTCCCTGGTCACTTTGAACTGACTTATCAAATTGAGTGGATTCCTTGATACATATGTTGGTATTTTAAGTCCTGGTGGGAACAAGGCCTCCCATTTGTTTTGAGTTTCGCTCTTAAGAAATGTTTATAAAAATCTTACTTAGAGCAGGGTCTCAGTCAGAACCCACTATGACTTTGGTCTTCACCCATTCCAGGGAATGATGCCAAGCCCCAGGTTTCTTATTAAGAACGACGCCAACTGGCTCCATTCTCTACAGGGAAATTGCTTTAGATTTTCAGAAATGCCATAAAGCAAGTTGCTGGTAATTCATGTTCTAGAAGCAGGACATTGAGACTTAGGATATAAGCCCCCCCCCAAAAGTCCTTCCTCCCTGATGTCTGGAATCAAGTGAAAATATGTCAGTAGTTTACAGGTTGAGGTAGGACTCAGATTGTTGGTGAGGGTAAGACTCCAGGGAGAACAGCTGAGAGCCAAGCATGGCCAATAACTTCCTGTATTTTCTCTTCCTTTTTGGATTTGGTTCTTTGTTTTGTTTTGTTTTGTTAGTCTATGTGTTTGTTTTTGTTGTTGTTGGTAGTGATGGTGGTAGTTTTTCATTTGGTTTGGGGGGTGTTTGGTTGTTTTGTTTTGTTTTGTTTTATTTTGTTTTGAGACAGGGTCCCACTGTGTAACTCGGGCAACCTCAAATTAACTATGGAGACTAGGTGGCTTTGAATTCCCATTCTTACCTCAGCTTCTACCACGCCCACACTGTTTGGATTATAGGTCTATATCATTATGCCCAGCTCTGAGTACTGTATTGTCTCTCTTCCACAGAGACATAGAAGTCTTCATTTGCAGAGACATCTTCGTCCACAGCACTGTCTTGAATTGGTCCCTGCAGAACAAGAAACAGAAAGGACAAACCTCATCCAGCCACAAACAACAGATGCCTGCGGCCTGGAAGTTCTGAGGCAAGTCCTCCTTGTGAGAAAAGCACTTGATCTCTGCAGGCTTCAATATCCTCAGACTTCAAAGATGGGGGTTGAGCTGAGGAATGGCTGTGATACCATCTAGCTGCCGTTCTACAGGTTAGCCCTAGGAGTGACCCTGATGAGGTCCAGGACAAGTTGTGCTTTCTCTCACAAGGCTTTAGTTCTCCCTGCTTAGGGTCATGGTCAAAGATCACACCCCTGAGACTCACCAATCATCTCCCAAGCGGTGTTGATTCTGAGGATGACTTGGTACACATCTGTCCTTACACATCTGTCCTTGCCACCAGGGAAATCACTCCAGTGCACAGGTCAGTAGGAGCATCTCAAGCCACAAAGAGCACTTTGTCATCAACCCTTGTCCCTGGGCCATCTGGGCCTGCTTGTCTGTTGAGATTTCAGCTCAGTGTCACAGGGCTGGCAGTCTTAGGAAGCTCTTGCGGTGCGGTGGAGGAGCATGACAAAACAACAACAACCAAAGAGCACCACAGTGGGGAGTGAGGCCCAGTATTCCTGTGCTCCCGTCTCAACTTAGCAGTAAAGGCCCTGGGAATCTGGGCCTCTGTCTTCATAGACAAGGGGATGTTATCTACATCTTTTAGAATATGAAAGCTTACATGGGTTATAATATGAATAAAAACAAAACTATTCAGGCTCAAGTGAGGAGAGACCATTCCATTTGCTTCTCCCTCTCCTTAGGCTATTATCCCACCTTTAACTAGGGGAGAACAGAAGTCTCCCACATTGCTTATCTGAGAATACTTTCTTCTGTTCCAGGCTGAGTTTAAGAGCAAGGTTAGGTTCTTATACCCATCCAACAACCCACTCAAATTTCTAAAGCTTAGACTCTTGACATTTCTGAGAACCCATTAAAGTATATGAACCCGATGTGGGCTAATAATCATAAGCATGACAATATCAGACATAAAGTATGCTTGCGTTCTACAGTTCTACAAGACAAAACTGTATCTCAACAGGGCAAGAGTCGGGTAGAACAATGAGGGTCACTGTTATTTAAACATTTCTTCCTTAAAGAGATAACTTTACTGGTACTGTGGGACTCTGTGTTGTGCAGATCAGACAAAGAGCATGATGTCTGTCTGCCATGAGGAGAGTGAGGAATTGAGTCCCCATTTAAAGTCTCATAAGTAGCAGGAAGACATTGGGCCTTTAGAAGGGCTGGCCCCATCTGCTGGTCACCCAGCCCCTCATATATCTCCTGGGCTCACGTTAATTCTTTTGAAGGTGGTGGAGGTTCTTTGCATGGAAGATATATGCAGCTCAACGGCAGGAAGTGAGACCCTAATTATCTGCTGCTGCCAACCTTTCAGGGACCATTATAAGAGAAACGTCTGTACCAGGCCTTCGGAGCCCTATATCTGAGCTCCAGGGAGTTTGAGAAAGCAACAAGGAATGATTCCTGAAGCCTGATTTATCAGGGATGATTAGAAGAGTTACATCTATAGTCTGGTGGAACAGTGACAGAGAGGGAACAGGCTAATGGTTGACAAAGGGCAGAAGAAAGGGAGAAGATTTATGTGGCCTGGTATGAGGCTGAGCAATAAGAGACAAATGAAGAAACGAAGACAGGAAAGAGAGCCTGGCTTGAATACCCGGGAAGCTTCCTGCTCTGGGAGATTTATTAGATGAGCAAATCCTCTAAATGAAGCTCCACCCTACCCAAGGAGAAGAGAGGGCCTCCATAAAAGTGCCATGGCTGTTTTGCTCCACCTGGCTCAGCTTTCCATCTTTCTCTCAAAGGGTCTCCTTAAAAGTCAGACTTAACCTTTTCCCTAGACCACCATAGGACTCTGGGAGGGTTTTAAAGGGCATGGAGAAATGACAGAAGCATGTTTTGAAGCCCCATGGGTGTCTTGCCAGCATATGAAATTTTTCAGTGTATTTCATTGGTTCAAAGTCCCCCTCAGGTAGAGCAGGGACCTCCAACCCGCTGTCCCAGGTGCTGCTATAAGGCTAGCTCTGTGTGAGCTTTAGCGGCAAGCTTCCTATGTCCTACCATCCCTTCTGCCTTGGGGCTTCCACACTGCTACTGAGAGTCAGAATGCTCAAGAAGAACCTTCCACAGAGGCTCCTGGATGCAATGTGGAAGTAGTGAGGGGCTCACAGTGGGGAAGACATTTTACATGAACAGTATAAGAAATAAGGGAATTCTACCCTCAGCAGGACACAGCCATTGTTATCTTGAATCAGAATAGCTGTGGTTATCTGCATAGATTCTAATGAGATCAGACCCAGGAACATTTCCTTGTAGAAGGAAGACATGATGGTTAATGTTGTCAACCTGACCTCTGGGCATGCCATGAGGGTTTATCTAGATGAGGTTAGCTGTGGTAAAAGATCTACCATAAATGCTGACATTCTGTGGGCTGGGGCCCTTGACTGAATAAAAAGGAGACAGAGATGAGCAGCAGCATTCATCATTCTCCACTTCTGAGAGTGGACAGGGAGTAGCCAAGTGTGTTATGTTCCTGCCTCTGTGACCCCCTCACCATGATGGACTGCACCCCTCAAGCTGCAACTGAACAGAACTCTTCCTCCCTTAAGTTGTTTTCTCTCAGGTATTGTGTCACAGCAGGAAAGCTACACATGGGGTCATCAGAGAGCCTCAGGGGCAATCTCAGTCACCGTGCCCTGTATCCTCTCTAGCTGTACATGACCTCAATAGGAAATGGAAGGTTGTCAGAGATGGGACTACAGTGATGCATCTGCCTGGATCACCAGTGCTCCTGTAAGCAAACCCTCCTTTGTGCTCTCTTGAGTAACTCCAGTCAACATATTGACACATCAAGTTGGACCTGAAGGCAATTGTTTCTTTGGTCTGCCATTCTGGGTTAAACAGGGTCAAACAGGTGTTTTCTGAGCATTGTCCTGGGAAAAGTCATGCAACAGATAGGAAATGATTATACACACACACACACACATATATTCATACATATATACATACATATATACATACACACATATCATAATCATTTGTATATGTATTTGCATATCAATATATACATATATTTATATATAATAAATTTCCTATCTGTTACATTACAAATACATATGCATATATAATCTATACACATACATATATACATATATACACATACATATAGTCTCCTTTCCAGTTCACTTACACAGGACTTGACTTCCTAAGGACAGTCTTGGAAAAGCAAGCCAGCAGCCCAATTTAGTGGCAGCCTATAACATAAGAGACCTCTCCATAACAACCTCTTGCTTTTCCTGTTTTCCTCTCCTTTTCTTCCTTCTCACTCCATAAGATCACGTCTTCAAATAGGGTAATAGCAAGAAATGCTTCGTTTTGAATTCTGCTATCCAAGGGGACCTAGGCTATGGAAGAACCAAATAAATAAAAGAAAGAGTCATTCTATGGCCTGCTCAATAGCTTCAAGGACTTGAGCCTTTGGACTGGGCACTTAGACCAGACAGGTGTTCATAGCTTTACACAGTCATATCTCCTTCCTATCACAGCCCTTCTGGGCAGGCCTCCAGACCGCCACACTCAAATCTTTACATTCACAGAGGCTCCCTATGATATAGTGTTTCCACTGGTTTACTCTCCTGAGGAAAGCTGGCAAGCTGAAGCTCTTAATCCCCACCATGTTGCTATTTCCTCTCTGGTGTCCCCCACAGAAGCTGAGGTACAATATAAGGGGCAAGCCAGGCACCTGGGACATGATGGTCAGGCCCTGAGAGACCACACCCAGTCTGAGGCCTCCCTTCCAGTACTCCTTTGATCCTATTCTCTGCATTACAGACATACCTCCAGTCAAGCACTGCACCGCATTCAGAAACAAGAACCATGTTACAAAAGGCAAACCTGAGCATTACAACAAAACCTCTGGAATCTATATTACTTGTGAGTGCTGAGAGATTTTTAGTTTGTGTTTGTTTGTTTTCTTGTTCTGTCTTTCTTGTTTTGAGTATGTTTTAAGTTTGGCTGCCTTTATGTCCATCTCCCACCCCCCACACAAAATTCTTTAGTAACCCATTATGGGTTAGTGAATTCCCAAACCGTTCAAAAATACTTTAAAGTTCTTTTGGGACATAGCCAGATACTTAATATTGTATTACATTTTATAGTTGTCACTTAATCAAGCTATTTAATATTATAGTACATTTTAAAACTGTCACTTAATCACATTTTCTTGACCCTTTTATGGGAATTAAAGATCACTGTAGATAAAAAATGGCAGGCTTTAGTTTAAATAGATTCAGTATGTCCAGTTTGACAGTTACTTCTGAGACATTAAAAGAATTTTCTGTGATTAATGTGACCCACACACGTTAAATGGTGTAATGTTCCCTTTCTCCAGCCATTAGCGGAAGCAGCATCAGACAGAAGGAGCCAGAATGTGGCCGACTATATGTAAAGGCGATGGGGGTGTGCAGAGAAGGAAAGTCTACAGATAATATAAAGCCAGCCCAGCCAAGATAAAAGGGAGATTTCCCCTGACTTAATATTTGCTTTCCCTGGGCATCTGAAGAGTAAAGGCAAAGAAACAGAGAGGTTAGACCTTGGTAATGGAGTAGGTGCCGGTCTAGCAGCATCATATTCTACGGGGACCACTCTGCACAAGGGGAGGGGCTGCATCTCCGGCAAGCAAGTGCAGTTATTTGGTGCTTATTATAAATGATTGATGAGCATTGCTTCTAAATTTAGAAAAGCTCTCTAAATGGACATTTACTCACAAGGGGGGAAAAAAAGCTTCCCTGAAAGGTTGATCCCTGGAAGGGCTTTGTTTATGGTGCAGCGATAGCTCTGTGCAATTAATCCAGAATGCGTCACTGAAAGATTTTATATTCTTAAGTGTTCACTCATGTAATTAAAGTAAATTATGTCCTTCTCCAAACATGTTTCAAAGAATCATTCTGGCTTTAAAAAATCTTGGTCCCTAAATCCTACTTGTTTGTTTAATTAATCTGAAAATAACTGCGCCTTCCATCTCCTAATCACGGATCAGATCGGCTCCATGTAAGCAGCTGTGGATGAAAGCGCATCCCAGTGTGTTTTTCTTGATTGTTTAATAAGAGTTGAATAATACCCTATTTAATCCATCAAGTAGGACATTACAATAACATTGATCTTTTGTTTGACAGCAAATTTGTTTGATAACAGAATAGGATATAATGTAACCAAATCAGTGTCAGAAATGCATTTTAGAGAATCCAATTAAAAACATTCCCACACATGCCAGGCACGGAGCAGTGGGCATAGAAATGTACCAGGAATAGTAAGACACACGGGGAAGGGCAGGGAAGGGAAAGCCTAGCCTTGCCCAGCACACCAACCTTAGCCAGAACATGCAAGGACTCCACAAACAGACTCCATGCCCTAGGAATGTTGCCATGTAGGCTGCTGAGCTCAGTGACCCCCCTAGACGGAAACCCATTGTGTTCTCCTTTGGTTGGTTCAAATGCTGTATTTCTTGAGGTCAGCGGTGCCAGATCCTGCTGTCACTTAGCCCCCTTGGCTCTTTCCCTCCAGCTATCGCATAGCAAGAGGATGCCATTGTTCATATCCCTGCATCCTTGTCCTTGTCTCAAACCTGTAGATAAGACCCTTTCTTTTCAGCAGCTCTGGGAAGGAATGGGAACTAGTTCAGAGGGTTTTATAAGACCTGGTTTTTATGGACTTTGTAGAAGAGGACAAGTGCCAGCCCTGGTGTGTGCTTGTACATGTCTGAACATGTTCCACCAGGACCCTTTCCTTTCCTTCAGCAGTGTAACAAAGTAAAAGAGTGTTGCAAAGAGGGGGAAAGAATATATACTCACAAGCAAAAGATCCTCACAATTCTGTTTTGAGTGCTATACCTTGCTCTAGAAACTGATTTGACTATGTTTCATAGTCTCTCTCTCTCTCTGTCTCTCTGTCTCTCTGTCTCTCTCTCTCTCTCTCTCTCTCTTTCACACACACACACATAAATCTTGGGGGAAGAATCGCTGAGATCAACCAGTTATATGCAAAGTAGGGTAATTGCTTAAATAAATTGATCTTTCTTTGTCCAAAATGATGTATGCTCCAGTGTTGCTGTGTTCAGCATGCCGTCTCAGAAAGAAGGCGGCAGTACAGAGACCTAGGAACAGCTCAGGGTACTGCAGACACTCTCCTTCTATCATGCTGGTGGTAGAAGTGTTGCTGTCTTTGGATAAAGGCAGAAGGAAAAACAAAATGTCAGGGAAGTCAGTTCAATCTTCTAATGGAGACTAGAAACCCAGGAAGAAAAACACTTGACGTTATCAAATGTCTCCAATCAACCCAAATGCTGCCTGTGCTGAAGGGTCTCTGCCAATTTGGAGTGCAAAAGAAACTTAATCATTGTTACACTATTTAGAACTATTTGTGTTAGTCATGGTAGTACAGGGAGAGTCTCTGTGAGTTCAAAGTCAGCCTAGTCTACATAGTATCAAACCTGCCAGCATATATATATATATATTTATATATATATATATATATATATATGTGTGTGTGTGTGTGTGTGTGTGTGTGTGTGTGTGTGTGTGTATGTATTTGTGTGTGTGTGTGTGTGTGAGAGAGAGAGAGAGAGAGAGAGAGAGAGAGAGAGAGAGATTAAAGTCCTCCTCAGGGAAGGGAAACAAGACTCTCTTGGCACTCATACACATCTCCTCCTGGGTCAGTGGCAGAGCTATTTTCCTTTCCACCCTCTGCCAATAGCTCCCAACTTCCATTAACCCAGTTCCATCCATGGCTTCCCATTTGCTGTCTTCTTTATTATTCTTTTTTTTCTCCAGTTAATCTCCTTCTTTAATGAACTCCTTTGTAATTTCTCACCAAATCTTCCATCAGATTCTTTTGTGACTTAAGGGTTTTTTTTCTATATGATAGGTCTTTTCCTTAAAACTCTTGAAAATTATTAATACCTCTGTCTTTTCTGGCACAGTACCACAGGCCTTAAAACATTCTATTATATTTCTGATCTGAAACAGCTTTCTTTTGACACAGAAGGCTTGGCAAATTACAGACCCCAAGCCAATCTTTTACGGAGATATGAGTGCAAGTGGTAGCCTTTCAAGTGCTTAACCACGGAACCATAATCTTTATGATGAATAGCCTTTTGCTTTGCAGTTACAGCTAGTTTAGTATACATATGGCTAAGTGAGGGTCCCTTAAAGCTGATCAGGAGCTTTGTCGGAAGCCCCCTCCCAGGTGTCATGGCACTCCTTTTTACTGGTCTTCCTGGAGGGACAGGATTAGTTTCACGGATCACCCTGGCTTCCTGACCAGCTGCCAGGCAGTAAAGCAGGGAACTGGGGTGGTCGATTCGATCCGAAGGCATCAGCTTGTCACTCTTGATGACCATTCATCTGCAACAGAAATAGCCCATGGTGCCTCAGAGATCGATGTGGAGACCACCGCTCTTCAACATTATTGCCGCTAATTATTAAGATGAATGTGGTGATTAATGGGAGAGGTGCTTTTTCACTCTATGCAAATGGTTAGCTCATGCATATACATGGTGGAGGGGGCTCGCCAACCTGGTGCCCCGAACGAACATCGAACATCCTGCTCAGCCCCTTATTCAGCTGTCACCGTGACCCAGGTGCAACAACTTACAGTGATTTAAAAAAGAAATGCTAAAAATGAATTGTTGATCAGCAGCCTCAGGCAGCTTTTTGGAAATTCCCTTCTACAAGGGCTGTGCTTTGATTAGGGAAAGCTCAATCAAGGCAATAACCAGGGTTATTAAGGATGCTGCATTAGCTTGTGGTCCTTGGAGTTACTGTTTTCTGAAGGAAGGTCCTAGTGAGGAAAAAGCAAAGCCTACTTCTGCTGCCATGAGATTAAACTGAGCTGACTACTCATACTTGGAGTTTTAACTTGGAAAAATGAGTGGAGGTCAATTAAGCACCAGAAAGCCCCTTTACATTGGTTTCTTTGCTTGTTGCTATGACAACTCACCCAACAAAAGTGCTTTAAGGGAGGAAGGATTTATTTTGGCTCACAGTTTGAAAGTGTGTGGCAGGAAGACATGGTGGTGGGAGAAACTCTAGGCAGCTGGTCAGATCCTGTTTGCAGTTAGGAAGCAGAGTGGGAGGCAGGTGCCTGTTCTCTGCTTACCTTTTTGTATTTAGTCTGGAACCCCAGATTAAATGGGGTGGTGCTATCCACATTCAGGATGGGTTTTCCAAGCTCAGTGAAATCTCTCTGGAAATACCCTCACACACACACACTCAGAAAACTGCCTTCTAGGTTCCTCTAAGTCCTGTCAAGTTGATGATCAACATTAACCATCACACGCCTTTCCAAACTGATACTCAAAACACATCACTTTTAAATCACAACCTTCCAACCAACCACGGTTTCTAAAGCTCAGACCATTTCTCAATGCCAAATGCATTTAATCCATCTCTAAATGTCACTGAAGTCTCATCATTCCGAAACAAAGCCAGAGTTCAGAACCTCTGCAGAGATTTGGATATCTCCTACAGTGAGCTTCTGTCAAATCAAGTCAACGAGTTTCTTTTTCCAATATGCAACAACACAGAATAAACATTCTCATTTCAAAAGGCAAGAATGGGAATCAGAAGAAAGCAAGACTCTACAAGGAAAGACTGAAACAAGACTAACAAAAGCCAGACTAATGCAAGAAATGATCCAACCGGAGCAAAAGCAAGACCCAATAGAGCACACACCACACCCTGAAGCACCTCATTGGGCATTTGGGGCTTGTGATGGAAACAACTGGGCTCTAAAGGGTTGAGGAATCCCCACCCATCCAGCACTGCTTCCTATAGCACAAAGGCTCCTTCTTGAGCTGACTCCACTCCACAAACAAACTTTCTTCTGTGAACATCCCTTAGTCCTGGCATCTCCAACATCCTGAGGTCTTTATATCAACTTCAGGTTTTCCTTCTCAGGGTCTCCTTTCAGTGACTCCGACCCTGCTACACTGCTTGGCCTCAGCGGCTGTCTGCAAACTTTATGTAAGCTTCCACAATCGTCCCCCAACTCTTGCATTTAGCATGCCTGCAAACAATTGATGTCACTGCCAAATTATTTGCCCGCTTGAGATGTAGTCAGTTCCCGTCTATAATATTTATTGTGGTTTCTGTAAACTTTGGTGGACAAATCCAGAACTACATTTCTTTCTACAGTTGTTTTACAACAGGGAACTCTTCCAGTGGCAGTCTGGAGGCGTCTCTCTCCCTTCAAATACATTTGTATTTTGATAATCTAGAGCCTTTTATGTGTGGGTTCTTATTCTCCAGGAAACTTTCATATTATCCCTCTGCAAGATTACTTCTTAAATTATACGAGTGTCTTTAACAAACTCAGCTGCTTTCTCTTGTCAGCAACTTTTTCTGCTTCTCTTTGAATGTGTGTGTAATATGTGTGCATGTTTGTGTTTGCGTTTGCAAGTGTGGTATGTTCTCTCTCTCTCTCTCTCTCTCTCTCTCTCTCTCTGTGTGTGTGTGTGTGTGTGTATGTGTGTGTGTGTATGTGTGTGTGTGTGTGTGTATGTGTGTGTGTGTGTGTGTGTGTGTGTGTGTGTGTGTGTGTGTGTGTTCCTGCACATGCACGTGTCAGGTCAACTATAGCTAGCAGCCCTCACTTTCTTTCTTGTTTGAGTCTCTTTTACTGCAGCACAAGTCGCACTATCCGACCTCTCAGCTTCTGGGGCTTCTCCTGTCCCCACCTCTCATCTCCCATGGGGTCATTGACATCACAGACATGCACCATCCCACCCTGCACTGAATGGGTCCCAAGGATCCACACTCAGACCCTCACACTTGTGTGGCAAGTGCTCTGTACACTGAGCCTTCTTGGCAGCATCCACTGTCAGAAACGTTAAATTCACTTCTGTGTCTTTTCTCATCAAGCCCCACGTGTTTTCATGTCCCTCTGCTCATTGTCTGCGCTCTCTCCCCATAAACCTGGATAAGAGTGGCGTGTCATAGTCCTGACACAATCTGAATGCTTAGCTGTGTAAGAAATCCCTCTGTCAAACAAATTAGTCCGAGACCTTTGAACTCAGCTTCCCTTAAATTCTCAGTTATGTGTGCAGAACTAGATTCTTTGCTAGAATGGATTTCTAGTGCACTTCCTCAGAGTCCTTGTTCCCCTCTGAAACCTCATGAACCAGCCTCCACTGTCCATACTGTTTTTCAGTCTCGAGTCCTCTTAGCTTTTACTAGGATAGCCCATTAGGCTGTGCTCACCACATTCTAGAGCTTCACTAGCCTGAAGCTCCAAAACTGTCTACATTCCTCCTTCGAACAGAGTCCAGAATCCTAGAGACACATGGTCGGGTTTACCAGGAGCAGCACCACTATTAGTTGTATTAGTTGCATTAATCACTTTCTCATTACTATGGTAAAATACCTCTTTAAAAGCTGCTTAAAGAAGAAAGCTCCTGTTTGGGATCACGGTTTAAGAGAAGACTCCATTGTGGCATGGAAACCGTGGCAGTAAGAGTCTCTAGCTGTTTGACTGAGATGTAGCAGGAGCATGAGGCAGCTGGTTACATGTGTCAGTAGTAAGGAGACCAGAAAGGTAAAAGCTGGTGCTCCACTCGCTTTCTCAGTGGGATTCAGGCTGGGACCCCAGCCTATGGGACGGTACCATTCACAACAAAGGTGGGATCTGTTGTCAGATAAACCTCTCTGGAAACACATTCACAGACACTCTCCAAGATTTTCCTCCTGGATACTTCTTAATCCTTTCAAGTTAATCAACAATAACTACCATGCCACCCCAAGCTTAAAATGATAGGATCCTTTTTAGTTACCTAGTGAATGAGATATAAGCATGTCTTCCACATGAAAATAATTGTTCCTAAAGATCTACAATCTCCCAAAATAGCTACTAGCTGGAACTGGTAAACACATGAACACGTGAACTTGTGGAGGACTCTTCACACTCAACAATAACACCATTGAAACCAGAGTGCATGGAATCCCTTTTCAAAGACATCACATAGGAAAATCATATTCTTTGTTTAATACACATCCCTATCTGAGACTTCCTCTTTCTATCTTCCCAACTCCCTTTCTATCTACTTCAACTCCCTTGACGTTGACTGACTGACTCCACATGGGTTGTGGGCACACATTTTCCTGTTGCCTGATATTATCTAAAGCCCAGTATGACAAGTGATCAAATTATCCACTTGAGACTGGTTGTCCTGTTTGTTCCCTGTGGTCAATGGCCTGGCCAACATCACTCTCCCAAGTGGACCCTCTAGAAAACTAAGCCTCTGCTACAAGTACCCAAGAAGCTGTTTTTATTTCCTTCTGTTAACACAGACCTGACATTTCTGGGTCCTTGTCTATGATCCTGGGTCTTAGGAATATTGTCATTTTCCTCTGAAGGAATATGTTCAAGGTTAGGTGGCAGTATCCAAGAGATGGTGACAAGCATGTAGTCATGTCCAATCAGAATCCTGCCTCAGCCCTTCTTGCCTATGGAGAAGCCTTCAGTAGTCTCACCGGCCTGATGGAGAGCAACTATGTAGACTTCTGGAGTTACTCCAAAGAACAAGACTAATAAAGTAGGTAAAGCCCCTGACACATGGAACTTCAGATGAATGAAAGACAAACGAGCCTTTCTGTTAGCACTGGCAAACTTAAGGTGATGCTGTAAGTCATCAATCCTTAAAGGCCAACCACTATCTAGAGTTCCTGCAGGCAGGATACTCCACTGTTGTTGTCAACACAATCAATGTTCTGATAACTTTTTCTATCTTATCAACACTTTGTCCTGAGTTGGTATTTCTGGGTAGACAACCTGAGAACATCAGCACAAACTCCACTGGAACACACTGAAAAACCTACATTTCAGGTGACAGCATCCATCTACTGCATCATCCTTCTTTCTTCTATTGCCTAGATCCCAGCAAAGACTGTCTACCTCACCCTGTCTGTTGGGGTAACGTGCTAGAACATAGGAGCCTATTGTTAGTTGAAGTGGAGATTGGAAATCACTCACTGTCAGAGATGCTGTGATGGACAAAATGGGATGTGGGCCGGATTTCACGGTTAGCTTCAGGCCCTGCAGACACCTTTGCCCCTCAATGGACACTGCGGCTCCATTATTACTCTGTGTGGTGCAAACTACCCTCAGCTCCATTGTCTACTTACATTAGGACGCGCTTTCCATTATTTAAAGGTAGCTTTTAAGAAGTATTTGTGGATATGATGGATGCCTCTCAGAGGACTGCCTGCATTCTTCCTGTAGGCAGCCCCCCTGCTGACCACATCTGCATTTGTCATGAGAAATCCTGTTTCCTGTAGCTCCTGCTCACTCAATGCCTGACACAGTCAACAGTTCCCAAAAGACCAGGCCTCCCAGGACTCTGCTCAAGAGTTCAGCCTAGTCCTTCCAGGCCTTGGCTGGCTCCACTCCTGGTAGCCTGGCTTAGCCATTTTGCTAAACCTGGCTGCCCCAAGTGATGTTTGACAAGTGTCTTCTCTCTAATGGTTTCTGGAGCAAGGCATGTAAAAATAATTGGGTTTTTTTCTTTCTTCACAAAACATTAGAGCATGGAGCCCGAATCTTCGACGAGCTGCCGCTTCGGTGGCAATCACAGAAGCTACTTCTCAGAAAGGCACCATGAAGTCCTTCTGTCTGTCACCTCAGTCCAACCCAGAGGAGCTCTGAGAGAAAGCCTTGACAAATTCCCTGCTGGTCAGTGGTACAGCCCTGAGGATGACTGAGTCAGCCAACCTTTCCCTGTCCCCCTTTGTTGTCAAACAATGCCTTTCTAAGGGTGGGAAGAACCAGCCCAGGTCCAACCATTTTGATTGGTCTTTCCCTTTTTATTCTTGATGAGGAGAGGTGCAAGGAGTTTGGAATATATTAAATTTTTTAAAACCCCAGTACATTAACAAAACCTTCCTGTATTTAAACTTAAACTGTGTTCTTTACAAAATAATTAGAAGTTTGTTTGGTTTAGTTTTTGTTTTTTCTTTTGTGGTTTTTATTGAGGTCTAACACATGTCAGGTAGGACCTTACAGCAACTGGTTCATTTGTATATTCTTTCAGCCCTTTTGTGTAGCTCTCTTTGGTGTGACTTTAGTGAGAGATAGTTTCTAAAGTTAAGCCCCATGGGGAAGCAAAGCAAGTGCAATGTTCACCCTGCCTCAGTCTCCTTCTGTATTCTGTAGCTGCGATGGAGAATTTTTCCTTTGATATAGTTTGTATGCTCCTTCAATAGATACTCATGGCATAATATTAAAAATAAAATGAACTTTCTGCTGCAGAGTCTCCCCAATGAAGGAGTTGATCTCCAATGTCTCTTTTGACTCTAAATTTGGTGTCTTTGAAATTCTAGTGCGTGTTCTGATCTATGAAAAATCAGAGACTGGGGCAGGAGGAATTTGTTAACAGCATAAATATTAAAATGGCATTGGGCTCCTGCATGCCAACCGCATAAACAGAACAACCTCAGAATTAGGCAAAGCACATCTTACATGTCTGCCAGATGTTCAGGAAAATGTAAGCTACTTTACTTCTAAAAGCTAAGGCAACCTCATTTGAGAAATGGCTTCCGTTGCTTGTCCTTTTCATAGCACAGAGTCTCAAACTGCAAGCACAGGTCCTCTCACCTCAAACATGTATTTCTCTCGATGTTTCCTTCCTGCTGAGAAATGCCAAAGGTGTCCCCACTTCATTTTTTTATGACCATCTTACACTCGAGATAATGAAAAGTTCATTTATTTTCTTAAATGAGGGTATTGTGAAAGTATAAGACAGAATATCTCACTTCTCCTTGATTTAAGAAAATCTATTATAGGAATCTTAGAGGTGTTTGGGAAAATCAGTATTTGGGGTACCCAGAGAAGTGTCTTAATTTTGTATTCAAATAAGATACAAAGAGCACAGGGAGTCTACTGGGTGCCTGCATGCCACAGAAAGTGTGAGTGAACGTTGGGGTTTCATGCCAGCTCACCAGGCACGTATTGCCGAGGACCCCCCCCACACACACACACATCCCCTTGCTTCCTTTGACTGGTCTTTTCCTGTTTACTATTCAGGTACAATAAACCTTTTTTCATGTAGCTACAGGAGGTGGCAGAATTGGTAAGGAATTGTCTCTATTCCTGTCAAAAGATTCCTCTTTCTTTTTTCTCCTTTGTTTCAAATAGGGTCTCACAGTGCATTCCACACTGGTCTTGAACTCACAATCTTCCTGCCTCAGCTTCTTAGTGATAGAATTACAGGCAGGCACCACCACACAGTGACGTATAAGTCCCTTTCCCATGATGCACAGCTTCAGTTATAAGTTGAAATTTAGGACCATAGTGAGTCTTTTAGATTCCCTGTGCCGGTGTTCACTCCTGATAGTGAGCTAGAAAGGAGTATACACTTGTTCCCATAACAAATGATAGGTTCTCCATGGAAATAGTCAACCATGGCCAGTCCTTTTAAAGTCTTTGAGAGACCTTTCAGCAAGTTCTCACAAGTTGTGTCATTAACAGTATCTTGCTAAAGCCCATCCCCCCAGTGGGAAAAAGGGGCTAAGAGCCTTCATGGGAAAATCAAAAGTTAGTTTTTTATTTTTATAGCTCATGATTAGATGCTTTCTTGGGTTTCTAGAAGCTCAGACCAGCCGTGGGCCCAAAAGATCAAAGCTGATGCTTGGCCAGTAGTGATTGTAAAAATGTTGAAATACTTCCCGATTGTTCAGTTATGGGCAGCTACTGCCTTACACCTGGTACCCTGACTGCATGACAGGAGCCTCCTGCCCCTGTGCTATGCCTGGCATCTTTTAATATTGCCTCTGAGTAAGCTAAGGGTAGGTCCTAACTCTCATTCTAGAATGCCTAAGTAGTCTTTATAAGGTGCTATTTTTAACTTTTATGTTATGTATATATACCACGTGCATGATTGATGCCTTCAGAGGTCAGAAGAGGGCATTGGATCCCCTAGAACTGGAGTTATGTGAGGTTGTAAACCACCATGTGGGTGCTGAGAACTAAACCTTGAACCCAGGTCCTCTGCAAGAGCAACAGGATTCTTAAGAACTGAGCCCTGATTTCAGCCTCTTGAATAGTCTCTTAATAATTTACATTACCAGTGCTGTATTAGAAACCTAAAAATAGTGTGTTTCAGCGGAAGGAGAGCTACTGATCCATTTAAATGCAAAAGTCAAACTTAGAAGTTTCGAAGAGATTCCCAGACAGGAGTTAATTATTTGTTTATGGAGCTACAAGCACTGGGCGGACTTTGGAGATCTCCTTTCCACCACTTTCAGATGCTAAGTTCTAAACATCTAGCTGAGTGCATTGAGCTATAAACTGAAGAAGAAATTGTTCTGCTGCTTCCTTCTCAAAACTTCCCTAGGGTGTGAGGGCAGAGATTGCATCATAGTCTTTGATTGTAGAGTAACTCAAGGGATGTAGGTGGGGACTGTACAATTAACAGTATTTGGTTTCCTGGACTTACAATGCAGATATGCACATGAACACACACAGAGGAGTATTCATTCCTAGAAATACACAGCCTTGCCTTTCCATGGTGATCTTGCATTGAGAAGCTAACTATTATAACTACGAATCTGACCCTGATTTGCACCCACTATATATAATAGAGGAGGCTGATGCAGAAGATTGAAAGATGGACGCCAGCCTAGGCTAGATAGAGAAGTCTTAGCAGGAAAAAGGAGGTAAGAGAGCAGAGACATTACCCAACCAGCCAACAAAAGTTTCTCTTGAGAATGTCTACATGTGCCAAGCAGTTTTTCAGGACAAGATCTGTTCACTTAACTAGATATCATTCAGAAGAACAAATTAGAAATAAATCAACAGGCTAAGTAACTTTGTGCTATCAGAAGTTCTGAGCATAGACTTAGTTAAAAACATGGTGAGGCATCTGACCCCAGTGCTGACTGGTGATAAAGTGAGGCCACATGACAAGCTGGAGGAAAGACCCTTTTGTGGAAAACAAATACCAGGTGTGCAGACTCTGAGGTACTGGTGAGGTTTTAATGCAAGCAAATTATACAAAGCATCTCAGTATGGCTGAGCAGAGTGGAGAAGGTAAGACTCCAGAGATGAGGTCATAAAGCTAGGTAGAGAACTGCCTCCAGCAGTGTGGCAGGTCAGCTGCTCTGACATCCCTACACAGAACTTCCAGCACAGACTCAATTACAACATTTCTTATGCACAGCTGAGATTGCATCACATGGGTGAAAAGCTGCCTGCTGAGCTGAGACTAGGCTGCTGAGCTCATGGGGAAGCTGGGTCTGCCCTGCAGCCAATGCTGTTTGAAGTGTAAGGCTCTGGGGGCTAATAGTCACACGGGAGAATGGGCAACTAGGTGCACACATGCCGGATGGGAAGACAGGAAGTACTCAAATCTCAGGGAAATGAAGGGCTAGAGAAAGCAGCCACAGTGAAAGTTACATTTCACAACTGCCATTCCAGTTGGAGGAAGAATAGCCAGGTCCAAACATATGCTATTCCTTCCATAGAAAGGAATAAACTGAGAGAAGAAATTGAGAGACAGAGACAGAGAGAGAGAGAGAGAGAGAGAGAGAGAGAGAGAATGTGTGTGTGTGAGTGTGAGTGTGTGTCTTTGTGTATATTTGTGTGTCATACACACACTCAATCCCTGCAAAGGAAACACCATTTCTTAGAGTAATATACTTTCTATTTGGGATTTACTTGAGTAAAATAAGAACTCTTTATTAAAAATAGCTAAATCACTAAATGAAGTGAGTCTCTAAATGAAATACCAGAAAGGCTTCCAGGAACTGCAAGTGCAGGAATTCCTAGGTTTGGAATATAAAATATAACTGAACAAAAATATTTAAATAACAGAGATAGGAGAGTAGTATGAGTAGAGTTTTAAATAGTCAATTAAAAACTGGGGACAATGTAAATGAAAAAAAAAAACAATGGGTGGTTTCTGTTAACAAATGGCTGAAAGATTCAAACAGGCTCAGATCGCAGAAGACAAACAAAAGGAGTGGATTGTTTCATAAGCAGAAAGACTAGAGAAAGACAATTTGTGGAACTTGATTTGATTATAAGGTTAGAAAATTGGGTTTTAAAACTGTTACAAAGACTTTTTGAACAGTGAGTCAAAATATGAATTAGAATATTAAATTATTCTTAATGTTATTAGTGGAAGAACATAAACAGTAAGACATAATAGTGAAGTATTTGCACATATATACAAATGCACACACATCTACACACACACACACACACACACACACACACACACACACACACACACACTTGGAGCAGGAGGCATACTATAAGCCTCAGGAACCAAGCCAGAAGGAATCAAGGACCCCTGTTTCTCAGATGCTCCATTCTCTGGCTGATAACAAAGTGAAATTCTAGCATAGCTGTGTGTACCTCAGCAGCTTTGCACATTTTATCTGTCAGGCGTCTGCACATCACTCCAACCTGTTTGAATATCTCTTAGCTCCACAATATCTAAGGAGTTTCCAAAATCACTAGCTGTTTAGATAAATGTTCTAAGTCTCCTCTTATAGCCAACAAGTTTAGCCAGTCATGTTCAAAATAATCCCATTGTTAACAGATGCCAGACACCAACTACCCTGGATATTGGGGAAAGAAATTCAGGGCTTTTAGCAATTGGCTACTGTCTTACTGGAAGAGGGGTGCTTACATGAGCACAGGTGTTGGCAAACAAGCACTTCTCTGTACCTGTAACTATCCTCTTTCATCTCTGTTCCATGTACCATTCCTGTGTCATTGGGGGTACCCTCTAAATTGTATGGTTCCCAGGAACATAGTTAGCAAAGCACTGATTTAGTTTTGCCACAGAGAGATTCCTAGCTGTGTTGGTATGTCTCAGCTGACACGCTTTCTGCATGGTTCTCTTCATAGTGTTTTATAGAAAATGTGAATGGGTTCTCAGAGCTCTATTGCTTATTTCTGCTAAAGAGGGAAGACACAATACCCACTTAAGTTGAAATGACTAACACAGTCCTGTTTCCAGCAAGGTCATTGTGTCTACCTTACACTCTTTCTACTCTTGTTCTCAAATCTAAAATTCAAAGGTTCTAATGACATACCACAGATTAAACAAGAAATAATGACTTTGTTTTATCAATAAGTCATATAGAAGTACTCTATAAGGGACCAAGTTCTGATTCCGTAACAGCTTGGTTCTGAGACCAAGCTTTTTCACATTAGGAAGGAATTAAACTTTTGGACCCACTCTTGGCCACATTTTTAGTACCAAAAATGGCATTTTGTTTTATAACCCAGGAACATGACACTGCTTCCTGTCTTCTGATCGTTGATTGGTATCATTTGAAGACACACAGAAGAAAACCAGAATCTCTCTCTCTCTCTCTCTCTCTCTCTCTCTCTCTCTCTCTCTCTCTCTCTCTCTCTCTCTCTCTCTCTCTCTCCCTACCTACCTGTAGGGCCATGAAAGGCAGCCTGTTTTCTGGTTGAGCTAGGTTTAAACCCCGGAGACAAGGCAGGTATTCCTGCAAGGGATGGAAGGCCTGTTTGCCACGCTCCCAGACACTAGGCTCCTGACACGAGGTCTCAGCTCTCCATAGTCCTGTAGCCATCAGTTATGTAGGGTACCACCCCAAGCCCCTGGTATTCTGTCTGGACTTCACCCCTGCAGTTATCTGGCAACAGCCAGGTAGGCCTGGCCCACTATAAAAGGGGCTGTTCTCCCCCTCCTCTCTCTCTTGTTCTCTCTTATTCTCTTGTTATTTCTCTTGCCCTCTTGCTCCCCCTCTATCCACATTCCCTTCCCCCCTTCCATGTGACCTTGGCCAGCCTCTACTTCTCTACCTTCTCTCTCTCTACTTCTCTACAATAAACTCTCTAAAACCATGGACTGCCCCTTCTCACCTGGACCGCTGTACTGGAACAATGGAACAGGTCTTCCCCTAAAGAGAAGTATCTAATCTCCCACTTAGGCCTCCTAGCATTCCCAGCCACTGCTGCCACCAACCCAAGCCACCTGCAGAGCCAAGGACACTCTCATCCCTGTGGGACACAGCTGGTGCTCTCCCCTGCCCCTTTCCATTCGGCCCTAGACCAGAGCCCAGCCCCACAGGCCCACAACCTGTTCTCAGCTCTTCTGCGACATCCAGCAGTGTCTGCAGTGTCCAAGAGTGAGAACATGTCATTCTTGATCTCCATGAAGCCTGAGGCCCCAGGAGCTTGTCCCTGCTGGTACCCTGGACGACCCCACCGCCTACCCTACCCCACCCCCAGAGCGGGGGTCCTGTGGCTTCTCACAGCTCAACGCCTACCCAGTGGATCCATAGGGATGCGTGCAGTCCAACTCCCCGCTTCCGCCTTGCCCAGTGGCCCGAGCTCTGGACCGGAAGTAGACCACCACTATTAACCCATAGTCCAAGACTGAGAACCTGTCGTCCCAAGGGACTCCCTGTGCTTCCCCACCCCCAGAGGAGGGTCCTGAGCTTCCCACAGTCTGACACCCACCCATCGGCATCATGGTGTGTGTACAAACTCTCCATGTCTGCCTCACCCAGCCTGAGCCCTGGCCAGATGCGGGCCACCACTTTTAACCTATACCTATCTATTTCACTCTACTAGTAAGCCAACTTCCATTTCTTAAAACCAGCACTTTTTTTTGACTTGGTTAAATGTATTCATTTGCTATCTCGTTGGAAAGAGTGCCTCTGAGGGGGACACAGGAAGCACTTCCCTGGGAAAGGATCACTGCTCAAATGAAACACTCTCGCCAACTACCCACTTCTCTAAGCTATGACATCTTCAGAGTCAGGGGAGGACTCTTGAGTTCTGCTGTCTGATACACACTCAGTGATGTGCTTAAGTCAGTGTTCCAGACTGCATGAGCATTGTGAAGATGTTTCAGGACCCAGCATTTCTTGAGCTTTGTTGTATGATAGAATCAGTTGAGGAGAAAAATCGTGTCAAAATCTCTGGGTGTGGGTCCTAGACATGGAGATTTTCAAAAGTTTTCCAGACGAATTCTGTGTGTAGCCAAATGAACAAGTATAACTTAAACTTCGACCCCCACATGAACTTGCCAACACAGACCATTGAGGTGACAGGGCATGCACTCGTTCCATACATTCTGACAACAGCCACGAGTCACCGATCATCTTCTGTTTGATCAAGTAAATGTACATTTTTTTAATGCGACTGCCACAGATCAAGGTCAGAAATACTGAAATATGAAGAAATATGTGTTTGACTTTGAGAAATACAATATTGCAAGTATTACTATACCTCTTCACCTATCGTACTTCAATTCTGAAGTAAGATTTGGATTCAGATGTCGAGGCCTGGCAGCTCAGTGTGACCTAAGAACCCACAGCATGCTATCACTGTAGACCCCAGCACTCTGAAGCCTGTATGGTCATCCCAGGTGATGCATGCATATCTTTGTTTGAGAGGCACTTTTACTTTAAGATTCTACAGGGAGACAAAGAGGACGGACAAGACTAGACATTAAAATTTAACAACTCAAGATGTATCTATTTTCTACATTCACAAATCAGACCGTTTAAAAACAGGATACAGATTCTGCTTCTCAAAGCAGAAAGCTTGGAGAATGATCACACTGAGCCACATGGTGGAAGCCGGACTGCCAGTGTCTTGGTTTTCTGAACATTTACATGATCATACTTCCTTTGTGGTTAGAAGTTCTTATGCTCATTCAGTTGATTACCCACCTGAGGGCTTTGTGCTTGACTTGTGATGTCATGACTGTCTCTATAGCAATTTACCACAACTGCATACACTGAGATTTAAAGTAGAAGATATGCAACAAAGAGCTGATGTTTCTAGACCCGTTGCATTCCTATACCCATGTATCTTAGCAAGCAGAAAAGCATGACCAGTAAACACAAACACATACATGCATGCATGCATGCACACACACACACAAGCACACTCACATGCAAACTTGGGTAAAAGAAAGACCTTGAGATCATCATGATTCAACTAGGTGTTTTCTAAAATTGAAAGTGATCTTTGATGCCTCAAGACATACAAAGCTTCTAGAAGAACAGGAAGACTATCAATTCTATTTGATGCACCAATGCATCAAACTCTACATTTTGCTTTCTCTAGGTTTGAAGAAATATAGCATCATTTGAACCCAAAGCAGATGTTAGGGCAGATGGTACACACCAACCTCTCCAATGACCAATTAAAAAAACAAAAAAAGGTGAGAGCTGTGGGGAGGGAGTAGTTGGATGAGTGGGGGAGCATCCTCATGGAGGCACAGAAGGGGGTGAAATGGGGGGGGTTGGAGGGGAAACTGGGAAGGAGAATAACATTTGAAATGTAAATGTAAATAAGCAAAATAACAAATAAATAAATAAATAAATATGACTTCCACATGTGCCTTTTTATAGTGTATCTAAATAGAAATATGCTCTGTGCAACTCCACAAACATCCTTTAGATAACCTATTATGTGAAAGATGGGGGGGCATCCAGATGAGTCACATCACAACACGTGACAGTCCCATGGTCACTGCCACAGTCAAGGTCTGGAATATAGACAGTGTGATTTGTTCACATGTCAATCTAACAACAGTAAAGTATTATTTATTCACCTGCTTCCCTCCAGATGTTCATGCATGCATCTGTGGTGCTAGATACAAGGAAGGGTATTAAAGGGTAAGGTAAGTTCTATGGGAAATGAAAATAGGGGAATGAAGTGGAAACTTAAGGCTTCTATTAAAAGTCAATTGTGTTGGATGTTGTTTTGCTGGGGCAAACACATGAAGGGATATTTAGCTGAAGTGGACACAGGTTAAAGACTAACGAGGACTTGTGAAGGAAGGTTTCAATGAAGCAGATACAGGAAAGAGGATGTTCTGTTAAGGTACGCATGTGAAAGGAAACATGCTGGAAGATAACTTTGCTAACAACATGCATGTATTGGTCCACTTACACTGTGTAGCTGAGCTGCATTTGTCAGAACTCCATAAAGAAAAACATACCAAAAAATCTTCTGGTGGTGTACTGCAATTTATTACCACTTCTGCAGACTCAGGCTGATTGGCAGAGTGATGTCAACTGACTCATGCACTAAGGCAAGACATGTGGAGGACATGTGATGTTTGGAGAGAGTATAAAAGAACTTGATGGGGGCTGAGCTTGGCTTGTTAATAGAGCTACCTGGACAATGCTTGTTGATTTCAGAGCTTCACTGATCTTCACTTCACTGAGAGATGCTCAGCCAAGAACTTCCGGCTTTCCTCGTGGTCCCTCCTGCTGAGGCCTGGCTGTCTCTGCTAGTTAGTGCCACCACTGCTGATTCATGTGTGCTGTCCTGACTCAACTGAACTGGATGGCTGGTGTATTCATGAAGTGTTTGCCAATAGATCAAGCTGCCATTGCTTCCCTGTGAACTGAACTGCCAATTCCCAGAAAACAGACAGGAGTTGATCCAAAGAAGAATTTCTAAGCAGGTACACTTCCCCTGTAGCCTATTAACCTTTCTTTTCCACTACTTCTAGTGGGTGGTAGGCTAAAAAGGAGGTTAAAGTGTTTAAGAGCTATCATTAAAAATAGGTGTTTGAGAAAATTAAAGTTATACTGAAGTCTTGGACAGGTTTAAGAGAAGATGGATTTGTATGATAACTAGGCTCAAGTAAGAACCTCTTATTATATTGTTTAGCCCAAAAGACATGTCAAGCTGCTTTCTAAATATAGAAATGTCCCTGAACATACTTTTGCCTGTAATATCAGATATCCAGAAAAGATTTAATTCGTTATATAAAAAATGAGAAACACATGTATATCATTAGTGTGTTTTTTAATTTCACCTTTAAGAAATGGTACATACCAAAGCATTATTTTACAATAAATTTCCTTATGAATCATAATTAGTAATGTTTGACTGGATTCTTCTTATGTGTATCCTTAATATTAAGGGCTGCAAAACTATTTCTTGAGCTAAAATAAAATAAGTCACGACAGGGCATACAATCAGTGGAGCAGCTGGGACAGAAGTATGTGGCCGCCATTTGCACCAGGGAGCCAGGTGGCTCCACAGCTTTCAGTGCATGGCCTGCTGGGAGAGCATGATCTCCCAGCAGTGCTTTCACTTCTGAGCACAGAGGTGAGATCTCCACCTTCTCTCTGGAGGGGAACAGCTAGGAGCACACAGGGGAATAAGATCAGTGGAGCTGCTGGGACAGGAGTCTTCCGGCCTTCATTTGCACCAGGGAGCCAGGTGGCTCCAAAGACTTCTGTACACAGACCATGCCAGAAGAGAGTTGGTCTCCCAAGAGTATGGACACAGGCTTACAGGCCCATAGGAGGGACAGGCTCCAGCCAGAGACAGCAAGACCAACTAATACCAGAGATAACCAGATGGCGAAAAGGAAGCGCAAGAACCCTACCAACAGAAACCAAGGCTACTTGGCAACATCAAAGACCAGTTCTCCCAACACAGCAAGTCCCGAATACCCCAACACACTGGAAAAGCAAGAATTCAATTTAGAATCGCATCTCATGATGCTGATAGAGGACTTCAAGAAGGACATAAATAACTCCCTTAAAGAAATACAGGAGAACGTGGGTAAACAGGTAGAAGCGCTTAAAGAAGGAACACAAAAATCCCTTAAAGAATTACAGGAAAACACAAACAAACAAGTGAAGGAACTGAACAAAACCATCCAGGATCTAAAAATGGAAGTAGAAACAATGAAGAAGTCACAAAGGGAGACAACTCTGGAAATAGAAAACCTTGGAAAGAATTCATTAGTCATAATGCCAGCATCAACGACAGAATGAAAGAGATAGAAGAAAGAATCTCAGGGGCTGAAGATACCATAGAAAACATTGACTCAACAGTCAAAGAAAATGCAAAATGCAAAAAGCTTATAACCCAAAACATCCAGGGAATCCAGGAAACAATGAGAAGACCAAACCTAAGAATTATAGGAATAGAAGAGAGTGAAGATTTCCAACTTAAAGGGTCAGTAAATAGCTTCAACAAAATTATGGAAGTTAACTTCCCTAACTTAAAGAAAGAGATTCCCATGAACATACCAGAAGCCTACAGAACTCCAAACAGACTGGACCAGAACAGAAAGTCCTCCCAGCACATAATAATCAAAACACCAAATGTACTAAACAAAGGAAGAATATTAAAAGCAGTAAGGGAAAAAGGGCAAGTAACCTATAAAGGCAGGTCTATCAGAATTACACCAGACTTCTCACCAGAGACTAGAAAAGCTAGAAGATCCTGGGCAGATCTCATACAGACCCTAAGAGAACACAATGCCAGCCTAGACTACTATACCCAGCAAAACTCTCAATCACCATAGATGGAGAAACCAAGATATTCCATGATAAAACCAAATTTACACAATATCTTTCCACAAATCTAGCCCTACAAAGGATAATAGATGGAAAACACCAACATAAGGAGGGAAACTACACCCTAGAAAAAGCAAGAAAGTAATCTTCTTCCAACAAACCCAAAAGAAGATAACCCCACAAACATAAAAATAACATCAAAAAATAACAGGAAGCAACAATCACAATTCCTTAATATCTCTTAGCATCAAAGGACTCAATTACCCAATAAAAAGAAATAGACTGTCAGAAATATTTTTCATGTAAATCTTCAATTTTATCAGAAAATGTTTGTAATTCCTTTTTCAACTAATTTAGTAATGTTTTTTATGTCTACCGTTTTATCTGCATTATTTTTCATGATAATCTTCAATTTTAATATGTCTTTCTATATATTTCTTCTATTTTAACAGAAATGTTTTCCATGTAAATCTCTGATTTTATCACAAAATGTTTTTACTTCCACCTTCAATTAATTTAGAGAGATCTTTTATCTTCTCCACTTTTTCATCAGTGTGTTAAATTCTTTTTTTAATTTTTTAATGAAAAAGGAAGTAAAAACATTTTATGATAAAATTAAAGATTTACATGGAAAGTGTTTCTGACAAAATTGAAGAACCATATAGAAAAATACATTAAGATTGACAATTTTCATGGAAAATTAAATAGTAAAATGGTAGACATAAAAAAACATTGCTAAATTAATTGAAAAAAGGAAGTAGAAATATTTTATAATAGAATTGAAGATTTACATGGGAAATATTTCTAATAAAATTGTAGAAAAATATAAAATAACATTAAAATTGAAGATTATCATGGAAAATTACAGATAAAATGGTAGGTATAAAAATATTTCTAAGTTGATTGAAAGTGGAATTATAAACATTTTCTGATAAAACTGAAGATCTACAAGGAAAATATTTCTGATAAAATTAAAGAAATATATAGAAAAACATGTTAAAATTGACTATTTCATGGAAAATTATACAGATAAAATGGGAGGAATAAAAGTATTCCTAAGTTGATTGAAAGAATTATAAACATTTTTTGATAAAATTGAAAATTTACATGGAGAATATTTCTGATAAAATTGAAAAATATATAGAAAAACATTAAAATTGAAGATTATCATGGAAAATTATACAGATAAAATGGTAGGCATAAAAATATTTCTATGTTGATTGAAAGTGGAATTAAACATTTTCTGATAAAATTGAAGATTTACATGGAAAATATCTCTGATAAAATTCAATAAATATATAGAAAAAAATGTTTAAATTGAAGATTATCATGGAAAATAATACAGTTAAAATGGTAGACCGAAAAAATTACCTAATTAATTGAAAAAGGAATTACAAACATTTTCTGATAAAATTGAAGACTTACATATAAAATATTTCTGACAGTCTATTTTTTTGTTGGGGAATTGAGTCTATTGACATTATACGATATTAAGGAATAGTGATTGTTGATTCCTGTTATTTTTGGTGTTATTTTTATGTTGGTTACTTTCTTTTGGGTTTGTTGGAAAAAGATTACTTTCTTGCTTTTTCTAGGGTGTAGTTTCCCTCCTTGTGTTAGTATTTTCCACCCATTATTCTTTGTAGAGTGGGTTTGTAGAAATATATATTATGTAAATTTGGTTTTTGTCATGGAATATCTTGGTTTCTCCATCTATGGTGATTGAGAGTTTTGCTGGGTATAGTGCTTTGGGCTGGCATTTGTGTTCTCCTTGGGTCTGTATGAGATCTGCCCAGGATCTTCTAGCTTTTCTAATCTCTGGTGAGAAGTCTGGTGCAATTCTGATAGACCTGCCTTTATAGATTACTTGCCCTTTTTTCCTTACTGCTTTTAATATTCTTCCTTTGTTTAGTGCATTTGGTGTTTTGATTATTATGTGCTAGAAGGACTTTCTGTTCTGGTCCAGTCTGTTTGGAGTTCTGTAGGCTTCTTGTATGTTCATGGGCATCTCTTTCTTTAAGTTAGGGAAGTTAACTTCCATAATTTTGTTGGAGATATTTACTGGCCCTTTAAGTTGGAAATCTTCACTCTCTTCTATACCTATGATCCTTAGGTTTGCTCTTCTCATTGGGTCCTGGATTTCCTGAATGTTTTGGCTCAGGAGCCTTTTGCATTTTGCATTTTCTTTGACTGTTGAGTCAATGTTTTCTATGGTATCTTCAGCCCCTGAGATTCTTTCTTCTAACTCTTGTATTCTGTTGTTGATGCTTGCATTTATGACTCCTGAATTCTTTCCAAGATTTTCTATCTCCCGAGATGTCTCACTTTGTGATTTCTTTATTGTTTCTACTTCCATTTTTAGATCCCAGATGGTTTTGTTCAGTTCCTTCACTTATTTGTTTGTGTTTTCCTGTAATTCTTTAAGGGATTTTTGTGTTTCTTCTTTAAGCGCTTCTACCTATTTACCCATGTTCTTTTGTATTTCTTTAAGAGATTTTTGTGTTTCCTCTTTAAGGGCTTTTACCTTTTGACCCATGTTCTCCTGTATTTCTTTAAGGGAATTATTTATGTCCTTCTTAATGTCCTCTAACAGCATCGTGAGATGCGACTTTAAATCCAACTCTTGCTTTTCCAGTGTGTTGGGGTATTTGGAACTTGCTGTGTTTGGAGAACTGGTCTTTGATGTTGCCAAGTAGCCTTGGTTTCTGCTGGTAGGGTTCTTGTGCTTTCCTTTCACCATCCGGTTTTCTCTGATATTAGTTGGTCTTGCTGTCTCTGGCTGGAGTTTGTCCCTCCTATGGGCCTGTAAGCCTGTGACTGTACTCCTAAGAGATCACTTTCCCCTGGCTGGCTAAGCACAGAAGGCTTTGGATCTGCCTGGTTCCCTGCTGCAGATGGGGCCCAGAAGGGAAGACTCTTGTCCCAGCAGCAACATTGATCGTATGCCCTGTGTGCTCTTAGCTGTACCCCTCCAGAGGGAAGGTGGAGATCTCACCTCTGTGCCCAAAAGTGAAATCGCTGCTGGGAGATCACTCTCTCCTGGTGGGCTAAACACAGAAGGCTATGGAGCTGCCTAGTTCCCCACTGCAAATGGCGGCCGGAAGCTAGATCTTAATCTCTGTATTGATCAGAACGCTCTGAAAGCCTGAAGAACCAAGTTCAGTCCTGAAACCCATAAAAGAAGGAAATAGAACAACAAGGCTTTGGAGCTGCCTGGTTCCCTGCTGCAGATGGAGGCCGAAAGGGAACTATGTCTACCATTTTATCTGTATAATTTTCCATGAAATAGTCAATGTGTTTTTCTATATATTTCTTGAATTTTATCAGAAATATTTTCCATGTAAATCTTCAATTTTACCTGAATATGTTTATAATTCCATTGTCAATCAACTTAGGAATACTTTTACGGCTACCATTTTATATATATACATATATATGCATATATACATATATATATAAAATTTTCCCTGATAATCTTCAATTTTGACATGTTTTTTTACATTTTTCTACAATTTTATCAGAAATTTTTTCCATTTAAATCTTCAATTCTACCATAAAATGTTTTTACTTCCTTTTTCAATAAAAGAACACATTTTAAAAAAAAGTCTGGGGAATGGTTCAGTTATTGAAGTACTTGTCATGTGAGTATGAGGTCCAGAGTTCAGCTCTCTGGCATCCACATAAAAATTAGGCATGTTGGCAGGGGAGCTAGAGATGGTTTTTGAAGCTCACTGGTCAGCCATTCTAGTTAATTCTAGTCAACTACTTAGCTTCTGGTTCAGTGAGAGACTTTGTCTAAATAATAATAATAATAATAATAATAATAATAGTAATAATAATAATAATACAAAAAGAATAAAGAAAGATATCAACCTCTGGCTTTGTCATACATGCATGTGTATACATGTGTGGGTAAAACCACGCACATATGCTCACACATAACACACATATTCATACTCACACTCACACATGTAATCAAAAAGGGAAGAGCACAAGTGGGAAAGGTTGAATATGCCCTGCTCCTGAGAACCAGCCAGGGGTGGGGTGGGAGCCTGAGGGAGAAAGAAACACTAAGACTAGATTGGTTTACAGGAGAGTGGTTGAGTGGTCTGATGGTGGTCATCTGCATGCTGGGAGAGCAGAACACCCAGAATACAGCTTGACCCAAGAACATGGCCAACTCAGCCATCCCATTAAGGTACTGAGAGTCTGGAGAGTCACTGCACTGAAATCACATTGAATGAAGGTCTGACGTCAGTGCTGACATCAGTGCTGACGTGAGTGGGAGACAGCAGCAATGACAATCACCCTCAGAAAGAAATGGCAGCAGAATTACTCTATTACTTTTCTTGTTGCTGTGATGAAAGAAATTTAAGGAAGGGAATGGCAGGATTTTTTTCTTTTGGTTCATAGCTTGAGGATTCAGTACAGCATGTTGGGGAAGATGTGGAAAAGAGCTTGAGGCATTAAGTCTGTAGTGAGGAAGCAAGGAAAATGCCACACTCAGCCCTGTTGAGCATCAATGATGCAGCCCACTTTTAGAGTGGCTTTTCCCCCTTCAGTTAAATTTTTCTCAATATATCCTCATAGGCACATTCAAAGGAGTGTTTCCATGGTGGTTATAAACCTAATCAAGTTGTCAGTTTCACTCACCTGTGTCTTTTCCTTGGACCTTTTTGTATCTAAACCATAACCTATATGCCACTGCCTATACAGAGAGTAGATTGCCAGCCCCTACGCTTAGTTCATTTTCCCTACTAATACCCTCGAATACATGTGCAGAGCTGTGTCTCCTAAATGATTCTAAATTCAGTCAAGTTGATAATTGAGACCAACTATTGTAGGACTCAAAACTGAAACTGTATTATGTCAAAATATGTTTTTAATGTCAATGGATCAATCTCTAGCAGGCTGAATCTCTGTCTTCAGAGACAAGGTAAGGGCTTCGAGGGTCAAGAAGAGATGAGACACCTGGGAGGAAGAGAGACGCTCAACTATCAGTTCATGCCTGTCTCTATGCATAAAGTTCACATTTTTCTAGAATCTGGATAGCTAAATAAAACACACCCCAAGGCCAGACTCAGCTAGCAAGACATGGGCTCAAAGTTTAAGTATCATATGTAAATCGAATTAATTTTTCAACCATAAGAATCTTTACTATTCTCATGCAGTTTGGTCTTCATCCAAATTTACAGTTAAAATATTGGTTACTCATGATGAATGAGACAGTGTGCACAGAAAATGATTAAAAACTCATTATTATTCATTCAACAAATTGTTTTTGAGAGTTTTCTCTAGGTTGGCCGTGTAGTTAAAGCAATGACTATAACAGATGTGTCTCCTCCCTTGTAGAAACTTGGGTCTAATTAATGAATACTGCATGTCCACTTTTCAAGGGAGGCATACACCATTTTTCTCAAACTTTTTTCAATGATTGGTAAGACCCAAGTTCTCCAGGAAAGAGATGGAAGCAAATTATGCCATAAAGTAGAAGATACCGGGTGACGGTACACTAGCTGGACAGATATGCCTTTTTTGTCCAGGGTAGAGACTTGTAAAGGTTTTGGGAAATGTCTTTAGGAAGAGCTTACATCCTACTCTTTGCCAAAGACCTCCTTACTGATGTCATCAGTCCTGTTTCAAACATTAATATTGGCTGCTGGCCCCTGAATGCATTTACATGTGTAGTCCTTTTTGCAACATGGAGTCCATTTTACTCTAAAATCCTCATGGCATTCAGGAGAAAATAAAGAATGGAAATCAGGAGTTTCCATATTCTGGGCCCTATTATTTATCTTTGTATTACTGTCACCAAACACCTGACAGAAACAGCTTATAAAAAGAAAGGTTTTCTGGAGGACAGAGTTACAGGCGTGTTAGTGTCTGCTATGGTGGAAGGATGGGGTGTTTATGATAGCAAAAGCATGGAACAGAGGCATGTCACAGGGTAGGAAACCAGGAATTAGAGAGTGTGGGACTAGAGCTAGGGCCAGGAATAATTTTCAAAGACTAACCTTCAATGACCTACTTCTCTAGCCAGACCCCAGTTCATAAAGGCTCTACAGCCTTCAAAATAATGCCACAAGCTAGTGCTGGGTATTCAAACCATGAGACTTTCTGAGGCTATGGCAGGCTCAGACTATAACACTAGAAGAGGCAAAGCCAAAGAGTTAGCTGGGAACAACAAACACAGAGTGGAGACAAGTAAGCAGCAGGGATTCTGGGGATGTCTGTAGGAAGCAGAAATTATTTTCATAGGAAAAGATTTGTGAGGCAAACTAACAAATAGAAAATCATATTTCCAATCCATGTAGTCCAGGAGTATACACAAGATCAGGCTCCTCAAGAATGTGTAGCCAGATAAAATGCAGAATTTATACTTAAATAAGCAATGAATACTTCATTACTGTAAGCATATCTCAAGTATTATGTAAGACATACTGCAAGAAACTCGTTTCATCTAAAAGTCAAACTTAGTTGGACTTTACGGACTTTTGGTGTGCTGAGTCTGACATGTTCACCCCAGGGAAAACTACCCAGTGTCCTGGTGGAACCTACAGGCTTTATTTTGTATAACATGCAAGAATGGACATGGAATGACAGTCTACTTTAGATGCTCCATTAGTTAACTGACATATCAGTAAGGCTATGGGTCACTCCTGCTCTCCAAAGTGCAGTGATGGAAGCCAAGGCATGGAGAATAGGCTTAGTGGTCAGTTCAGAATTGAGCTTTTCAAGCTGTAATTCTACTATGTGAAAAAAAAATCTCAAAGAAATGGCCAAAGTTGTGGCTTAATTGTAAGCAGGTTGGGGTAGGGCCACTTCTTTGAAAGTTGGTCATATGTCCTCTGATGTATATCTTATCTTTGGACAAATAAAAGGAACCCAGAGTCTGGCTTTACAGAAGAGCAGTGCAAGTGGGAAGAACTCTTGGCATGTAAGCATGAGGACCTAAGTTCAAATCTCTAGCACCCACCTTTAAAATCTGGGCATCACCTGTAACCCAGCACTGTGTAGGGCAGAGATAGGTACATTACTGAGGTTTACTGGCTACCAAACTAGCCCCAAGTTCAGTAAAAGACCCTGTCTCAAGGGAATAAAGCAGAGACCTGGCCCTTTTGTAGATATGAGTGTGACCCTCTCTATATGTATGAGTATGTGTAACACACACACACACACACACACACACACAGAGAGAGAGAGAGAGAGAGAGAGAGAGAGAGAGAGAGAGAGAGAGAAGCTTTCTAAACCTTCAAAAGTCAGAGGAAGTAAAGAAAAATAAAACAAAACCAAAAAGAAACAAACAAAAAACCACTGAGGGAGCTTTCTAATACAAGGCTTGATTCTCAATGTGGTAGTTTATAGGATGGGTCCTGAGACAGAAGGAAGGCACTGATATTACCAATAAATTAATCCACTGATGAGTTTATTCGTGAGCAGAATATTGAGAAACTTGTCAGTTCTATTTCCACTGGTGTGATGAAATGCCTAGACCAAAACAGCAGAAGGACGGAGTTTGTTTTGACTTGTGGTTCCAGAGGGGTGGAGTCCATCACAGTGGAAAAAGCTTGGCAACAGTCTGCAGAGGTGTGGCAAGAGAGGCAGGAAGCTGGTTGGTCACATGTTCACCCACATGCAGGAAGAAGAAAGAGAGAACAGGAATTGGGGTAAGGCTACAAGCCCTCAAAGTCCATCCCCAACTAAGTACCTCTGCCAGCAGGACTCCACCTCCTGATGATTCCATAACCTCCCCCAATACCACCACCAACTGCAGACCAAGTGTTCCAATGTGGGGCATAGTTTTTGTTCAAATTACCACAAGGAGGTCAGACCTAGTTGGAGGTAGTGGGTCAGCACAATTTGCTTATGACAAGCAGATCTTTTCCCTGACTCCATTCTGCTCCCCTGCCCTCGTTTCCTCTCCTCCTCCTTCTCCTCACTCCTCCTCCACCTTCTCTTTCTCCTTCTCTTCTTCCTTCTCCCTTTCCCCTCCTTCTACTGCCTCTGATAACAGCATGAGCTATGAAAATCTGCCCGCTATCTGCTTCTTCCCATGATGCTCTGCCCTACTATACTGGAGCCAATGATCACAGGTTGATTCCATGGACCAAAGTATGTCCTCCTTTTTGTCAATTTCCCTAGGTATTTTGTTACTGTGGTAGAACATTGACGAACATCAACATTTATTTTGCTTTCTTTTAAGTGGAAGGAAAAAAGTAAAATGCTTCTTGTTCATCAACTTAAGTTTTACTCCAAAATATACTAAATTCCACAAAAACACATGTCTCCAGATATACAAGCTTGGTCATTTCTCAGAGGACAAGCTTCTTCCTTGTAAACTGTTGGGATCAGGATCCAGGTCACAGTCGCACCTTATCCCAGGCTAGCAGGCATCTTTGAAGAGAACACATGCTGGGCCGGTTCATCATTCTCTAGCACTTCCTACACAGAGGGGAGTATCCCACGCAAAGATTTCTTGCCTGGACATTTTGACACTTGAGCTTCAGTGTTAGGAAAAAGAAAGGAAACTTTTCTCCTAAGACATCCCAACAAGAAGAACAGGCAGTCTCAGAGCATCTCCAGGGCTGAGTTTTTCATTTTTTAATCTGGACAGGAAACATTTTGGACGTGGAGAACTGTATCTCCCTGATTTCTTTACTGATTGACTCCTTGACCTAAGGCTCATTAGTCCTTCTACATGAATATGCACACGGGCATCTGCACACACACACACACACACACACACACACACATTCCGTGTGCATATGGAGATGTAGATGAATGGTAAGAACCACTGTTCCCTTTAACACACAGGCTTCATCCTTTGGCTCCAGTTCTTTTTCCTTTCAAGAAAAGGACCAAAGAAATAACTTTATCAAAGAAACACAAACCTCTAATGAAGATAACTTTCACACGTCTGCTTGTCTAGGCCACAACTCCTGTGTATTGGGCTGAATAACGCCATTCTAGAAGTTGCTGTAGAGAAATGCTTTAACTGAGGTTACCATGATTAGCCTTTGGTAAAGCAAAATGTATATCATGACAAGAGAAAAAGGAACTAGAAACAGACCTCCCTGCTGCAACGTCATTTTGGTTCTGTTTCCCGAAGACCCTAATTAATATGCTTCTCGGTCAAATCCCATTTTTTCTCTATTTTCTACTGTGTTAGTTGTTCTTGGAGTCCTCTCTGAGTTCTTAGGCTATTTTGGAAGAACTTGGATTGGTTAGAGGACCTTGTGAAGCACATGCCGACACTTCACCTTGACCAGGAGGCATTGGTCTGCCTCCTCTGCCCATCCCCTCCCTCACCCCACCCCCCGCACACACACACACACCCATCCCAGTTTTGCCATTTCACTCAGCAAAGGTGAACTCACCTGCCAACATGACTTCTCCTAGAATCCTGGAGCTGCTTTGTCGACATCACACTTGACAAAGATGATTCATTTAAAAAGCTTCTCTCCCTAGATGTGTGAATTTCTTGCACAGCTTTGGGCTTCAAGAAGCCTCTGAGTGAGGAAGAGGAGTGGCGGGCCGGATCGCAAGCTCCCAGAAACTCATCGCTCTGTGCTGAGTTGAGGAACCTCCACAATGACTGTGGATCGAGTTTATGGGAAGAAAAGAGTCTGTGAGCAGGCCTCAGTGGAATCTGTTCCCTTCACCCAGACGGCATGGGATGATTCCGCTAGGCTTCAAGGGGTCACTGAATCACACACACGAAGGCTGTGTTAAAAATCGTGGGGTTAGCCCAAATGCTCACATTTTGCTGTCTTATGCATGAGCATCAAAGTGGGTGCAGAGCCTCAACACCATAATCCATTATCAAAACTGAAAGCAGCTGGTTAAATTTTTAGACTTTCTACACAGAGAACCTGCATCTGGTCTCAGTTTGCTGCAAAGAAATCAGTTTCATTCTTCTACCCAGCCCCACTACAGAGAGCCCCAGGAGCAGCCTGGCTCCCCAGCTCAAGATTCACTGCCCTGCTTTCAAGCCTTCAATCATGCTGAAGAATCTTTGGTGTTGCCCTCAACCCCTAGCCTAGAAGCCATCTCAGAGCTGGGCGTCTACAGTCCCAGCAGTTCACCCAAGGCTGGGGATTAGAAATGGCAGCTCTGAGCCCCCAGAAATCACATATATGAAAAAAGAAGAAAATCATTCGTAATGAACAGTTTCAAAACTAATATTTTAGGGTTGTGCAAAGTTAAACTATTGACTCGTTCTATTAATTGCAGAGTCAGAGCTCAGCCATAATTTATCTCTTTGATTCCACTGACCATCAGCAGTTGGGGCTATTCTCTGCCTAGCCTTAGAGACCAGTTAAATGATGACGTCCAAACCCCCCCACCTCCCCCCAGCCTGTCTCAGCAGTTCTCCAGGTACTTCCTGTCTCCCCAGTTTCACTGTCTGCCAGTTACTTCAGACAAGTCAATATGTTTAAATTATATCTGAACTCAAAGTAATTAATCATGAAATTTGTGCTTTGTCATGTGGTTTAAAAAAAAAAAAACCTTCTGTTTGGCATTTCACTGAATCACAATTAAAAAGCCAAAGCTACCTGCAATGCGTGGTGAGTACCGCTTGCGCTTTGAAGTTGGAATCCTTCTGGACAAGGTTGTGTAAGGAGAGCCAAGACAGCATTTGGGAAAAAGTTGAGCAGATCAAAGGAAGACTCCTGTGAGCTGGCCTGGTCGAAATGTACGGAACGGAGTGCACAAAGATCACGTGATGAACTGCCTCTCTGATGGATTTTACAAATATGGCCAGCGCTTTGCAGCTTGCTCTATCGTTACAGTACGCACTGCGTTGGACCTGTCTCACTACACACTAGCCGTGGTGCTTCCTTTCAGCAGCTTTAGCCTTGTCCTTACATCATGTGACCTCAGCATCCAGTCCCCTTGATCCCGTTTCCTTCAGTGCTTCCGTCCTGATTCTCAAGGTGATATGGTGAAGAGTTCCCATCTATGAAATGATATACCCCACTCACAAGACCACAGGTACAGTTGAGTGAGGGGATTCTGACTCTTATGGACTATACAGAATGTTTTTTAATTCCCACTCATCCAGAAAATGTCAAGAGTTTTAGACGGTTTCTGCTGGGAGTTAGAGATGAGAACCAAACAGATGTTTCTCACTATGTGATAGTGTCACACCATTAAAGACATTTCAGAAGCAATGGTAAAGAGGTAAACCTAGGTTTCCTAAAAACAGAACTTTCCAGCAAAGGCTTCAAAGCTTACAAAAAAATCCCATCTACCACAGCACCAGTCAGGATTTAGTACAGGAAGCAGGACACTGAAATTCTGGGTATTTAAAGCAAGGAATGATAAGCGTTTAAGGTCACTGTAGAACTGAAGGAGTAGGTTCTCAGGGCTGGGCCTTCAGGATGACTCCTGAACCATTACAGGAAATGATGAATGTTCACAATAAGGCCCTGTCTCAGGTGCTCACTCCTCTATAATCTACCTTGAGGAAGATTAGCATTACTAGTGTGTATACCATTTTCATGTAACACAGGCTTTGCTGTAACAATGAGAAGATGAACAAAAAACAGAAAAAAAAAACTTCAGCCTGGTATCAATGTGTATTCTCCCAGGTGCAGTTCCTTCATGATTCTTACTCTCCCAAGGTTGACATTCTAATACACAGGAAATGAAACGATGTGGCTGTTGTCAAAGACAGACACTGTAGACAAAAAAATTATCAGTGTAGGTTTATCTGGATAGAGGCCACCCTCGAAAGCCAAATTTAAAAGAGTTGTTATGGAAACATCAGTCTCAGCAAACATAGTGATTGCATTGTTGTTCAAATTGTGAAGCCCTAGGGAGTCAGCCACAGTACTGAAGAACAAGCAACAGGCTAGGGACAATCTCCCTCCACAATCCCTTAAAAAGGAGAGTCAGAGGAGGGAAAGAAGAACTTCAGAAGTTCACAAACGTTGTGACAGGACAGCTGAAGAGTGCTGAGAGAAAGACTCAGCACAAGAAAGACTCAAAAGAAGCCAAGGTAAGCCCCCAGCAGTGGGCAAGGAAGCAAAAGCCCCTGTCCCAAATGAGAGCTCGGAGGTGACAGTGACAGGCCAGGGGCCCAATACCAGGCCTTTGCAAGCTTCAAATCCAGCTGGGGATGTTGATGCCTCAGTGATTCCTCCAAAGGACACTGAAGAAGAACCCCCTTCTGTCACTCTAAACATCTAGTATCTGGTCACATTTTTTTTTGATATTTTATTTATTTACATTTCAAATGTTATCCCCTTTCCCAGTTTCCTCTTCCACAAACCTTCTATCTGGTCCTCCCTCCCCCCCCTCCCGCTTCTATAAGGGTGCTCCACCACCCACCCACCCACTCCCACCTCATCGCCCTGGCATTCCCCTACACTGGGGTATCAAATCTTCACAGGACTAAGGACCTCTCGAAGAGTCTGGTCACATCTTAAAGTGGATCCTATTGTTTAAAACTGAGCAAATAAACAGGGTGGGTGGGGGAGCGGGGACTGGACAGATGACTCAGCAGTTAAGGGCACTGACTGCTCTTCCAGAGGACCCAGGTTCAAATCCCAGCACCCACATGGCAGCTCACACCTGTCTGTAACTCCAAGATCGGAACACCCTCACATAGATGTACATGCAGGCAAAATGCCAATGCACATAAAATAAAGGTAAATAACGTTTAGAAAAAGAAAGAAAAGAAAAATCCACCTGAGCAACTTGGGGGTGGAGGATGTGGCTGAGACTGAGGTAAAGCAGAAAGTTGGGGAGCCTGGATTTAATCTGCCATTGCTTACAGCAATAGACAGCCATGGGAGGCAGCTCTAGTGAGCAAGAGGGCTGGACTCTGACAAGGCAAAATGTGCAGTCAGCAGGGGGCTCACGTAAGGCAGTGGAGGCTATAATGCACCTTTGATAGTTGAGGAACAGAGCTCATCAACTGAGTTCTGGGGTTCGGTAGCCCTGACAGGAGATCTACAAATCCATCACAGGATTCAAGCTTGGCAGTGGCTCTCTAGCTGGGTGGTTAATACTTGGGAGACCTTGAGAGTACAAGGGGGATACTCTGCCTTCATAGAGCTCAGTGCGTGGATAATTGTCATGCTTCCAGTGGACTTGAATCCCCAGAAAATCACAAGCCACCATGGAAAGATAATCTAGGGAGTGGTTCTCAATCTGTGGGTCATGACCTCCATGGTGGTCAAATGACCCTTTCACGGGGGTCACCTAAGACATCAGAAAACATGGATATCTACATTAGAATTCATAACAGTAGCAAAATTACAGTTATGAAGTAGTAACAAAAATATTTTTGTAGTTGGGGTGGGGGGGCGGGGTCACCACCACATGAGAGTCACAGTGTTTGGAAGGTTGAGAACCACTGCTCTAGAGGGTGAGAGAGGTTTCCCAAATCACAAACCACTAAACTAAACGTTGCCAGCAGAGACCTCTAATATGCAGAGGAGGGATGCTGCTAAAGACTGCTCTGGTGGGCATGCAGGCTCAGGTGAGACGAATTATGGGGCTCACTTGATGCGCCTGTCCATCCTACTCCAATGCACATAACAAGCCGCTTCCAGGCATCACCAAAGAAGCTGCAACAGCACTGATTTTTTGATTTACTTTTTTTTTGTTGATGTCTTTGCTTTTCTTTTTCTCTGTAATTTCACTTTTACCAGTGTTCTTTATGGTGCCACATTTAAAAGCAGTTTTATGTTGTTTTCTTTCTATATTTTATCTAATTGTTTACACACTGATTTCATCATTGAACGTCTTTTCATTTGTTCCTCTTTGCCCTTAAGTGCTCCTCCCCACATCCCACTATAATTGTAGTGGTGTTTTTACTTCATTCTGTTATTTTTTTAAGACCTATGTTTTCATTTTTAATCCGCCTTACATTTATACAACTTTTCTTTCACTTTTTCTCATGGCTGGAAACTTTTGTGTGTTCTCTTCCTGGTCTTTAATTTCGTCTAATCCTCTGTGCTTTCTTGCCCACTCTATTACACTCTCCTACATTCCTCTCCTCTCATCTACTAGCCTGGCTTCTCCATGACTCTTCGCCTCTCCTGCCTCCATCCTTTATCTCATCCATTTGCTATTTAAATATATATCCTAAGTAATTTTTTAACTCTATAACATATTCTGCATTGTTTTTGACATTTTCTATGTATGATAACTGATACTGGTGGGTTTTGTATGTTTGTATCATCTATTGTTGGATATTATTGCTGGGATGGAAGTTAATGTTCTCCTCTCTGAGTTGTGTTGATGGCTGGGGCCAACTCCCAAGGTTGGCTGCTCCATAAGAAGATTTCCAAATAAAACCAAAAGAGAAATGTAAACCAATGGAAGCACAAATCTCAAAATAGAAACATGAAAAGGGAAAGCAACCTGAATCTATTAAGTTAGATAAAAGATTTAAAATGCTGAATTCGCCGGGCAGTGGTGGCTCACGCCTTTAATCCCAGCACTTGGGAGGCAGAGGCAGGAGGATTTCTGAGTTCGAGGCCAGCCTGGTCTACAGAGTGAGTTCCAGGACAGCCAGGGCTACACAGAGAAACCCTGTCTCGAAAAACCAAAAAAAAAAAAAAAAGAAACTCTTAAAATGCTGAATTCAACAGTACTAGAGAGGTAAATGCCAAATGAAGATTTCAAACATATACTAGTTAAAAGGATCAGTTACTCCAGGGAGAATAAAAGCAAACAGACAAATTCAATCTAGGCTCTAGAAAGGAAAGTCATCAACATAGAGAAGAAAGCTAAATACGTGAGCAAGTCTGCATCATGGATGAGAAGGTCAATACAAAAGAAAAATTCAGCAAGAAAATTGTCTCTAAAAGAAAACCAAATAGAAATTTTGTAAATGAATAGCTCAATGAATAAAATAAAAACACGTGGGAAAGAATCTTGACTCGGCCAAGAAGGAAAAAATATCAGGAATATAAAACAAAGTTGGTTGGCTGAGAGCATCCACCTCTGTATTTGTCAGGCTCTGGCAGAGCCTCTCAGGAGACAGCTATATGAGCCTCCTATCAGCAAGCACTTGTTGGCATCCACAATAGTATCTGGGTTTGGTAACTGTATATGGGATGGATCCCCAGGTTGGGCAGTCTCTGGATGGTTTTTGCTTCAGTTTCTGCTCCACACTTTGTCTCTGTATCTCCTCCCATGGGTATTTTTTTCACCCTTCTAAGAAGGACTGAAGTATCCACACTTTGGTATTCCTTCTTCTTAAGCTTCATGTGGTCTTTGAATTATAGCTTGGGTATTCCAAGATTCTTGGCTAATATCTACTTATCAGTGAGTGCATACCATGTGTGTTCTTTTGTGATTGGGTTACCTCACTCAGGATGATATTTTCTACTTCCATTCATTTGCCTAAGAATTTCATGAATTCACTGTTTTTGATACCTGAGTAGTACTCTATTGTATAAATGTACCACATTTTCTGTATTCATTCCTCTGTCAAGGGACATCTGGGTTCTTTCCAGTTTCTGGCTATTATAAATAAGGCTCCTCAGCCCACCATTGGACTGAGCACAGGGTCCCCAATGGAGGAGCTAGAGAAAGGACCCAAGGAGCTGAAGGGGTTTGCAAGCCTCATAGGAAGAAGAACAATATGAACCAACCAGTATCCCCAGAGCTCCCAGGAACTAAACCACCAACCAAAGAGTACACATGGAGGGACCCATGGCTCCAGCCACATATGTAGCAGAGGATGGCCTTGTCAGACATCAATGAGAGGAGAGGCCCTTGGTCCTATGAAGGCTCGATGCCCCAGTATAGGGGAATGCCAGGACAGGGAAACAGGAGTAGGTGGGTTGGTAAGCAGGGGGAGGGGGGATGGCATTAGGGGGTTTTCAGAGGAGAAACAAGGAAAGGGGATAACATTTAAAATGTAAATAAAGAAAATATCTAATAAAAAATAAGACAAAGCTGGCAAAACACAATATTCAAACACTGAAAGAAATAAAATGACCACGACCACAAAGTCCAATAACTTGAAAGACTCAAGACACCAAGCCTACAAATTTACGGAACAGAAGGCCCTGAGATAAACACTAAAGGTATAGAGAATCTATTCAAAGAATTTATGGCCTAAAATTTCCCAAATCTAGAAAGAGAATTAGACATCCAAATATAAGGTGCATTTAGAACTCAAGTAGACATTATTAGAGAAGAAATACTTAAAACTATGAGACTATATAAGACTTACGACTTATATGGTTCTTATAGTTAAGATGTCAAAAATAAAAAGCAAAGAAACAATATTAAAAGCAATAAGGGGAAAGGATTAACTCACAGAAGCAGATACCTCAAAATATCATCAGATCATTCATCAGCATTTTAAAACCAGGAAGTCTGGAACAATGTATTTCAATGTATTTCTGAACCTAACTGCCAACCAAGATTGCCAGACCGAGCAAAGCTATAATTTTTTTACTATTTTTAAATACTGATTTATTATTAATACCTTGCTGGCAGCTCAAATTTTCAAATTTGGTACAGAAAACTCTGCTCTAGACTACCAAGAGTCGAAGTTTTTATAAGTGATTTATTTGCACTGAGTTTTATAATGTTAACCGCTAGGCAACTCAAAATCATAGTATTCTTTCATCCCATTGGTATAGTAAAACACTGACCAAAAGCAACATGGGGAGGGAAGGGTTTTATTTGACTTACAGGTCTATCAGAGGAACCTGAAGCAGGAACTGAAGTAGCAATCTTGGAGGAATTATGCTTACTGGCTTGATCCCTAGGGGTTGCTCACACTATTTTTTTTTATTTAATCCAGAGCTACTTCCCCAAGCTTGGCACCACCCTATGTGGGTGGGGCCTCTCACAACCCATATCACTAATCAAGAGAATGCCACCACAGATTGGTCTACAGGACCATCTGATGGAGGCATTGTCTTCATTGAGATTTCTTTTTTTTCTATATTTTTTTATTTACATTCCAAATGATTTCCCCTTTCCTGTTTCCTCCCTCCCCGAAAGTCCCATAAGCCCTCTTCCCTCACCCTGTTCCCCATTCAACCCCCTCTCGCTTCTCTGTCCTGGTATTCCCCTACATCCAGACTTTCCAGGACCAGGGGTCTCTCCTTCCATCTTCTTGGAAATCTATTGATATGTGAATTGTGTCTTGGATATTCTGAGATTCTGGGTTAATATCCCCTTAACAGTCAAAGCTATCATTTAAAACTGGCAGAGAAATTAGTAAAATTTATAAAACAATCAAGCTCAAACTAATGGCAGTTCATGACCACCAAATCAGCACTGAAGAAGATGCATAAAGAAACACTATACAGAGACAGAAAGAAGATAGTCTTAATCATTAAAGTACAGAAAAGAATAAAATTCATGAGTGGAAAAAAAATGAAGAAAACTTAGAAAGTAATCAGTCATTTCCAGCTCACTAAAACAGAAAATCCCTACTAATAATAGGAGAGAAGAAAATAACAAACATTCATTCAAACAGCCAGAAAACAACCAAGAAAACTGTAGGAATTAGTGAATGCACCTCAATAATAAGCTTAAATGTAAATAGATTAAGCTCACTAATAAAGAAATAGAGACTAACTGGCTAGATTAATAAAAAAAGATCTAACTATATATTTTTGCCAAGAAATATATCTCACTATCAAAGATGCCCACAGACTGAGAAACAAAGATTGACTCTTCCTATCAAAAGCAAAAAATTGAAGCTAAAATCTATGTAGTATAGCTATTCTAAAACTTGGTAAAATAGACTTCGAACTAAGATTATCCAGAAAATATGAAGATCATTTCTTATTAATAAAAGGACCAAGAGGTATAATCTGTGTTAGGTATCCAAGCTTCACCAAATACACAGTAAAAACATAAAAGCTCAGACAGACCTCATAATGGGTAACTTCAATACCTCACTTTGTTTTATACTGGTCATCCAAACTAAAAATTAACAAAGAAATTTCATAGTTAAACTACATCATACATAGATAAAAAATATGTATCTATAAGCTGGGAATAGTGGTATATGCCTTTAATCCAAGTACTCAGGTGGCAGAGGCAGACAGATTTCTAAACTCAAGTTTAGCCTGGTCTGCATAGTACGTTCCAAGACATCTAGAACTATATAGTAAGATCCTGTTTTGAAACAAACAAACAAACCCCATGTATCTACAGATGCATAATATAACTTTTCCATAGAACATTCTTCCCAAATAAATTACTGTTTAAATTACTATTGATGTGATGAGACACTACAACAAAGGCAATCCTTAAAAGTAAACACTTAATTGGGAGCTTGCATACAGTTTCAAAGGGTTAGTCCATGGCCATCATAACAAGAAATATGAGGGCAGACTAGCAGGTATGATGCTGGAGCATTACATCCTGATACACAAGCCCCAGGCAGAGAGAGGGAGGGGAAGGGAGAGGGAAGGAGAGGTAGGGAGGGAGAGGAAGGGAGAGGGAGAGGAGGAGGTAGAGGGAGGGAAGGAGAGCGAGAGGAAGGGGAAGAGAGAGAGAGAGAGAGAGAGAGAGAGAGAGAGAGAGAGAGAGAGAGAGAGAGAGAGAGAGAGAGAGAGATTGAAGCTACTATGGACTTTTGAAATTTCAATGTCTACACCAGGGACACACCTCCTTAAGGTGTATCATTGGGCACTCAGGCATTCAAGCAAGATCCCACCTCCTAATCCTTCCTTCCCAAACAGTCTTACTAACTGAAGATCAAGTATTCCAACACATGAGCCTATGGAGGCCATTCTCATTCAAATCACCGCTTCATTCTATGCCACAAACTAAGACTTAATAAATACAAAACAATAGAAGTAATTTCTTTTATCTTATTAGGCCACAACAAAATAAACTTAACAAGAAAAACTACAGAAATACTTGGAGAATAAGCAATAAACTTTTGAATGATCAGTGGGCCACTAAAGAAATCAAGAAGAAAAAATTTAACTCCTAGAATCAAATGAATGTGAAAGCATAATTTACCAGAATCTTTGTGATATAGTTATGGTGAGAAAAATTTATAATATAAATGTTTGCATTTTAAAAAATCAAAACAATCTGAAATGAATAACCTAATAATGTGCTTGGGATATCTTCATAAAATGAGACTATGCCAAAGCCCAAAATAGTAATAAAAAATAATAAATAAATAAAAAATATCAGGTCAGAAATTTTAAAAATGGAGTATAAAAGAATGATATAGAATCAATCAAATATAAATTGGTTCCTCAAAAAAATAAACATTAACAATTCTCTAACCAAGTTAGCCAAAAGAAAAAGAAAGTAGACTCAAATTAGTAAAATTAGAGGTAATAAAGGGGAAATTACTACAGATTCCAGTGAAATTCAGATGATTGCCATGGAATTCTTAGAAAATTCCAAAATTAGAAAATTCAGAAGAAACGGGTATATTGCTATACATATACAAGCTACCAAAATTAAGCTAAGAAGTTATAAACAATTTAAACTTAGCATAACAAGTGATGTCTCCCCACAAAGAAAGCTGAAAATCACACAGAAGAGATTCACTATCAAATTCTACGGCATCTTTAAAGAGCTAACACCAGTACTCGTCAAACTGTCCCACAAAATACTCCTCAACATGGGTCCACAGACTCACTCTATGAAGCCTATGTCACTCTGATCATAGGAGGATATCGCAGCAAAAGGAAATTATGGATCAACTTTTCTGATGAACAGCGATAGAAATATTCTAAGTAAAACAGAAATCGAACGCAAGTACACTTTGAGATCAAACAACACAGAAGTTGGTTTTATCCATTAATGAAAGTTTAGTTCAACACTTGCAAGTCAATAAATGAAATAAAATACATGGATAGACTTAAGGATAAAAGTTGCACGATCATCTCAACAGATTAAGTAAAGGATTTTGCTAGCGTTCAGCATCCCTGCATCATTAAATCCCTGAAAAACTTAGGAACAAGTAGAACATATCCCAAGAAAGTATGGGCTTTATATATCAATTATATATCCAGTATTATACGAAGTGGAAAAAAAGATTGAGACAAGATTGCTCTCTCTCTCTCTCTCTCTCTCTCTCTCTCTCTCTCTCTCTCTCTCTCTCTCTCTCCTCCAAGTTAAAGTTGAAATCTTAGTTAAAATGAGAAGACAAAAGAAAGAGAAGGTCACAAATCAGAAAGGAAGAGGTCAAAGTAGCCTTATTTAACATGACCCTCTACTTTAAAGAAACAAAGTCTAGAGACACCAGAAAACACTTAGACCTGATACACACATTCATCAAAGCAATAGGATACGAAAATCAAACATGTAAAACCCACCCCTTTTCCACATACCGATAGTGAACTCTTGTAGAAATAGGGAAGTAGGGTATGTCATCCACTTAATCAAGGAAGTACAAGACCTTTACAAATGAAAACTTTAAACAATGAAGAAAGTAACTGAAGAAGAAACTAGAATATGGAATGACCTCCAATATGCATGGATTGAAACAATACTGTGAATGTAGCTATATTATCAAAAGCAATTCACAGATCCAATGCAATCCCTTCTAAAATTCTAATTACATTCTTCATAGAACTTGAAAAATATATAATTTAAAATTCATATGGAAGCACAAAAAAAACCCCTCCCAGATAGCCAAAATAATCCTGACTAGAGAGAGTGATACTGGAATTGGTACACTATCTGATTTCAATTTCATATTACAAAACCATAGCAACAAAACTTTCATGGCACTGGCAAAGGTAAAAACAACCCCTACATATGTATCTCAACAGAATAAGGGGACCCAAAAATAAACCAACCCAGCCACCTAAACTTTAATGAAGGCATCAAAAACATACATCCTCTTTGAAACATGGTATTCAGAAAACAGGATTCAGATCTATCTCTCATTCTGTATAAAATAAATTCAAAATGGACCAAAGGTTCATATGGAATCTGAAACTGTTTAAAAAACTCGTATACAAACATTTCAAGACACAAGCATAGAAAGAGACCCCATTGTCTCAGAAAATAATCTCAAAAATTGTCAAATATAAAGAAAAATGTGTAGAAGTAGAGGTCATTGTACTAAGTGAAATAAGCCAGACTCAGAAATGAGAACATGGAAGTCTTCATATGAATGATCTAAGGTTGAACATTTAAACATCTCTTTCCTTCCTCCTTCATGTGTGTATGTGAGTGTGTGTGGGTAGGTGGGTGTGAACGTGTAGGTGTGTGTGAGCATGCACATGGTGCAGGTTGGGAAGTGTGAAACTAGAAAGAAAACCATGAGAACTTAGTAAGAGCTATTAAGGGAATACGGTTGGAGAAACTGAATAGGATTCATGAAAACAGAAGAGACTATTGGGATGGAGAAAGGGAACCAGTAAGGATGGGGCAGGGGGAAAACCGAGAACATTGAGGAGACAATGAATAAGAAAAGATATAATGACTTAGGTATCAAGATGCCGTCATGAAGTCACCATTTTTATATAACTTAAAAGTTAATTTTAAATTTTTTTTTTAAAAAATGCTTTAAGGTATTCTAGAACAGTATGAAAAAACTGTCATTCAATCTTTTTTTGATAATAAAATTTGTGGAGACCCAGCCATGCTCCTTAGACTACTTGTTGCACCCTGGTGGCAGAATTACTACACACAATTGGTGCAGTCAGCAATCCTCATCCACTTACCATGCACCTCCACTCCTCTCCTGCCTCTACGGAAGGCATGCTAGTCCTCCCGCCAGGCAGCAGGAGGACAACTAAAATTCAGAGAAGTTAGTTCTTATCATAAATGCAATGAGGTCTTACCACACGGCTCAAACACCAACTCTCTACAAGAGAATTATCTCTTGCAGTGAGCAGGAAATTCTGTGTTCTTTTGTTGTTGTTGTTGTTGTGTTTGTTTAACTCCTGGTTAGCAAACGAAGACAGCTTTCAAAGATTACTAATTTACAGGAGCAAAGAAACTTTCTAGATCAGAACCATCCAACAAGAGGAAAGATTGTGTGGCAGTGCTATTTACTGGTTGAGAATCATGTTTCTAATTTCAACTGTAATAGCCACATAGTTTTAGTGGGCAGTCCAATTCTAAATGTGTACATTAAGTCCTTTCTTCTTTGGGTTGTTAAGTCTGCAATAAAACCCTGTTTAAAGATAAAATATTTCAGATTCACAAATAAATAAGAATCTCAAGCATGTTTTATAGAAAGGCATCTGAATATGTTTGCATCAATAAGGGGCAAAGGCTCTCTTCATGGTAGCACATGGAGTCTAGACCATGTAGGCAGTAAAATCTGGAGGGCAAAGGGGTTGTTAAACCTGCAATGCTAACAACATTGTCAACCTTCAGGAGGCTCTGGTCTCTATGGGTAGGATTCATTCTCTCTCTCTCTCTCTCTCTCTCAACTAGACTTTAAGCCTTTAACTCAGTACACAGAGAAACCTTTTAAGCCATTGATCGGTACAAATACTTAGACTTAATACTCACATTTCCTTTCTGGCTAACATAATATTTGTTCATTATACTTTGTTTTTCTTATTATATAAATGTTATTTTTCATTTGTACAGCAATAGAAATGGATGTTAATATATATGTATATATATAAATTCATACATATATGTCATATACCTATGCATACACATACATACACACACATATATGCATACACACGCACACACACACACACACACACACACACACACATATATATATATATTTCAACATTGACCACTATCCCAGAACAAACACCTAGTAAGTCACTTCAAATAATTTCTAGGCTTAAACACACACTCATTTCCGTTTTTCTCTGCTGAGTGTTTCTGAGTGTGAGAGAAACAGACATGGAGCAACGAACAAGCCCACTCACAACTAAGTCAAAGGCATAGGAGGTGACACTTGAGTTGCCAGCTCTCCCTGACCCTGAATCATGTGTCTTTCAGATTAACAAGATATGGGCCACGTTTCTGCAGCTAGACATCTGGACTTTACAGCTGCCACAAGGACCCCATGTGGCTGGGAATGTCAGCTTGAATCGGGGACAAAGACAAGGAAAGGAGAAATGGCAAGATGTTGTGTGGCTCCTGAGCCACCTATGTAAACCCGTTCCTGAACTTTTTGTCAATTCTGAGAGGACATAATTTACACTATATCCATAGTTGTGTCCCAGAAATTCCAATCTGCTGTGGCTCAAAGTATTGGCCTCACTAGATCTATAGGTACTTCCAAATAAGGCCATTTTTCTCACTTTGGAACTTAAAATCTAAGAAAGAAAAAAATGCCTTCCAATCTGCTTATTACTCCTGATTCCCCCACCTTTCCCCCCTATTCAGGGACACTGACGAGAGAAACTACACTGAATTTGACAGCACTCAGTGATGAATTGTCTCAAATCTACAACATTGTTCAAGGTGATAAGAACTTCTCAGTTGAGAATTATGCGTTTAAGTCTTAAGACAACGGCAAACTCCAGAAATCTCTAGAAAGAAACAACAAAAGAGCGCCTGGCAGCTACATGCTCATATAGAGATATTTCTCCATGACTTTAGTTAAAAATATCAGGGAGAGCCCCCAATATCAATGATAATCCTACTCAGACAGAAGCTACAATGTTAAGGCCCCAACGACTGGCTTGCCTCTCTATCAGTCTGGAATTCTTGTCCTGGCACTGATGAACACTGCAAAGTCAAAACCACCAATTCATTCAAATTCCAAGAATAGACACAGGCATGTGTGATGGATACAATTTCCGACTGTAACTTTGTCTACATTTACCACAGCAATGCAAATTTCCAGAACTATTATGGCTGGAATCTTGGTCTAAACTGATCAGTCATGGTCTCCAATGCCCCTGTAATCAGGTAAACCAATACTTCTGTGCCTCTGCCAACTGTGCTACTGTAGAGACAAACCATGGATGATAAGATTGACTGAGTTGTGACTGGAATGGTCTCCAGTGGAATGAATGGCCACATGCAAAAGACCTTGTAATATCTCTCAAGCTCGGGCTGCCTGTTGAATCCCAGTGCAATGGCTTCTGACCATGATCTTCCTGGGCTCTTGCTGCCAAAATCCCTCAACACGGGCAATTACAGTAGATGGAATAAGGGAACCCACATGTCTCAATCCTTCATATCCCAGTTTCTTTTTTCATAAAATAGGTATCTAAAAGGGGGCCTTTATGGCTTCCTTCAGGAACCAAAAGGGATAACGTAAATGTATCTGGTAAGTGGTGGGCAATTAAAAAGCAACAGCTATAAAATTATAATGTGCTTTCATTTTATGATTGAATTGGAAAGAATAATGATGCTAACCAAAAAATTAATCAAAATCAAATGTCTTTACCATATTTTTCCTCTGAAAGTATAATTTCCTACCTTTAACCATTTCTTAAATCTCAAAAGCAATGTTGATTCTAGCTGCCCTATCTTTTGTCAGGGGAGGAAGTGACTTACAGAACTGATACAAAGGCCATGGAGGGAGGCTACTTACTGGCTTGCTCTCCACAGCTTTCTCCTGCTTATAGTATTCAGGACCACCAGCCTAGGGATGGCCCCACCCACAGTGGGCTGGACCCTCCTATATTAACACTAATTAAGAAAATGTCCTACAGCTGGATCTTACTGAGACATTTTCAGTGGAGATTCCCTCCTTCCATATTATTCTAGCTTATTTCAAGTTGACATAAAACTCTGACTGCCCTATATTAAAATGTGTATAGAGTCATTCACGCAATTGATGCAATGAAGGCAGGCAGGCTTGTCAGCATGACTTCCTGAAAACATTTTTCTGAAGCTATATTAACTCCATGTTTTACAAAAGTGATATTAAAGAAAGTCACTATGTAGCAAAATTAACCTGCAACTAATAAGCAAAAACCTTCTGGGTGAGCAACCTACAGAATCATTATTTCAGTTAGCATCAGTTGCCTTGCACTATGTTGTGTGGGGGGGATTGTTTAATCCCTTTAAAGTTTTTATGTTTTCATATAGTCATATCTGTTACTCCTTGGGGCTGGTTCCTGCACTACTGATGTTCTGTTCAGAAAGTGCTTTGCCTACCCCAATGCCCTTTGAAGATTATTCCCTATGTTTTTGTCTAGACGTTTCAGCATTTGGGGTTTTAAATTGAGATCTCTGATCAATTTTTAATTGATTTCTGTAGAGGGTAAAAGATATGAATTTCATTCCATTTTTCTGAAGGTAGATGTCCAGTTTTTACAGCACCATTTCTGAACAGGCTAGCTTTTTTCAGCACATGATTTTGCCTCCTTTGTCAAAAATTAAATGGATATAGCTTTCCTGGTTTATTTCCAGGTATTCTATTGTATTCCCCTCATCTACCTGCTATTTTTATGCCAGTGCCAAATTGTCTCTATCACCATAGCTCTGTAGTATAATTTGAGCTTGGCTATTTAATGCCCCCAAGTTTGTTCTCACTCTTTACAATTGCTTTAGCTGTTTGTGGGGTTGGTTTGTTTGTTCGTTTGTTTGCTTGTCTGTTTGTTGGGTTCTTTGGTTGTTTGGTGGGTAGGTTGGTGTTTTGGTTTTTTTGTTTGCTTGGTGGGTGGGTGGGTGGGTTGGTTGTTTGGGGGGTGAGTGAGAGTGTGGTTTTGTGGGTTGGGTGGTTGGTTGGTGGGTTGGTTAGTTTGTTGGTTGGTTGGTGAGTGAGTGGGTAGGAGGGTTGGGAGGTTGGTTGTTGTGTTAGAAGGTTGGTTGGTTGTTTGATTGGTTGGTTGGTTGCTTGGTTGGTGGGTGGGTGGGTGGGTGGGTTGGAAGGTTGGTTGTTGCATTAGAAGGTTGGTTGGTTGGTTGGTTGGTGGGTGGGTAGGTAGGTTGGAAGGTTGGTTGTTGCGTTAGAAGGTTGGTTGGTTGGTTGGTTGGTTTGTTGGTTGGTTGGTTGGTTGGTTGGTTGGTTGGTTGTTTGGTTGGTGGGTTGGTTGGTTTGTTGGTTGGTTGGTGGGTGGGTAGAGTGGGTGGTTGTTTGGTGGGTTAGATGGTTGGTTGGTTGGTTGGTGGGTGGGTGGGTGAGTGAGTAGGTGGGTGGGTGGGTTGGGTGGTTAGTTGGTAGATTAGATGGTTGGTTGTTTGGTTGTTTGGTTGGTTTGGTTTGGTTCGGTTTGGCTTAGTTTGATTGTTTTTGTGGTTTCCTATGAAGTTTTGGATACTTTTTCAGGAAAGAAGACCAGCAGCCATAGATATTTATGAAGACAATTGTCTTGAATCCCACTTTTCATTTGCAAAGCAGTAGTATTCTACTGGCCAGCTGCATGGAAAGTAAGGCATGGTGTTAACATTTTTAAGAACTTAGACTTCAAAATCAAAACTGGGTTCAAATCATACTTCTTTTCCATTTTCTGCAGGGAAAACATATAAATCTCACCAAGTATAATTATTTTTGCCTTAAAAATTGGATGGGATGCCCAAGAAGAGTCTTAATTCAAATTCCTTAAAACTGCCAACAGACTCATTTGAATGACACAGTCTTTGAATGGCATGGCACATAATAATGCTTAAGAATGACAGTCTCATGAGGATGAGGTTCAGTACTGTGGCCTGCTCCTGTAAAGTGTGGAAAGTCACCCCCACTGCACCATGGACCTCCGACTATAAGGAGAGGCTAACCCCTTCCTTGCTTTGTAAGCCATTCTCACTGTTGAAGGCCAAACTTGAGGAAGAACTCTGGGTAGATTCTATAATCTCTGCTCTGGAGAAGTTATACAACAGTGCACAGTTATGCATGCTGGAATTATTATTCAGATTTCAGTTGCTGTAGCAAACTAAGCTAAATCAACTATTAGAAGGAAGGTCTGCTCTGACTCACCCTTCACTCTAGTTCCTTCACTTCACTGTTTTAGGGTCTGTGGCAAGAGGATGCATCTCACCCCACAGGATTGAGAAAGCAAAAGGAGAGAGGAATCAAGGGATTAATATCCCCTTCAAGCCAGAGCCCCAATGCCTATAGACCCCACCACCTCCTAAATCCATATTACCTCTTGATAGCACTCCAGGCTGGAGAAAAAGTGATTAACCCATGGACCTTTAGAGAACACTTAGCTGAACATAACGAAGACCTGTCAGCAGGAAATTCAACATACAAGCTGAAGGTAGACCTCGGCCTTTATACTCCATGACTGGCTAGAGAAGAACTGGCTGCTGCTGTCAGCTCTTTACTCTGTCAGACCATTCAGAAATGCCCTTCCCCTCTGTGCCCTGCTACTTCCCAGAAATCTAGATGGAACAGGAGCCCATCAGTTCTTCCAAGAGTGTTGCTAGAAAATTTAACATAAAGCCCCAGCCTCCAAATGCCTCAATAAGTTGGCCATGGCCCCTCACCCTAATATGACATTTAAACATAAAAATAATGCTGAAAAGCAGAAAAAGGAGATTTATTCAAAGTGGCCACAGTGGGAAGATTCAGACCGCCAAGTCCTTCTTAGGGCTACCATGAGATTTGGGTTTAAATTAAAGTGCAAGCAGCATGCATAATTGAGCAGTTCTGGTCAAGGTCTGATCCTGTTCATCACTGACCCACCATTGTCACAACTATGGTCCTGCAAGGTGGTCAAATAAGTTGTTAAGCATGACTGAGTGTAGCCTCACTCTGCTCTCATGGATAATCACTGTATCTTGTTTGAAGCCGAAGAAAGAGACATCAAGGGCTCATTTTGCCATGTTTTTTTCTCCTGGAATTCAACGTGACTTTAGAGTAAAGAGATGGGCAAAACCACCTCTGTGCCTTCAGCCAACGTGTAGACTCAAATGAAAGCAGAAACAAGGCTTTCATCCCTGGTTAGACAGGTTTAACAAGGCCTTGTCTGGGTTCCTATGGCTTAGCTTCAATGCCTGGAAGGGGTCTGGATTGACAAACATCTCCTGGAGCATTCCAGGGATGCGCCATGCATTGACTGCAGCGCCGAGGGAAGATAATATTCACCAGATGCACTATGACTAGGTGAATAAGAAAGAAAAGAAAATAGGACTACTCAAATTGAACTTTGACTTGATTTCTATATTGAGGCAATTACAAAGAGACTTTAGTGATCATTTATTAATTTTCTTAACATAATTTTCTGATATACTTAAGTACTCTGGGCTCCAGAGAGACTGCAAGAGACAAGGTGGCAAGTGCAATGTTAGGAAAGAAGACAGTCAACCATATCATCTTTTTTGGTTTTCCAAGTAGAGGTTGCTCAGTGATCTCCATAGGAAAGATATGGTTATTTTATTCATACCCAATAAATGTATAAATGAATGGTGGGACATTACTTGTTTATTTTTGGCTGTGTACCAGTCATTGATTTCAAGGCACTAATACATAAATTCATTCATAGCCTCTATTTAATAAATGGGAACATATAGTTACATATACTTACATTCATTTAGGAAATAATGAAAAGGTACACTTACTCACTAAAGTACCCTACATGAATTTGAACCTGCACAACAAAGAGCAGGAGTCAATAATAATGCAAGTAAGCTTTGATTCAGGCATCAAGAGCTATATACACATGGGAAGAAAATGAGGTTGGTAGTAACCCTAAGAAGCTGCAGGTCACCCCAGGTACACAAATACAGGTACGCCTGTTCTGTTTAGATAGCCAGAGTCAACTACAGGATTCCACACATGCTGGGTAGTTCTGCTCTCCCAGAACAGGAGCAGCCTGGGAGTTAACCAGGGTATCTGCTTCATTTAGCACAGCTCAGCAAATGAGCCAGAGACTCAGCAAATGAGCCAGAGACTCCTAGAGAGCTTTTGGTGACTCATCCCACAGAAGGGTTTGCCTCTCCTTCCCATTCCACAACAGTAGCTCCGTACTGAGGCATCTTCACCCAATATCATCTCAATTAATCCCTCTGTTTACAAAGTTCGACTGGCTAATGGAGCCTGGATTAGACTGGGGGACTGGGATTCTGAGCTTAGCTTCATACTATCCTTCTGTCTTTAGTAATAACTATTGTCCCAAGGGCAACTCCCAGGCCAGGTCACATCCTCATATGCAACATGGTGTAAACTCACAGTAGCTCTGTGAAATAATCACATTAATTCCATTTGGCAGATAAATAATTGGAGCCCAGAAATGCCAAGAAAGGAAATCTGGATTTCAGCACACTTTCTCAGAGCAACTACAAGGGCTCATAAGAGAGGCAAAGCAGACTGGTGGCCTCTCTTCCCTCTCAGAGGCAGCATGGCTGGCTGCAGGGCCAGGAGAGATATTAGAGACTCCTCTAGAAGAAACAACTAGCAGCTTGCACAACAATACTGAATAACTGGGGCACAAAGCTAACAAAAATCCAGTTTCTGTACAGAGCATGCACTTCAATGAGCATGTGGACAGCTCGGGCACAGGGGGATTGGGGCTCATATGTCACTTCAGGATGCTCTATAGCACTTCATGGTAAGTTCTCACCTTCATGTCCTTGGATCATAGGAAAATGAGATACATCTCATCTATATTAACTGGTTCCAGCTTTTTAAAGTACTAGATAAATCCTCAAATGCATCACCTAAGTTAACTAAGGATGCTGGCCCTTACCTCTGAGAGCTTGTGCATTCCAATGGAAGTGTGGTGCCTTTGTGTTTGGGTTTGAAATCAACGGATTAAGATACTGTTTCAAGAAGACCTAACTGATGCCAAGGACAGGCTTTTTAAACATTAAGCTGCTTTTGAAAACAGACTTGATAAGGCAAGAATTCAAAGTTCTGGGTCTTAAACTCTAATCTGCTCAGCATTCGCCTTGCCTTGAACAACAACAACGGTGGAGGGGGAGACAGTGCCACTTTGAAACATAAATCTACACAAGCAGTCTGCGATTTTGATTTCCACAACTGGATTTATGACTCCTTAGGGTAAATGTTAGTGAACTTATAACAAAACTGGAAAATATGTGCAGCAAGTAATTATTTGATTTACAGTGGAAATTATAATAGGGCCTCTTCAGGGTGTTTTAGAAAGCTGTTTGTCTTCATTTTTTTCCTCCCTCTGATCCCTGGTCCTACAGCCCTAGTCATGAGAGAAGACCTGAGAACCATGCACAGGGACCGATGTAATGAATCACCTGAGGCTCACAAGCAAGATCTGCCAGCTGAAATTACAGAAGCTGCAAGCCTCTCCCACACAGCTCGGCTGTTCATCACTACACTGATGCGTCTTCTTCTTATGCATATCTACTCAATTGACATTTTGAAGAGTGGAGACACAAGAACAGTAGTGTGGCTGGTAGCAATTTAGACTCTTGTCCCCTTCAAACCCAGGATTGAATTTGTTTCCCACCCGTGTCAAGCCATCTTAATCATTTGCTAGTCACTAAAAATATTTTTATACCCAGTCTGTAATATTTTATTATACTCTTCCATGATGAGAGTTCCCGTCATGCACTCAAAGATGAAGGCTGGGAAGCGGAGCTGCGACTACCATTCTTTGCCATTCCTAAATAATTTCACCCAATCACTGGTAAAATGGATCGTGTCACCCAAGATCTGCTGAAATCCTCACATGGTTTCAGGCAGGCAGGGGAGAGTTATTCTCCCCTCTACTATTCATTATTCTGATCAGGAAACACAGAAGTAGAGGCTCCAGATTTTTCTCTGGAGAGGTCAGACCCCAGGGGGCGTATTTCCATCAGGCTTGAGTGACCTGTCTAAACACAATACTGTGTGGCACTGGACTCTATTTGCTTGACTTGAGTAGATGGAAGAAGACATAACAGAAGCACAAACTTCTTATGTTTTGCATGAATTAGCCCTCCCACACCTCTGCAGGCACCAGGATCCACTGCAGGACTCCTTAGTGCACATTGCCAGGCCCTAAGCCTAGAGTCTCCGACTCGGGGGATCTGGATAGCTTGAGAATTTGTCTGCCCACAAGTTCCAAGCTAGCACAAGTGCTGGTGATGCAGTGACTGTAGGTATAGACCCAGGAGGAAAGCTGCTGGCTTCTTTTATCTACCTACCTACCTGAAGGACTTGGAGTAGCAGAAGCTATCATATCCATCATGAGAGGTGAGTGTGTCTTTCCAAGGCTGAAGCTAGGCTTGAATGAAAGAAAAAAGCCACTGGATAAACAGGATAGAACTCCTCACTAAGGGGTGACCTAGTTACTCACATTAATATCTGGGAATGAAAGACATTAACTCATAAAGTTATATATTGTAGAAATATTTAACCTCAATCAGGGATTTCTACACTGCCTTTGGTCATTTAGTTCCCAGATAAAAAACCCAAAACTTTTATATTTATAATAAGACTTTAAAGCACTAGAGCTGGGCAGATATCTACCCTCTATGCTATTATGTCTGCTTCCCTGACAAAGACCCTGAAATATGACCTGCCATGTTTCTCCCAGGCCACTCTTACTCCGACTGGCCAGCCCTCAAGGCCAGTTCTCACATCCCTTACCCCATGGCATCTTCTCTCTCCACCTTCTCTCTGTTCTCTAGTGTGGTCCTGCCTCAGACCCCAAGCTCAGGAATTGACAACTCCACCTACCTCTCTTCTGTCCAGCTATAGGCTGTCAGCATCTTTATTCAACCAATAGTTTTACATTAAGGAACAAGATCACATAGCATCTCTTGGTGTACGTGAGGATTCTCTCATCCCTAAGGCAACTAGATCTTGAGGACCAGTGTTAGCATTATAATGCATTAGAATTATGTGGTAGTGATGATGGTTGTAGTGGTAGTTGTGGTGTGTGTGGGAGTAGTTGTCTCATCTCATTTGCAGAGTAGGAAAAAAATGCAGAAATAGCTGGAAATGGTTTAAGCTTTCCCTGCGACATTTCCTAGCCATAAACATCTCTTTATCATATATCTTAACCATTTAATTTTTATAAATAAGATATAAAACAGGCAAGGCTATGCCTAATAAAGCAGATGATATCAGTAGGTGTGTAGAGATTGTTATTGTTGTTGGACTCCTTCTTTAAATAAAAAACTTGAGGCTAGAGGATATGGCTGAGCTGGAGGGATGGCTACTGAGCTTGAGGGTTTGGGTTCAGTTCCCTCAAACCTAACTGGAAAGCAGCCAGGGGTGGGTGGAGACAGGTGGATCTCTGAAAGTCACTAGCTAGTCATCTTGGCCAAGTTAATTAGTTCTAGGTCCAGCAAAAGACCCTGTGTCAAAAAGGAAGGTGCAAAGCAATCAAAGATGACACCTGCAGTAGACCTCCACAAGTATACACATAGACACCATACTCCCATACACACACACACACAATTTAACAACGAAAACCTTTTAAGATGATGCTATGTGCCAAAATAGTTATGAGAACATTATTCATCTTCTAAACCAAGAGAACACAGTGAGAAATTCTAGGGAAGGTGATCATACCACCATTCCCTACTCATCCTCTCAGTAAATATTCCTATTTTTGCCTCAAGGAAAAAAGGAGCCTTGGTTCAAGCTGGTGGGAAGAAAAAAACAAACAAACACAGAACTCCAGGAATTTATGGAACAACACCTGTTGGATGTCTCAAAAGAGAGACTTTACAAGCAATCTCTTTGAAGGGATAAGTACCAGCCTCAAATGAGGAATGGGATGACATTGATTATTTGGGGATTGGTTGTTATACTATGAGTGTTTACCAAGATCAGGAAGCACAGGCTGGTAGAGAGTATGAGAGAAGTCCAAAGCCACATGATGCATGGTTTCACTGACCACCTGCGTCTGACTCTAAATAAAACAGCTTGCTTCCCATAAAGCCAGTCGCTGAACTAAGGAAAATGAAAATGTGTTGGTTCCCTTTCTCAATATGTGACGGAGGCCTGAAAGAAGAAACCCGTGGCAGGAAAGGACTGTGTATGCTCACAGTTTCAGAGAATCAACAGTCCCTTTGGTCAGGGAAGGGCCAGATCATGGCTGCAGGAGCATGCAGTTGAAGCTAGCTCTTCAGTTCTCAAGATAGATCAGGAAGCAGACAGGACAAGAAAAGGATCCCTGTGACCCACCTCCATCAGCCAGATCTCACTTCTGAAAGGTTCCATATTCTTCCAAGACAGCACCATCAGCCGGGGATCAAGTGTTAACCACAGGAACCTTCGGAGACATTTCTCATTCAAACAGGACTATAGAATCTTGTGCTTTTCTATAATTTAATCACGGATGGAAACTGTAACACAGAAGCCTACCCCCTGCCCTCCCCAAGGAAAAGGCAAGGGAAAGGCCAGCAATGAGGAGTGAGAGTGTCTGCTGCCATCCCACTCACAAACCCACACCCCATCCTGGCTCACTTCCACTTGTCACTTAAGTCATTATTTGTAACTCTTCCTGTGATACCAGCTTGACACCTGACATGAGTCTGACACTATTTTTTTTTTGTGATTTTATCAAACCTTTTTCTGAGACTTTGGTAACTCAAAATGAAAAGCTAGTCAAGTGCCAAAACTCTAAACAAAGTAAGAGAAAAAAAAACACACAGAGAGGGGGCGGGGAGGGGGAGGGGGAATGAGGGAGAGAGAGAGACCAGCACAGCCAAGGAATGGTGGCAGCTGAAGGAGACAAGGATGTCATCCCACCAGTGCCTCCATATCTGCTCCAGGAAACAGAAGTCTGCCTCTGGATTCCAAATCAGTAGAGAATAGCTTCTGTTTCAAGCCATTGAAATGGGGATGTTTATTTGGGCCATCATAGGAAACTAATACAGGCATTCACAAAGAAAATGTAAGAGTTCTAATGAGACCCAAAGGCCTCTTAGCCTCTCCCTTCCTTCTCTTCCCATCTCTGCCTGTGGGTGCACGTGACTGTGTTCTCAGTCGCCAGTCTGGCCCTTGTTTTATGCATTTACATACATGGCTCTGGAAAGATTTGTTTTAGTCATAAGTAACACACATTATTCTCCCAAATGCACACTTTAGTTCCATCCATTTTGAACTCTGAAGGAATGTGTTCTTCTGTAACTTAGATTTTCAATGGATATTCAGTGTGGAGATCAGTTTTGGCTGCCAGCTAACTAGATAAAGAGATGTCTAGGAATGGTGAGACATGCCTCATATTTCTGTAAGGTATTTCCAAAGAGGATTGACATGTGGGGCAGTGACAGGGTGAGGGAGCGGTGGATGACCTGAGTGGGGGGGGGGCAGCACCTTGCAATAGGTGAGGCCATAAGAATGTTGGAAGCAAACCTTTATAAATGGATGAACCTCTTCCTGTGTAAGTGTGCATAGCTGTTGTCTGCTGAGGTCAATTCTGGCTTCTCCAGTGAACCTGCCTGCTCCAACTCAAGACATTTAATGAAAACAGTACTAATAGGATCTGTGCTAGTTGGGTTTGCACCAAGTCCTTTGGGTATATATTATGGCTTTCAGCTTGGTGTTTTTATGGGATCCCTGGGTTTGCGAATGAGAGTGTCTCTGTTTCGTGTGCCTTCTCTTGGGCTCTTTTCTTTCTGCTTTGTCCAATTCCAATGTTTTAGTTTTTATTTCAACTTATCTAATTTTATTTATTTTAGTTTATTACTGTCTCTTAGAAGCCTGTTTTCTAATGAGAGACAGAATGGGGGAGGATCTGGATAAGAGGGAAGGTGGGAGGAATTGAGAAGAATAAAAGGGAAACTGTAATCAGGATATAATATGTAAGGAAAAATTTACTCTCAATAAAAGGAATGTTTGAGAGAGAGAGAGAGAGAGAGAGAGAGAGAGAGAGAGAGAGAGAGAGAGAGAGAGAGAAGCTATGATCTGGAGTTCAATACCATTGTTTCTCCAGGGGATGCTTTCTGAATTAAGTAGCTACCAGGGCCTCTATCTTTGCAACCTACAGGCTGCCATTGATGGGCTAACCTGGCCCTATTGTGCAGGCCAACCAAATAACGCCACACCCCCAACCTCTGAGTCATAATTCTGAATATTTGTATTCTAAATATTTGGGTCTGCTCCTATGGAAAGTACTATGTATTGTTTCCTTGAGGTTTATCAATATAATTACAGACTTAGAACTCATTTTTCTCTACTGCAGCGTATTCCATTCTGTGAGTGCACCCTCATTTGATGATCTGTTTTCATCTAAATAGTTTTTAGAAAAGACTGAATTTTCCCAGCCCTTAACTCTCTGCTGCTCTGTCATGCATTTAAGAATCACCAGACTCTTTCCTAGTCCACCCTTGTCTCTCCCAACCTACTTCATCCCTCTATTCTATAACCCTTGACCACCTTTTGCTTTTGAACATATGGCACTCACTCCCATCTACAGATGCCCATTGGCAGCCCATTCTGGATCCTTTTTATTCAAGTCTTGTGAAGCCTGCTCTAACTACTCAATCCAAACCACCCATGCCAGCCTGTGCCCTTCTCCTATGGCTCCATGTGGCTGACTCGTGTGCATTTGCCTGAGTTTGCCTCCTGATGTATTGTCTATCTTCTCAAACAACACAAACCAACTCTCTGTCCAGCAATAGGAGCAACACTGACATGGAGTGAATGGCTAGCTCTATTTATGGATGGATGGATGGATGGATGGATGGATGGATGCATAGTTGGTTGAATAGGTGGATCAATGGATGGGTGGGTAGATGGATAGATGTATGGATATGTGGATGGGTGAGTGGGCAAATGGATGGATAGATGGATAGATGAATGGTGGATGGAGAATGGATGGTTGGGTGGGTGGATAGATGGATGGTCGGGTGGGTGGATGGATGGATGCATGAATGGATGAGTGGATGGATGATAGGTAGGTGGATGGATGGATGGAAGGATGGATGGATAAATGGATAGATGAAAAAAGCTAAAATGAAACAAGCATGTTGTGAGCAGATTAGAGATAACTAAACTTCAATTGCTCACCCATTGCTAGCACGTAGCTTCTTAAGTGTTGATTCCCTAAAAGGCCCTGAGTTGAGACAAATGGGAACTAATCCTTTGCTCAGTACACCTGTTTCTTGTCTAGAAGATTTGGTTAATGAAAACTGTCCTGTAGAATTACAGAGCTGTGGTGAAATTAATCCATAGTGTGTTAACCTACATCCAACTTAATGTTCTTTCCCTGCCTCTATTTCCAAGTAGGGTGGAGCAAGTGTTCTTGGGTGACTAAGTCACTAACAAGATTCTTGTTAGTGAAGTAAGGGAGGAGGCTGGTTACCACACCTGCCAGACCTCTCCTTAGCCTGAAGCAGAAGCTTCATCCGAGCCTCCTCTGATTTGGGCAAGACCCCAGCTGGTAGTAAGGCTATCCCCCCTACTGAGGGTGACTGCCAGGAGTACAGAACATCTCAGACATGCCAAAGGCCAGATGGGGCCTCAGATATAAAATACATTAAAAAAGAGTCCATTCCCCAACATGCATAGCCTCATGTATCACCACATGAAGGTGATATCTCTGGCTCCTCTGCACATCTGCAGCATCTGGAACTCCCTTGAGATAATCCACTTCCTAAACTTAATAATTTCTTCAGCCTGTATAGCCAGAAAAACATAATCATGGAAGCCCATCCAGAATGATGGATAGCCAATTATTTGAGGGTCTCAGCTGTTCCCTTTCTCCACAGTGATTTTTCCCCTTGTTTAACAAAAATAAAAATAATGACCTCAACCAGGCACGGTGGTACACACAGGTAATCCAAAACCACAAAAGGATGAAGCAAGAGGTCTGAATCCAACCTGGGCTACTTACCAAGTTCAAGTCCAGTCTGGACTATCATTTGTCACAGAGGGAAAAGGATCCAGTAAGTATGGGATGTCAGTCCTCACATGGTTGAGGGGCACGCCTCAAAAATTCTAGCAGAGGGGTTGGAGAGATGGTTCAGCAGTTAAGAGCACTGATTGATCTTCCAAAGGTCCTGAGTTCAATTCCCAGCAACCACATGGTGGCTCAAAACCATCTGTACTGGGATCTGATACCCTCTTCTGGTATGTCTGAAGACAGTGTATGAATACAGTGTACTTACATACATAAAATAAATAAATATATATTTAAAAATATCCTAGATAAACAAATACAGAGACATCAGATGAGGTGAATACTGGGGCTGTGTAGTGCTGTTTGTACATTGTTAATAATCCCTGTGCCCTTCTTAAGAGACTTACCTGTCCAACTGAAACCACAAAGCCAGTGACCAGGGTAGAAGTATTCCCACTATAAGCCACCAACAGAATATTTCTCCCCTACATATAGGCTAAGGCCACACACCAGCTTAACTGATATTAATCACAAAGTTTATCATCACACTATTCATCCGAAGAAAACAGAAACAACAAAATGCTCCATGAACTAAACCCCAGACATGCCAGAGGGTGCTCAGCTCAGCTCAGCTCAGCTCAGCACACAGACATTCATAAGAACAGACAAGCAGTCTGGTATGACGTTTTTACCCTTTCTAAAGTAAATCAGGATCTATGTTTCTTCCTTTCTTGAATTCTGTGAGGCAACCAAAAAAGCCAATCATGGATCAGGAAAGATCAATCATACCTCAAGATGTTTTCTTTCTCTCTACCCCAAAATGGGGAACAAAAGGACAACTTAAGATCTATAACTCTTAAACATCTAAATTTCATGTAAGACCTCAAAACTAATGGGCACAAGTTAAACAGCTTGAAAGAATGTGGCAAAATAAATCTTCCTGTTCTCTCTCCACTTTGAGTACCACAGAAGGTACTTTCCATTTTCTCGGCATGGTGAAGACACTTGAGCGCTTTGTCATAACCTTTATCTCATTGTTTCGATTATTACAAGAACTGTTTTCATCACCCCAACTCAAACTCCTACTCACATTTCAAGTATGCTGCCACCAAGTGGCAGTCCTGAGAAGGTCGGCTGATCTGAACCTGAGAGAGCTGCGGTGGTAGGGCTCTACCAGTCAGCACCTTGGCCTACCACAGACTCATGAAAACAGCAAACCTCACAGTCACCCAATCATATATTTCCTTAGTCTCTGGTATAAGTCCCTTAAGAATAAAAGTTCTTAATTGCAGAGCAGTATTCCATTGTGTAAATATACCACATCTTCTGAATCCATTCCTCTGTTGAGGGACATCTGGGTTCTTTCCAGCTTCTGGCTATTATAAATAAGGCTGCTATGAACTTAGTGGAGCATGTGTTCTTATTGCATGCAGGTAAAGCCTCTGGATATATGCCCAGGAGTGGTATAGCCGGATCCTCCGGGAGTGTCATGCCCAGTTTTCTGAGGAACCGCCAGACTGCTTTCCATGGAATACTACTCTGCAATTAAAAACAATGAATTCACGAAATTCCTAGGCAAATGGTCAGAACTTGAAAATATCATCCATAGTGAGGTAACCCAATCACAAAAGAACACACATGGTATGCAGTCACTGATAAGGGGATATTAACCCAGAATCTCGGAATACCCTAGACACAATTCGCATATCAATAGATTTCCAAGAAGATGGAATGAGAGACCCCTGGTGCTGGAAAGACTGGAAGTAGGGAAATGCCAGGACAGAGAGCGAGAGAGGGCTGAATGGGGAAAAGAGGGAGGGAAGGGGGCTTATGGGACTTTCGGGGAGGGAGGAAACGGGAAAGGGGAAATGATTTGGAATGTAAATAAAAAAAACTTAGAAAATAAAAAAAAAGAATAAAAGTTCTTAGAAATGGAATTATCTATACATATGAGGCAAGAACAGTCCTATTTAAGGTTATAGCATTAGATCAATGGTAAAGATATGAACAAGAAAGAAGTACTTTTGCCCACTAGTCCTGAGCTTTTCTTTAAATTGCCTTATCAACATTGCTAAGCCTGCCATGAGTTTGCTAAGTCTTCCAAGTTCCCACAACCTCATGCAAGCTTCTGAGCAGCACTACCACCTACACAGTCTCTTTCTGTGTCTCCCAAATATTTCAGGTACCTAGTTTAGGCTACAGGGAAGATTTTAGTGCTCAGGGATGCCTCCATCTCCTCCTCCTCCTCTTCCTTCTTCATAGATGGTAGAGAGAACCTCATCTCCTTTTCTAGCTCTTTACAGGCTCCACTGCCTACTTTTCCAGAATAGTTCCTTCTGCCTTAGCTTTTACAATCCCAAACTCTGCTGCCAGTAGAACACCTTCTAGAACTTGAACTAAGTCCATGGAAGAGTTAACGGGCAATACCACCAGAATCTAAGGTTTTGCAACTCATGGAGTCACCTCCACCTTTTACACAGAGTACATATTTCATTCCCTGAAGTCTTTAACTCACATTATTATTTTTTGATGGGAGTTTTGCGTATGCCTCCTCCAACCCAAGAAGAAAACATATGGTATGTGACTTATAAAGTAATATTTATAAATGGCCCCTGGGTTTGTGACTCCTTCTACATCCTATCCCTTCTGCCTGCTCATCTCATTCTGTACCAGGTCTCTCCTTCCTATCACATTCAGTGACCAGCTTGACCTGAACCCTACTGCTAGGCTGACACAGAATGTCCTCAGAAGCAACAGTCCCAGGATGTAGCTCCCACTCAGCTGGTGGCTTCCTGCAGCAGTGAGGCAATACTTGTAAGAGTCAGTCGAGAAGGGAAGGGCATTTTGGCTCATGGCTTCGGAGGTTTCAGTTAATGTTCACTTGGCCCTGCTTTTGGCTTGTGGTGATTCAATGTGTCACAGAAATGGAACTGCTCACCTAATGACAATATGAAGGAGGAAGAGATGATGGGAAGGAATGGGGAGGGGAAAGGGAGAAAAGGAGAAGGAAGGGAAAGGGAGGAGAGGGGAATGGAGGGGAGGAGAGGAGAAGAGGAGACCTTATCTCAACATCCTCTTCAAGATCAGATCCAAACTGTAACAGTCTTGCAAATTTTCTATCTGTTCCAAGCACTTCTAACCAATCCCATTAACAGTTACCATGAGAAGAAAAAATGTATATTTGAGACGCAAACATGTTCTTGGTTCAGATAAATAAAGATTTAATTCACTCCAAATGTTTAAGATGTGTGTGTGTGTGTGTGTGTGTGTGTGTGTGTTTATTACCCCTGTTTTTGAGTCTTGTAAATTCAATGGATCTAGAAGTCCAGAAGATTGTTTTTGATATAAACTCAGACACTCTGGAAATTTCTGCCTCTCAAGTTAGAGGACTGACTAGTTGAAACGTCCAATATCTTCCATCTTAAAATCAGTGAAAGATACCTTAATAAATACATTTAAATGTGTCTGCTTAAGAATGATAATAACTAATCAGACAATGGTTTTGGTGAGTCTGCTGTATAATATAATCACAATAGCACTGTCATGTGCTGATCACAAGTAAAACACTATACATGATCTCACCAGCCCCCACCATAACACTGTTAGGCATGCAGTTCTATGGCTGAGGAAGCCGAGGTCTGTAGAGATTGAAGAACTGACTGGAGACCACAGAGCTTGTAAGTGGTAGAACCCAGGTGGCCTGTCTGTGGGCAACATCTTGATCTTAACATATCAACCCCAGAGAGAGAGAATGGTTGTTATATTCTCATAGGAGACACCGAGCCTGCTCCAGGGAAAGCTATCAAGGTCATTCAATAGGCCCTCATTGTTTGGAGACCACCAGGTCCACACATAAATCTATATGCAAACAGAAATATCAGACGAAGAGAAATGGAACTGCTTCAACAAATATTTTTTCAACAGCCTGTTTGAAAGCAAATTAACACCTTCTAACAGAAATGGTATAGAACACATTACTGTCCTAATAGTATATGTAAAAATTCTGGGTTACGATATTTAAAATTTTATGTCTAGCAATTCATTTTGCAACTTCTTATTCATTTACTTACAATTGTCTTATAAAACATATTTTTGTATTCTGCAGCAGGTTTTTCCAGGCTGGGAGGGCATTTAAGGCCTTGGCATGTTATTTGGTATTCTGCTGATTCTTGCTGTGGTATCTTGTTTTTTCATCTAAATATAATTATTATCAAAATTATTCTCCAAGATTTTCCATTGAATGATGTTTGCTGCCTAGTAGGGAAAGCAGAATCCTCCAATAATGATCTGTGTCTGTTCTGTCCAGCAGAGAAGACACCATCAGTACTAGAAAATACTTAGTGTTTCAGCAGCTTGAGTGTTTTCAGGTCACCAGGGTGATATTGACATGATCTCAAAGCCTCGCAGCAGCTACTAATGGTTACCAATCTTTAAGGAAGATTTTTTTTTCCTTACTTAGATCAGTGCCAAGATTTGAGAATTTCCTTTAAGTCCTGTGAGTAGACAGAAAGGTTGTTGGTTTTCACTTTTTCTGTCCATTGCACCAAGGGTGTGCGGTCCTTAAGAGCCCAATTTCCTAAAGGGTCTTCTATTAAATCTCCTAGTGATTTAGTCTTTTGCAGAAAACATTTTATGGTGATAACCGCTTCTACCAGCCTCTCTTCTCCCCTTTCTTTCTAGGCAGAACCTCAGTTTTAGGTGTGATTCTATATTTAAGCTTCCTGAAAGTTTATGCCCAAATATAAATTCTATCAGATATATTTATTTTCAGTAAACATACAGTTCAGTTACCTTGACGAATGCCTTCCCATCAGGGCAAGTTATTTTGTATCTATCGCTTGTGAAATGTGGCTATAATATTTCATATATATTAATGTAAGTATTAATATATAGACAGAGAATATTGAGTTAATACTACACTGTATTTATAAATACAAGCCTCTTTAAGACTTGCATTAATGTATGCTTAATATTGATAATCAATTTGACAGTATCTAAAATCACCTAATAGACAAATTTCTGGGTGTATCTGTGAAGAAGCTTCCAGATTAGATTAAATGAAGTGGGGAAACTTATCCTAACTGTGTGGTCCCAGAATAGATAAAAGGAAGAAAGCTTAGCACTGGCATGCATTATGCTCTGCTTCTAGACTACATGAAATGTGACCAATCTCCTCAGGCTCCTACAGCCATGCCTGCCCTGCCATGACGGACTACACCCTCAAACTATGATACAAAAAAATAGTCCTTAATCGAGTGTCACAGCAACAAAAGAAGTAACTACAGTGGAATATTAATGCTGAGAATAAGTCCATTGAAGTGATAAACCTGACCGTGTGCTTCGTAGGCCCTTGGAACTTGTTTATAAGACAAAATTGGAAGAATTTAGAATTAGGGACTAGAAAATCCCCTCAATGATGTGAGCATGGTTTGATGGACTATTGTGGTGGGAATTTCGAAGAACAGGATGCCAAGGGAAATGCCAATGTGCAGGCTTGGTTGGGAGAAATTTCAAGACAAAATCTCTTTCAGCTGTGGCATTATTACTGCTCATCCCGCTGTGCAGTGGCACAAGAGGGAAGTTATCCTAAAAGACCCTACCCACCAAACTCCATCTTATGAAAACACATTTATTTGAGAAGCAGTGGAGGAAGAGGTTGATTGGTTGATTGATTGATTGATTGATTGATAGAAAATTGAGAATACCCCTACACGTGTTTCATGCTTTCCTGGAGTCATCATGAAAGGTTCACATTCACAGTGGTAGATGCAATTGTGTTCTATTGTGGCCAGGCTCTAGCTAAAGCTGGCAGTAAAACTTGGTCACTGTCTCCATATGTGCTGGGTTGACAGACAAGAAAGATGGAAGAGCAAAGTGCTCATGGAGTCTTAAGCCAAGGTTCCCAAAGAGAAATGTCTGCCATTGTCTAGTAGGGTGAGATTCCCTGTACAAAGGCCCTGAAGGGACACTGCACAAAGCTGCGAAGGTGCAACCTAGGTAAAATGAATTTCCCCAGGATAATGGAGATGCCAGGACTGGAGTTATCTGCCAAAGAAAGCTACATGCTTGGAGTGGAGTCAACCAACGAGAAACTACATGCTACAGACAGCAGAGCCAGAGGGGTGGGGCCACCCAAGTTCTTTGGAACCCAAATAATTTCCACCACAAACTTAAGATGCCCAACATGGAGTTTGACGTGCTGGGTTTCAGTTTCCTATTCTTATGTCTTGCTGTGCCCTCACTCCTTCCATTTTGAATGGACATGATTACTTGGCTCTACTCTGTTGGAAGTAGGAAACTTGCTTTCCAAATGTACATTGGCTCATAATTCAAGAGTGTGCCTGGATCTTAGAAGACACTCTGAACTTAAACTTTCCCACAGCACTGAAGCTGTTAAGGACTGTGGGAAATGTTTAAGTTCGACCGAATACATTTTTAAACTATGAGAGTCCATGAACCTATAGAGACAAAGGATGGATGGTACTCATTTAAGAATGATGCATAGGGGGTAAACATATGACAATTAATGTTGATTGCTAATGTGACATGATCTAGAATTACCTAGGAGACAAACCTTTGAGCACATCTGTGACAGAGAATCTAGATTGGGTTAACTAGAAGTGAGAAGACTCACCTACCTTAGATGTATGTTATCATTCTGTTGGCTGAGGTCCTGAACTGAACATAATGAGGAAAGTTGACTGAGCCCAAGCATCCATTGCTCTCTGCCTTCTGTTTCTGCAATATGACCAGGTCCCTTGAGGTCCTATTGCCATGGCTTCACTAACACAAAGAACTGTGTCCTCAGACTGTGATTCAAAACAAATCTCACTTCCTTTAGTTGCTCTTGTCAGGTGTTGTGGTACAGCAAAAAGAACTGTACCCAATATAATCTAGCTATCTGAGGGCATCCTGAAGCTTGGATGGTACATACACATTAAACTTGTGCTCATTTATTTCATGACTCATTCACATAGATTGGGTAATTTCCTACTGTGTGCCAAGTACTACCCTAGGTGCAGATGTTACACTAATAATAGAGAAAGAAAGAAAGGACAAACTGAACAGGTGGAAAATTTCAATGCATCTCATACTCTTTTTTTTAAATTTAATTTTATTTTCTAAGTTTTTTTTTATTTACATTCAAAATCATTTCCCCTTTCCCGTTTCCTTCCCCCCTGAAAGTCCCATAAGCCCCCTTCCCTCCCTCTTTTCCCCATTCAACCCCTTCTCACTTCTCTATCCTGGCATTCCCCTACATCCAGTCTTTCCAGGACCAGGGGTCTCTCCTTCCATCTTCTAGGAAATCTATTGATATGCGAATTGTGTCTAGGGTATTCCGAGATTCTGGGTTAATATCCCCTTATCAGTGACTGCATACCATGTGTGTTCTTTTGTGATTGGGTTACCTCACTAAGGATGATATTTTCAAGTTCTGACCATTTGCCTAGGAATTTCGTGAATTCATTGTTTTTAATTGCAGAGTAGTATTCCATTGTGTAAATATACCGCATCTTCTGAATCCATTCCTCCATTGAGGGACATCTGGGTTCTTTCCAGCTTCTGGCTATTATAAATAAGGCTGCTATGAACATAGTGAAGCATGTGTCCTTATTGCATGCAGGTAAAGCCTCTGGGTATATGCCCAGGAATGGTATAGCCAGATCCTCCGAGAGTGTCATGCCCAGTTTTCTGAGGAACCACCAGACTGCTTTCCAGAGTGGTTGTACCAGCTTGCAATCCCACCAGCAGTGGAGGAGTGTTCCTCTTTCTCCACATCCTCGCCAACAACTGTTGTCTCCTGTGTTTTTGATCTTAGCCATTCTGACTGGTGTAAGATGGAATCTCAGGGTTGTTTTGATTTGCATTTCCCTAATGACTAAGGATGATGAACATCTCTTTAGGTGCTTCTCAGCCATTAGATATTCTTCAGGTGAGAACTCTTTGTGTAGCTCTGTACCCCATTTTTTAATAAGGTTACTTGCCTCTCTGGAGTTTAACTTCTTGAGTTCTTTGTATATATTGAATATTAGCCCTCTGTTGGATGTAGGGTTGGTAAAGATCATTTCCCAGTTAGTTGGTTGCCGCTTTGCCTTTTTGACAGTGTCTTTTGCCTTGCAAAAACTTTGTAATTTAATGAGGTCCCATTTGTCTATTCTTGATCTTAGAGCATAAGCTATTGGAGTACTATTCAGGAAATTCTCCCCTGTGCCCCTATGTTCAAGGTTCTTCACTAGTTTCCTTTCTATTAGTTTCAGTGTGTCTGGTTTTATGTGGAGGTCCTTGATCCACTTGGAATTGAGCTTAGTGCAAAGAGATAAGAATGGGTCAATTTGCATTCTTCTGCATGTTGACCTCCAGTTGAGCCAGCACCATTTGTTGAAAAGGCTATCTTTTTTCCACTGGATGGTTTTAGCTTCTTTGTCAAAGATCAAGTGACCATAGGAGTGTGAATTCATTTCTGGGTCTTCAATTCTGTCCCATTGATCTACATGCCTGTCACTGTACCAATACCATGCGGTTTTTAACACTATTGCTCTGTAGTACAGCTTGAGGTCCGGGATACTGATTCCCCCAGAGGTTCTTTTACTCTTGAGAATAGTTTTAGCTATCCTGGGTTTTCTGTTATTCCAGATGAATTTTTGAATTGCTCTTTCTAACTCTATGAAGAATTGAGTTGGGATTTTGATGGGGATTGCATTGAATCTGTATATTGCTTTTGGCAAGATGGTCATTTTTACTATATTAATCCTGCCAATCCATGAGCATGGCAGATTTTTCCATCTTCTGAGGTCTTCTTCAATTTCTTTCTTCAGAGACTTGAAGTTCTTGTCATACAGAGCTTTCACTTGTTTGGTTAGAGTCACACCAAGATATTTTATATGGTTTGTGGCTATCGTGAAGGGTATCATTTCTCTTACTTCTTTCTCAGCCTGCTTATCCTTTGAGTATAGGAAGGCTACTGACTTGCTTGAGTTGATTTTATATCCGGTCACTTTGCTGAAGTTGTTTATCAGCTGTAGGAGTTCTCTGGTGGAGTTCTTTGGGTCGCTTAAGTATACTATCATATCGTCTGCAAATAGTGATAGTTTGACTTCTTCCTTTCCAATTTGTATCCCTTTGACCTCCTTTTGTTGTCTAATTGCTCGAGCTAGAACTTCAAGTACTATATTGAAAAGATATGGAGAGAGAGGGCAGCCTTGTCTAGTCTCTAATTTTAGTGGGATTGCTTCAAGTTTCTCTCCATTTAGATTGATGTTGGCTACCGGTTTGCTGCAAATTGCTTTTACTATGTTTAGATATGGGCCTCGAATTCATGATCTTTCCAAGACCTTTAGCATGAAAGGATTCTGAATTTTGTCAAATGCTTTCTCAGCATCTAATGAGATGACCATGTGGTTTTTTCTTTGAGATTGTTTATGTAGTGGATTACATTGATCCTTATATTGAACCATCCCTGCATCCCTGGGATGAAGCCTACTTGATTGTGGTGAATGATTGTTTTGATGTGTTCTTGGATTCGGTTGGCAAGAATTTTATTGAGTATTTTTGCATCGATATTCATAAGAGAGATTGGCCTGAGATTCTCTTTCTTTGTCAGATCTTTGTGTGCTTTTGGTATTAGCGTAATTGTGGCTTCATAGAACGTGTTGGGTAGTGTTCCTTCTGTTTCTATTTTGTGGAATAGTTTGAAGAGTATTGGTGTTAGGTCTTCTTTGAAGGTCTGATAGAATTCTGCACTAAAACCATCTGGACCTGTGCTTTTTTTGGTTGGAAGACTTCCAATGATGACTTCTATTTCTTCAGGGGTTATAGGACGGTTTAGATGGTGTATTTGATCCTGATTTAATTTTGGTATTTGGTATCTGTCAAGGAAATTGTCCATTTCCTCGAGATTTTCTAGTTGTGTTGAATACAGGCTTTTGTAGTAGGATCTGATGATTTTTTGAATTTCCTGATTTTCTGTTGTTATCTCTCCCTTTTCGTTTCTGATTTTATTAATTTGGATACTGTCTCTGTACCCTCTGGTTAGTCTGGACAAGGGCTTATCTATCTCATACTCTTAATGTTTCTGAGTCGCAGCCATATCAGGGATACTGGAGTGATCCTTTCTGATTCAACTCCATTGGCCTTCAAGTAAGGCTCCCATGGACAGTGGCAGAGGAGTCTCAGGTTACAGAGTGTTTTGTGAAACAACAATTTTCAAACTAGAGTCAAGGAACCACTATGACAGTGGTAGAGGATGAAGGTATAGACAGAAGACTGTGGTTTTCATCAAAATTCTGAATGTTTTAACTTCTTAACCAAATCTGTATATTACTTTTATGAAAAAGAAAAGTAAGAAAAAATCCTACAGTCATGATTAGCTAATGAATCCTTTTTTTGTTTGTTTGTTTTGTTTTGTCTTGTTTTAAAGAGAAAGACCTTAAATTGACATTTTTTAAAGAATTATTTACTTTATGTATATGAGTATACTGTAGCTGTCCTCAAAGACACCAAAAGAGGGTATAGGATCCCATTACAGATGGTTGTGAGCCACCATGTGGTTGCTGGGAAATGAACTTGGGACCTCTGAAAGAGCAGTCAGTGCTCTGAACCTCTGAGCCATCTTTCCAAGCCCACTAATGAATCCTAATAAGCACAATACACATATATAGACAGGAAGGGCCTAGAACCTACATTAACCAATGCCTCAGGACCTACATTAATCAATACCTCAGGATTTCTGGAAGGAAGCACAAACCTTGAAATTCTCTGTATCAGTGCTTCTCAACCTGTGGGTTGCAACCCCTTTGGCAACCTTCTATCTCCAAAAATATTTACTTTACTATTTACAACAGTAGCCAAATTACAGTTTTAAAGTAGCAACGAAGCAATTTTATGGTTGGAGGGAGGGTCACCGCAACACAAGGAACTGTATTAAAGTGTCACAGCATTAGGAAGGCTGAGAACCATTGCTTTATATCATGAATAGTGAATAGGTTGATGACAAAATGAATGGATGAAATGGGATCATTTTAAAGAGAGATAGTATAGATGGTACAGATGGTATAGGTAATGGTATAGGCTGAGTCACATGTAGTCACCTCGCACCTACACAACAATTACAGAAACCCAGTTTCTTTGAGAGCATGCATACCAGTATTTGGTGGAAGTTCCATGAACAGAGCCTGCCTGAATCTCAGCACCCATTACCCATCTTGGATGTGCCCCTTTATCCACTAAAAAGCTTGTCCCACTATGCAGGCTACTCTGAGCTAAATGCACACGGTGGGAACCCGGGGCACGGGTTCGGTTTCTAGTCTGTTTTCTTGTTGGCATTATGACTGTGGACAAGTAATTGAGACTTCCTTTTCCTTGTGAAGTGAAGTTGAACTGCCCAACAAGTGTAGTTCCCAAAGGTAAATGCTTACAATGTGGAATTAAGAACACTCTGCTTGGAGAGCAGCTCCTCAGCTACTGTTTGCTGTCTTCCACATTCCTACCTCACACGTTTTAGGTACAGTTGCAAAACATGTTCCAGTTCACACAATGACTTAAGTATAATATATGAATGTGTTTCATCTCTTGGAGAACAGAGAGCAGGTGTAGTGTAAAGTTCCTTCCCCAGTGACATCTGTGCTGAACATTGACTCAAATGAAATGACTAGGAGCAGCCCACTCCACCTTGAACATCAAGATTCTTTGGTGCTAAGTGGAAATGATACTACATATCCTTGCTATGAAGTTTAAATGAAATATTATATAAGGTTTCTTTTTACTGGAAATCACTATCTAATTAAAAGGTAGAAGTAACTAAAAAGCATATAACCATCTCCCCTCTTCCCCTGTATCCACAGACATGGAGATATTCACTAGATGTGATTAAAATCAAATATAATTTAATAATAAATGAATTTTTCAACAATGAGATTGAAACAGTATTTTTCAAAGAAGGTTATGGGTTTTCTACATCAGTATTCTCTGAGGAACTTATTAAAAATACCTTGGGGTGGGCTAGCTCAGTAGATTTTGACCTCTGCAAGATACTCATTTCCTGTTGCATTGAAACATCAACAAGAGAGTTTTACCACCATGATTGAAGTGTAATTTTTCTGAGATAGGATGCATGCTTCTGTTTTCTCAGACCTTCTTTGACTGATTCTGGTGTTAAACAAAGTTAAGACCTGCAAAACAAATGCTAATATTTGGAAACTCAAACATTATTTCTAATCCTTTCTCCTTCCCTTGCCTCTTCCCTTCATGAAGGTTGAAGGAGACAGGATCATCTTCTCCACCTATATCAAAGTTAGAAATAACTCGATGCCCAGAGTTAGAGTAGACTCAGAAAAGTGCCAGGTGGAAGACTGAGGTTATCTCAAAGTCCTCATTATCCTGATAAAATGGGATGCAGGTACCTAGTGCAAGTCCTCTCTCTTGACCCCCTTATCTTTATATCAATCAGTGTCTAGAATACCATCCTGCTCTGGCTTGGGTCAAATTCAACAATGTCAACCTTGACATTGCAGAGCCTCTGAATCAACCTTAGCAATTGTCTACTTCTGATCTTATTATATGTAGTAACTAGATGTCTTTGCTTAAACTACCTAAATCCACCTTTCTGCTGCATGTAGCTGACCCCAGTCTTAAATGACAGGAGGAGATCCCATATTCCATTGCCCAAACCCACCTTTCTGCTGCATATAGTTGACCCCAGTCTTAAATGACAGGAGGAGATCCCATATTCTATTGCCCAAGATCCAGAAAAATTCATGTTTGTAAAGCTGACTACAATTTTATTCACTGAGTCTCTCTTAAAAGAAAATTTGAACAGTGGCTTCCTTGAAGGTACAGCCTCTTGCACCTAACAGAACCTATATTATCCTGCTTGGAGAGGCATTTGTGGCATAAGAGACTTTTCTTGTAGGGTTTCCTGGTTCCCTTGACTTGGCACTAGGCTCTTGGACCTAAGCCTCAGGTTGCATTTAGCTTCTCATTGACTGTCCCTTACTCATTAACCTCTGGGCCTTAGGTAGAGCTGTGTCAGAATTTCTCAGAGAAGTTCAAAGTGCAGATGCCAAGGTACCTTTCCTCCTAATGACTTATTCAGAAGACACAGAGGCAGCTGTCTTTTGAAAACAACTTTGCAGATGAATTTCTACCTCTTTTACTTCATGTCAAACATCTTTGCTAAATCCCAAGGATGTCCATATTGGTTTCCAGTGTTCACATGACTTACTTACTACATTACCTTGAGTTTGATGAGCATCCAGTCAAGTTGTATAAACAGTTTAGATGACTGGTGTTTGCAAAGTGCAAAACATGGCCTCAAGTCCTAGTTTACACACTCTGGTCATTCCTGCTTGCTACAAATTTGGAAATATCTCATGAATCTCCTTATATAAAAGGTGAAACTGTTGCTACTGCCTGTCAAAATCAGTAAGTGGTGATATACATCAGAAAGAGAGATGGTCTCCCGTGTTCTCTGGAGGGCAAAATTAAAGACACCATCCTTATTTTAAAAAGTCATACTTTGAAAAACCCGAGGGCACATCCAGGATACTGTCAGAATACAGAGCCAACACCAGCAGAAGGTCTTTATCACTTTCAAACTCTATTCGCAACATCTTTAAATATTGAAACTGCTTTGACGGTTACTTTGTGTAGATGTCACTACTAGGTCACATGGTAAGAAAACAATCACAAGTCACTGGGGTCAGTCCTAAAGATTAGAATGGTATGGAAGACCAGACAGCATATTTCTTATAGTCTATCATGATATTCATTGTATGAAACCATTGACAACTGAATCAGGGAAATGGCTTATGATTTGAGGGACTTCACATTGACTCCAAGTGTCCTCATTCAAGTTTTGGGAATATAGGTGTGAGGTGCATTTGGATTTGAAATATATATAAACTTGGTTGGCCTGGAACCCAGTGTGTAGACCAGGATGGCTTTGAACTCAACAAGACTGGCCTGTCTGTGTCTCCAGATCACTGGGATGAAAGATGTGAAACAACCATAATGAGTGGAGACTATTTTTTAAAGAAGTTGTGTGAACCTAACTCCCAGGATCTGAAGGGAACCAGTAATCTTACATTTCAAAAAAACTGCTAGTTTAGCTCAGCCATGCAGACCCTTCATCCCAGATAGGGTCACCCAGTGGAATAATTTACTTCCATCCAAGCCAGCATCCACTCCACTGAACCAATCCTCAGACACTCAGGGTAACTGAACTCCTTCATAACTGGCTCTGTGAACCTCTCATGGGACTAGAATCACACAGTTAAAACAGGACGCTCAGAGGGAAAGCTTTTTAGTGGGAGTGACTCAGATAAAAACAAAAACAAAACAAAATGAAACACAAAACCTTTGAAAAGCCAGAGAAACCATGAAAGAAGAAAGGCAAAGACAGAGAGGAAAGGGAAAGCTAAGGAAGCTGTGAGAAGGAGAAAAGATGGGAAGGATGAAAACCAGGAGCCGTGGAGGAAGCAAACAAGTTGGAGGGAGGATGAGTGTGTCTACTTGAGTAAGGAGCCTTATCTTCTCTCACCCTCAAACATGAGCTTTCTTCATTCCCAGACTTTCAAACTCGCAGTAAGCTCCACCAACAGTGTTCCTGGGTTTCCAGCGTCCACACAACATAGCAAGAGATCTGTCAGTCTCCATAATCACATGAGCCAATTTCTAGACTACCCCTGTTCTAGGAGATATCTCTCCATTGTTCATTAGCGTGGCTTCTCTGGAGAACACTGGCTCATTGAGATAATAGCATCCTGGCCTTCTAAGAGTAACAGCCTCCTTCCCTGCCTGGCTCTACTGTACATTGGCCTCATGACATCTTTCCTGTCCATTCACCTCATTAGGGTGGAGGTTCCTACCTATGAAATGAAAGTCTTTGATGAGCTACTGCTGCTCTCAAGAAACTAAAAATATGTGAATTCTTCTGCAGGATTATTTTCTTTTTGAAGATGTCAGACAAAAGTATGTTTAGTCATGGGGAAGCCCTGTGAGGAAAGTGGTGCTACATAATACACCAAATCAAGATAACCTTTCCCATCCTCCCTAGATGCAATTAGACAGTTAGGCATCCTAGACTCCTTCCAAATGAAGAAGCCTGGACATGATATTTCCAAAACTCCGTTCCGCATCTACCTCATTTGACTAAGTCTTAGACCCAAGCCCCTAGCTTACTCTTTGTTAGAAGTTGCTAAAAAAACCTTTGTATACCCCATCTGACCCCCATGCCCTCACCCCCACCTTCTAACCCCATCTTGATGAGCTAGGAGCTTCTGCAAAACTGGTTTAGTTGGAGAAGTTCATTTAGTCAATACTGAATGGCTTGTGGAAAGTACTTGCGTCTAGTGATTGGCAGAAAGCAAAGGTGTAGGATAAAAGGACACAATTTGAGCTGAATTTTGTTCCTCGATGATGATCAAGGAGTACCCATGATGTTGTTCATCAATGAGTGACATCAGAATGCTGCTGTGGGGAAAGATGAGCTATTTACCTCCAAAGCCGAAAATTCTAGAAAAGCTGACATGAAGTCTCTACTGCTAATGGAACTCTCTTAATGATAGATGCAGCTGTTTCCCAGGCAGGGTTCAGAGTGTAAATGGGTTAGATAATTATAATTTCTATTTTTATATAATTTATAATTAGAATTAGAAAAACTAATTAGTGTCTTTTAATATTTTTGCTGCTTAAATCTTAACTAAATCAAGACTTTAATGTATAGTATATTTATAAACTAAGGGTTCTTGGTATCTCCCTCCTTGTACTTAACTCCAAACTCATTTACCATGAAACATCAAACTCTGATTTTCTAATCCAAAAGTACACACTCACACCCATAGGTAACAAAGATGGGGGTGGGGGAGAGGGCAGGGCCGCTGCCTTCTAAAGGCCCTTAAGTCCTAAAGATGCCTTAGAATCACTGTGGAGTCTCGCACAAGACTTACTGTCAGTTCTCCAGGGATTAGCCTCAATCAGGCTTTCTCAAGCCTGGGCGTGCATCAGAGTCACTGCAAAACCTGCGAAAACACAAGCAGCAGCTCTCCTACCCACTTCCCACTCAGCCTACTTGGAGGGTTCCAGCGTGTCCTTCAGGCAAGCCCCATGTTGTGCAGATACCAGTGTGGCAGTGGCGTGCCCTCGTGTCTTGAGGTCTGAGTTTTGGAGTCAGTGAGCTACTTCCATACAACTCATTTGGGGATAAGTTCCTCACACAAGTTGAAGGATGTAGTTTCGACGCGTGTCCTAGAGAAAGCTGACCTGATCTGGTAAAAATTCAGGTCAGGAATTCAGGCACGTGAGCAAGAGCTGGGAACCAGTGCATGGACTTATCTGCCTTTCGAAACTCTGAACTCAAACCATGGTATTGTTTCTATCTTAGAAATGATACATTGTTTCTACAAATTCCTCTGATTCTCTCTTTCTCCTTTCCTTCCAAAATTATTGAGACATTTTTTTTAAATAAATCAAATTAAATTGATCAAGTATGAGTTGAAACTCATGTCAAAGATTAAAGGCTACCATCTAGGTCTCTAGAATATTTCCCTATTAGGAAGGACAGGGGTCCATTTTAGAATTCTCTAAAGCAACTTTAGTAGAGATTTGTAAGTTGGGCTTCTCTCTCATCCTGTCGTTGAGTAGGGTTTTAGGGTCTGGCCAGTACAAAGATAAATGCAAACAGGAAAGTCAGAGGAATTGGTCCTTGTGTGTCAGGAGCACACATCAGTCTAATACTTCCAGCTCTATATGCACACATCATTTTGTGTGATTTATGGCCCTAATTAGATCCCAGTGGCAGTATTCCATCAGCTAACAATGCATATCCTAATCACCTTTCCCTCATACAAATGATTTCCTTAACTTTGCATGCATAACTTAACAGCTTTTATTTTAAAAACTCCTGTTAACAGCTTTCCTGTGGTAACCAGTAGGGGTGCTATGATAAGAATCTAATTTGCTGTAAAAATGACTCATTTGTCAAATAAGCATTAAAATAATTGTTCCCCTTTTGACTGTTACCCTGCTGTTTCCAGTCATTTTCTAAAACTAAATTATTTACTCATTTGAAAGTTCAGCTGTGCATATTTTAATTGATATTCCCTCATAGGACTCATATTGTTAATGACAATAATTAACCTGAAAAGGCTGCTAAATAATTATGCTGGAAAGATTTGAAGTATTTGCACAGAAAGTAAAATCAGCATTTGAAAAACTATTAAAATGTAAAACTTTCATATTTTATGGCAAAGCATGGCAATAGCTCATAATCAAATTAAAGAGAGAAAGGGAAACGTGGATTATGTGATTTGATGCAGAATACTTTATGCCTTCAATATAGAAAAGTAGTCTAGCTAACAAGATTACTCCGTCATCTCTGTAAGCTTCCAATATCACTGTCCTAGCTCGCAATATAAATTGCTCTCTAGCACTTAGCATGGCCAAGGACTGGAGAAAGCTAGCTCTCAATAATAGCTCCTAAGACATCTTCATTGCCTGTCTACTGAGTAGCTTTCTTCTATGATGCATGCAGCAGGATTCACTCAGATCCAACAAAGATACCACACCCAACAGACTGTCCCTCTTTCCCAAGATGTGTCATTGAACTCTTGGGAAGTTCTCCACAGATGTAAAACTCACTCTCTCAGACCAATAAGAACGGAACATCGACAAAGAGTCTCCTTTGGTTAGCAAAACGTTGACCCCAGAGGGTCTTAGACCCTCTAGTTTGCAGTCTTTCTAGAAGCTCACTAGACTTCCAGCCCATGGAATCCATGCCCAGAACTGGGGACCATTTACACATGAGACACTTGGAGGAGTCTTGAAATGTCATCAGGAGCTATAATCCACACACGCCTTGGAACTAGAAGAAAGAGAAACACGGAAGTGCTAGAACACCCAGTAAGAACTCCAGAGTTACTAATACGTGAAGAACAACCAATGGGCATAACTAAATGCGATGTCATCCTGCATCCCGCTTATTACCTTACAGCGGATGGCACTGAGAACATAAGGAGAAAAAAAAAGGGCAGCACTTTGTGTTTATAACATTCTACTTATTTTTACTCACAGGTACGAAGACTAATGCTACTAGCAAGCAGAAAAATTGTAAACAAATAGCATGCCCTACATCTACAAATATCTTCTGTAAGCACTGAGTACATGGAATAATGACATATGGACTAAGTGGCCAATGTGGCCATAATTATGCATGTCATAAAACTGCAGTGCAAACGCAGGCTTTGACTTCAACATATGTTTAGATTGTATTTTTCAATACTTGTTCTTTAGATAAGCATTGATTTAGCAGCTAGATTTAGAGCATCATGGGCAAAATACGTCCTCAAGGCACCCTCCATCCACTCATTAAGCTACGTAGGAGCTCTGCTCAGCAGTCTACCAATGACATCATAGTGGCCATCTTTGTTTTGAGTTGTCAATATGGAATATGGAACAAGGTTAGCATACAGAAACTTCAGCGTCACAGAGTTCACTGGGCGCAGTTTTGGGACAGTCTCTATGACCACACTCAAAGCTCCCCTGAAGTGAGCATCTACAGCTGCATTTAGCTCAAGATTGGGCAGAGCAATTGTGTAACACTCGTTTAGGTGAAATGATCAGGACCAAACCATGAGCACCAAACAATAGCTCTTCAAATATTTAACAGTGGACCAAGTAGCTTTGCACTATTTATTGATAAAACCAGTAAAAATTCTACAAGGGAATCAGATGTGAAAAGCTCATCTTTCCCAAATTTTCTCCACCAGGTATCATAAGCAAAATTATTTCCCTGAGTTTACACCTGGGAACAGATGACTGGCCCTCAGTTTTTCGGTTCCTTCGGGGAGGGACTAGAACTGGCCAACTCTGTGCAGTTTCTGTCACAAAATGCTGTGGATGGTGGGAAGTTTCACGTGACTGTGACAAAGAAGTGACATAATGACCATAGCATTGCTATAATTATGTTCATAGAGGGGTAACGACAATCCATTAATAACAGTAGAAAACATGCCCCCTCTTCTGCACCAGGCTTTACTTTCACAGAGCATCAAAAATCCCTTTAGGAAACCTAGACTTGTTCCACTTTATACAGAAGAAGTGAAGAATCCGAGAGGTGAATTAACCTGCCCAACGGCACAGACTTAGAGCCATAGGGTTGCTTTAGGCTTTAGTCAGATTTTCCTCTTTCATTTTCTTTGGTTCTGTAGGTTAGCTACTGCATGCAGGCTTTTGCCCAAATATTCAACTCTAAATGTTCTGGAATTCACGGTCAGAAAGGCTTTTGACACTTTTGTGATGTGAATGCTGAGAGTCAACCACATTTCCTAACCACTGTCTCTATTACTTGAGTGATAAACAAGGAAGTAAGCAGACAATAAAGGAGGAGGGGAGGAGCAGCAGGAGGAAGAGGAGCAGAAGGAGGAGGACCACAAGAAAAAGGAGCAGGAGGGTGGAGGAGCAACAGGAGGAGAAGCCGGGAAGATGGTGGTGCTGGAATTCACTCAGTTAATATTTAGAGAGTGCTCACCATGAGCTGGTCATTTTTCAGGACACTGAGAATAGGGGTGAAATGGGGTTTTCTGACCCTCACAGAATATCCTATCCTGCTAGTTGCTATCCTTGGCTGTCCCTAATTGCACCACAAAAAGCCATTTCCGCCTCTGCAAAGGGCATTCAGACCCCATAGACCGGAGGAAAGAGGCAGGTCACCTTGTAATCGGTTCATACACAAAGATGTGCAGAGACTGGGTTTTATAGGACTTAGAAAATTATCCCCCAGTGGCTGTCTGAGAGAACTCGCAGCCGTCTTCCCCACTGGTGAGAGGGATGAGCAGGGAAGTGAAGAAAACAGATGGCAAACTCCAGAATGCCATGGCTGAAACACACGCTCCGAAGGTGGGCGGCTCTGCCAGACCTCAGCTTAATACGGACCACGTGTGGAATCCAAGGGCTGCGTTGAGATGGTACATTTGCATCCAGTCACCACAAACGGTTATTTCCTTTTAAAGGGCTTTTGCAATGCTGCCCGCCCCTCCTCCAGGGGCAGACTCCTTGCTGCCAAGCCTATTTTTATGGTTTGTCTCCAAAACAAGTGCAAAATAGTGCTGGCTTTAGTGGAATCCTCCCTCTGGCCACTGGAACGCCATCTGCAAGTTGAGGGGAACAGTAAACAGTACAGGTTAAGTCACTCATTACTAATATTTTCCTTAAGCTCTGAAACTTTTTAAACAAACAACAACAACAATTGTCTCATAATAACCTTCCAGAGGTTAACCGCCAGCAGGTGGTCCGGCTCAGCTGACATGCAACCCAGACAGCTGTTTGATTATAAACTGTCGGTTCTTATGGCGATCTGGGGAAAACTTCTTGCCGAAAAGGGGTCTTCTCTTAAAAATCCCTAATGAAACAACACATAAATGTCAAAATGACAAAAATAAGGAAGTGTGTCATAGACTAAGCATTTTAATGTCCTTCCTGGCTTCCTCCAGAGTGTACTCTGAACCTAGCCACATTTAATGGAACGGATTCTGAAAGAGGCGGTACACAGCATGAATTTTTATGACCCAAATAAAACTTGAAGAGAAGTCACTTTCTCTGCCACAGTCAGTGTCCACAGCAGATGTGTGGGAGGCTCAGGTTTCAAATCAGTCACCCAAGCCAACATTTTACCTGGACCCTGAGGCATACAGAGTAAATGCCCGGATGTAAAGAAACCCAGAGATATGTAGCATTATCCTGTCTGTCCCTGAGCCATTAAAACATAGCGGGGATTCCCCCTGGGATGCCTTTGCAGAGCTAAGGAAAATTCTGAGGGCTGATAAAATGAATGGAGAATGGGGATGAAAAGTCTCTAATCAAAACCTTACATTAACACCACACAGCCCCACAGAGTGATGGCTGAGGCTGTGTTCTTCCCTGAATGATGAAATTAGACAAAAGAAAATCACTCCCTACGTCAGTATTTAATTACTGGTGTATTATATTACCATCAAGAACATTTCAGAAAGTTCATAAAACAAAACAAAAAAAATTGAACCTTTTTATATGGAAATCAAGTGCTAACATACAAAAGGCATGGGACTCCCAGGGAAAAAGTTACAATGGCAGTTCCCTATGTTTTAAATAGTAATAAGGAATAAAAATTTAAAGGGTAAAAGAGAATTTCACGGATCCTAGTTTAGTTATGGTAACTTAGTAGGGAAGTGAAATTGCAGAATATGAAAAAGACATTTTGGGGTTTGGTCCATGTTTGATGGGATCTTCTGATCCATCCATACAGGCAAGAATTAGCAACCCAGGCAAACCCCAGAGACAGGATGGACAGAAGAAGAGAAAGAAAGCCTCCACAATCCTGCTAGTGTCCCAGAAAAACCAGCGCTGAACAGCAAAGTGATTACAAACAGATTCTTTCCAGAAAAGAAAAATTATTGCAATAGAGGAAAGGAGACCCCCGTATAGAATCAGGCTCACCTCCAACACAGAGGAAAAGCAGAAATGGATGGCCCAGAAGTGGGATAGAGGAAGGAGCTACAGATGGGGAATGACAAAGAAGAGACATCACAGGTTAACCACACTCCAGGAGTCTTGATAAGCCAGGCCAAGGTGATCAACATCACTGAAAGGGTGCTGGGGCCATGAAGAACTTAATCAGACACCAAAAACAATCAAGTATAGAGGAGTCTGGCCAAACAAAATAAGCCGAACCTTTGCAAGGCCTGACAGACACAGAGGCACATGAACCCCATGCCCAGCTGGGAGAAAGGTACATAAAGACCTAACTAGACTTTGGTTCAAGAACCGGTCTCTGTCACTGTTTGGTGAAGTGTGGCGGAACCATCAGAGCAGCAAGCACTCCTTAATTTTGAAAAAAATTGAGTCTAGTCAAGATCCTTTGAGGGATTTTATGCAATGCAGACCTGAACCCTGGACTGTGCCATTTCTTAATATGGGGATGGTCATTAGAGTTTAATAGGAAAAATTTCCCTCTGGTCATATTTTGGATTCTTGAAACCCCACTGGTGGTGGTGCTATGTTGAGACAGGGGAAAACTTTAAAAGGTGGGGTCTAGCTGAAGAAAATAAATCTCTAGGGGGTGTGTCTTTGGAGGTTGTGCCCTCTGTCTCTGCATCCCTCTCCTCACTCTTCCTTCTCTCTCCTCTTCTCTGCCCTCTCCCCTCTCCCCATACCCCTCTGAGGAACATGACACAGCCGGACAGCAAGCACATGCTATAAAGTACTCATCAACCACGTGGCATGGAAGTGCCCTCTTGCTCTGAAGCTTGAAAGAAGAGACCACACATCCCCCATGGATGCTTGAACTCTCCTGAGAGTCTCTGCCATGCTGCCTCTCCATGATATTAAAAACTCTCATAATAAATCTCTCGCTGAAAAAGGAAATCTGCCTCAGTGTGCCCCTCTTGAGCTCCATACCAAACGTATCTGCACACACACACACACACACACACACACACACACACACACACACGTCCATCAAGCCAGAAATGGTAGTACACTTAGACACACACAAGTTCATCAACTTGGAAGGCTAAGACAGGAGAATCACAAGTTTGCAGTCAGGCTAGGCTGCAGGGTGAGGCTATGTCTTATGGGGGAGGGGGGGGAGAAATCAGATTTCTACCCAGATCATAGGCTTTCAGGCTACAGTCCATGGCAGGGCTATTTCCTCACTGCTCTTGCAAGCTAAGCTTGGGTGCTGCCTCACCACAGGTATTTCATATTCCAACTGCAGACTTGAATGGCTGCGTAGGAGACTGCACCCACTCCCAACACATGCACACACTGAACCTGGAATACACAGCAATTGGGATCATTTCAGTTGTCACGCCTCATCTTTTTTACTGATTCTTTCTTACTACTTGAAATATTCCTCTGAGAAGCTTCCCACCTGCTGGTTGTCAACCTGTTCTATGTTCTGCATCTACAGGAAACCAGGACATGCACCAGACTCTCTCCACTGCCTAGATGTTACTGAGAGCTGGTTCCTTTCTGATCTTGCTATCAGGTTTTACAGGACATGTGGTTTCGATATGGATTTTTGTTTTGATAATTGTTTCTGCTATTATTATGAATATTTTATATCCATTGCACTTAATTCTTCTCAGTGCTTCAACCCCTGCCCCCAGCTTTCTAAGTAGATCTCCTGAGTCCTTCTGAGACATTCACCTGTGATTGAGAGCTTGGTTGAAGAACTCCTCTGTTCACTGTGCATGTTTCTTTCCCCATACATAGAATTCCTATTCTTCTAAGAAGCTGTGTTCCCTTGGTAGGAAATGGGTTTTAGTAAATAATAATAATATTACTTGTTAATTTTATTAATAAATAATATAATTTATAATAATAAAATATAAATAGTAAAAATGAATAAAATTTAAAATAAATAACATGATTATAATTGATTAGTTAATATCATAATTTTTACATCTTTTTGAAATTAAAAATTTAAAACATAACTTTTTTATAAAAAGAATGGTAAGGATAAACTTACATGGATTCTTTTAATTTAAATATCTTTGGAACTAGATGGTTTGATCTTTATCTTATGGATGTTTCATTATTATTATTCCCTTTAAAAAGAATTTTTTTATATGTATGTACATCTATGTGTGCCTGCCTCTACTCAAGTAGCCCAGAAGGGGACATCTGATCACTCCCAGCTGAGCTTAACAGGTGCTTGTGGGACACCTAGCTTGTTAATGAATACTTAGAACTGACTCTTGTCCTCATGATTGTGAAGCTAGTTCTCGAATCCACTGAGATCTCTTCAGCCCACTCATTACCATTTCTAATGAAGTCAGAATAAATACTTTGAATTATCCTTTTCACACAAAGGAATAGAC